>VIBL01000168.1:600000-958261 GCA_008271625.1 Lutraria rhynchaena | reverse complement strand
GATTTGACTGTCAGTCAGAAATTACCTATGCTACGAAAGTTTAATCTAATTCAACAAAAATTGGATCGCATGATATCGACTGGATGGGTGTTTTGTATCCACGATGCTACTTTGAATGATATATCTGCATTAACGAATGCATTTAAACCTACTGACAATGTCATATGGTTTAGCATGGCTGAAGAAGACAATGGGATATCTCAACCTGGATGGCGAGTGTATTCCCAATACAAACTACGTGGTATCCTGTTATTTAAGGAACCGATCCCTTTCACTGAGGTCAGATCGATTCTATCCTACCGTGCTGTGTTCTTTAAACAAAAACATCATTTACGTGTAGTGACACAAACTATTGATGCTCTTCATGCGGATGTACCTAGACTTATTATGAATGCGGGGAATATTCCATTATGGACAGACCATCGAGACGACCCCGATATGTGAGTTTATTTTACATTTTGGATTTTGAGTTATACAGAGAAACTTTATTCAGTATTGTACTAGATGACCTTGACACGGTCAAGGACATTCACGCCTGGATTCTGAATCCGCATACGTTTGAACTATTTAAACGGATGATTCATCAGGCGATGATCAATGCACATTTAGACTTGAAAGCTATCCATCGAGACGATTGGAATACGTACGTGGTGAATAACAAGAAAGTGATTCAAGCCATTCAAGAATGGAACAGTTTGATATTATGAAGCATACCATGTTAAGAAAAGCATTGATTTTTGCTTTTCGTATGAAAATACCTGAAGGTCATCATAGTGGAGAATGGATTCGACAACGTTTGAGTACACCAGAACTGTTTGAAGAATTTAGACATGGACTTCATGTGATGAATTCATTTTATAAACAGACAGTGCCACTAGACTTTAGTGAAACGGATTGGATGAACCATGTAGTGAACAAGGACGAAGTCATCACTTTTCTGAGTGAATATGGACATTCAGAATGTGTGTTTGAATTTTCGGAGAAAATACTTCCACCACTTCATGACTTTTGTTGTCAGTGTTGTAACTGTGTGTCAGTGTAACTATTGTATGTTTAGTGATCACAAAAAAAGTTGACATGTAATAATATAGAATTATTGTTAGTGTAACTAAAACAAAAAACAAACAATGTTGTATATTTAGTGATCACAAAAAAAAGTTGACATGTCAAAATGTAAAAAATTATTGTTAATGTCACTGTTGTATATTTTAGTGATCATAAAAAGTTGTTGTTGTTGTTGTATGTAAAAAAAAGTCAATAAAATACTTTTGTTTCATTCACTTGATGTTAGTTGTGATTGTCACGTCATGGAGTCCAGTTTATTGTTTAAGCATCCTTGTAATATGTTTATCTCAGGTCCGAGTGGATCTGGTAAAACACAATTTGTCAAAAAGATGCTGACTTACAAATCGGATCTGTTTCAAGTGGTACCTGAGCGTATCGTATGGTGTTACAAAGAATGGCAGACAGCCTATGCTCAGTTACAAGAACAGGAACCCCACATTCAATTCTTACAGGGTATTCCTGAGGATGAGGAGGAGTTGGTGGAGGATACCCTCATTCCCCATTTAATTGTATTTGATGATATGCTTGGGGATAAAGATGAAGAGAAAATTAAATTATGGTTTACACGAAAAGGTCATGATCGTAATGCCAGTGTCATTTACATTACACACAACATGTTTCAACAATCGAAAGCCAGTCGTACATTGAGTTTAAATGCACATTACATGATCTTATTTCAAAACACAAGAGATAAAGCACAAATCAAAGTGTTGGCGAATCAAATTCAATTGCCACACTTGTTACCCGCTTATCAAGATGCGATCTCTACACCCCATGGGTATTTAGAGATTGATTTTCACCCTCAAACACCAGACACGTATCGATTGAGAACCGATATTTTTCATCATTGGATCACTGGAGAGGAACGTGGTCCGACGGTGTATATATAAAGGAGATAGAACTTAGAGAGTCATCATAGTCATCATGGCAGACAGAATGAACACCATAGCTCAGTCGCTAGAACATTTGAGTCAGGATCGTGATCCTGCTCAACGGGAGCAATTGTTACGATCAGGATTAAAAGAAATGGTCAAATGGTTTACGTTAGCTGCTAAAGTGATTTTACAAAAGAAATTGTTGTTACCTAAACAAACACAAAACTTTATGCAAAAACATCAGCATGAACTAGAGCAGTTAGGTGATGATCAAGTGGATGTGGACACCAAACGTCAACTTATATTAAAACCAGGAGGGAGTGGATTTCTTGGAGGGGTGATGATACGAAGTTTACTTCGATGGAATGATCAAAAGACCATTCGTAAATTTGGCCCTAAGAAAACGCCTGCAAAAAGAACGCCTAAAAAGAGAGCTCCAGCAAAAAAGAGAGCTCCAGCAAAGAAACGTTCTCCTAAAAAGAGAGCTCCAACAAAAAGAGCTCCTGCAAAGAAGAGAGCTCCAGCAAAGAAACGTTCTCCTAAAAAGAAAACACCTGCATTTACAGTTTCACCCACAATCGATGAACGTTTTATCACCCTTCGACGAGGTTCCAGAGGATCTTCCCGTGGATCTTCTTTATCTAGAAATGGGAGTTTATCTAGAAATGGGTTGTCACCCATTGGATCTTCTTTAAGTGGATCACCTCCCAATGGGTTGTCACCTCCTTTATCTAGAAATGGATCACCTTTATCTAGAAATGGATCACCCCAGAGTCCATTGAGAACTCAATCACTCTCCAACTCTCCTATTTACACGGCAACACGATGGTCACCTCCTACCACCAGTACTCCTATGACAACTCCAATGAAAACTCCTATGAGAACGCCAATGAGAACTCCTCCCAGGACGCTAAGAAGCCGTTTGAGTTCGTCTTCTTCTTCCAACAGTTTGAGTTCGTCTTCTTCTTCCACTAGTGGGTCAAGATACAAATGTTCGACCTGTGGATCAAGCAGTTTGAGTTCGTCTTCTTCCACCAGTGGGTCAACCAGTACATGTTCGACCTGTGGATCAAGCAGTTTAAGTTCTTCCAGCGGATCCAAAAAAAGCAGATCTAGAAGCAGATCCAGAAGCAGATCCAAAAGTGGGTCAAACAGATCCAGAAGCAGATCCAGAAGCAGTAAAAGTTCTACTTCGTACATCAGTTCTTCATCACCAGATACCCCTGTGACTCGATTTTCACCCTTGAAATTATCGCAATTATCAAGACAGATGGTATTGAAACCTATCTTACAAGGACGTGTGAACTTAATGAGAACCCTACCTATGGGCTCAGCTTCCAAACAAGCCTTAGATGCTTTATATAAACAGTGATGTATGAAAAAAAACAGCATCAGTTGATATCATGGCTCCAAAGCGACCACACCTGCACAAGTACGGTCATCTGGTGTTGGGTTTAACTCAAGCCCCAGAGGGAATGAGAAGAAAGATGATACAAAAAGCACCGAAAGAAGTGATTCAATGCGTCTCCGAGTGTTGTCACAATGTTTTAAAAGGCAATGTTGCCTTAACCCCCACTCAAAAGCAAAGGTTGAAGTCCAAGCGTCAACATCTCCGTACCTTAGCGGATAAAAAAGTATCGATTCAAAAAAAGAAACGGGTGTTAAATCAAAAAGGAGGATTATTTCCATTATTGGCACTCGCTCCAGTCATTGCTAAAGCTGTAGCGGCAGGGGCACTCAGTGGTGGAGTGGCTCAACTCGTGAAAAAAATATGAAGAAAATGGCTATTGTCCCGTTTAAAATGCTAGAAGAGATGAATCGATGGAAATCAGAACAGCGACCACGTTTACCTCCTCCCCCACAAGTCACACAGACCTCTGATTTACAGAAACAAATGGGGGAAGTACTACAAAATGAATCCTTGTCCGAATCAGGAAAGGCACAACACTATGGACAAGTCTTACAAAAGTTTCAATTGTCACATCAAAAAGCGCGTGAACCCACCATGTCACCCCCAGCAGTTCCAGCAGCACCAGCTCCAGCTCCAGCAGCTCAAGCAGCAGCAGCTCCAGCAGCAGCTCCCGATAGACTAACCCTAGCCGATAGGATTCTTGAAAGTGTTCCCCAAACCATGCGTCGAAAAACTCAACTCTTATTACACTTTCTTCAAAATCATCCTCATATGTCATGGAATGAACAAGGTGTTTTGGAATATGATGGAAAACCCATACAAGGATCCAACATTATAGATTTAGTCAATGATGTGATTCGTCAAAGAAAAGGGTCTAGCCCTAAAGGATGGGAACAGTTTTCTCGTTGATTAAGAGAAGTCAATGTACCCCAAGAAGTGGTAGGAAATAAACGGAGATGGTCCTGGATACAACAACCCGAGTCAGACTCTGAGGAAGATGAATTTTACGATAGTTTTGTCGATCCTTCTGCGTCTTTTACTTCTTCTCCTAGAAACCTTCTGCGCCTGTTACTTCTTCTCCTAGGAAGAAACCTATAAAACAAGAAAAAATCAAACCAGAGCCTCAGTGGGAACCTTACTAGACTCTTACTACTACTTAGACCTCTATGGATCCCAAAGTAGATACCGTGTTACAGAAGATCTATTATGATCCCTTACATCCGGCTGCTTTTGGAGGGATACGCCGTCTCTATAAGACAGTGCGAGCTCATGGCATTACTTTGAATCAAGTGCGATCCTGGCTAAAAGGACAAAAGACGTATACTTTGCATAAACCTATCCGTCGGAAATTTTCAAGACGGAAAACCAAAGTGGGTGGTATCGATCATCAGTGGCAGGCGGATTTGGCGGACATGCAATCCTTAGTCAAACACAACACACCGTATCGATATCTGTTGTGTGTCATTGATGTATTTTCAAAATATGCTTGGGTCGTTCCACTCAAGGATAAAACGGGACTCACTTTGATTGAAGCGTTTCGCTCTATTCTGAAAACAAGACAACCTAAAGCGCTGCAGACGGACAAAGGCACTGAATTCAAGAATCAAAGATTTCAAGCGTTTTTAGAGAAAGAAGGTATTCACTATTTCACGACTGAAAATCCAGAAACCAAAGCTAGTGTAGTAGAACGTTTTCAACGTACTTTGAAATCCTACATGTGGAGATATTTTACCCATCATCACACACGACGATATATTGATGTATTACCAGATCTGGTGCAAGCCTATAATCATCGATTTCATCGAAGTATTCAAATGGCACCTGCATCCGTAAATGAACACAATGAATCTGAGGTGACCTTGACCTTGTATGGAAAAAAAGAAAAAAAGAAACCACAACAAAATCTTCATGTGGGAGAGATTGTGCGCATCAATAAAACCAAACGTACCTTTGATAAAGGCTATCTACCAAACTGGACGACTGAAGTATTTAGAGTGACCCATGTCAAAAGAACTTCACCTCCGACCGTTCAATTGACAGATTTAGATGGAGAACCTATTCTGGGTTCGTTTTATCTCTCTGAAATACAATCTATAAAAGACGATGGTATCTATGAAATTGAATCAGTGTTGGCTCGTCGTAAGAGAAAAGTAGACGGAAAAATAAGACAAGAAATTAAAGTACACTGGAAAGGATACCCTTCGAAATTTGACAGTTGGATTCCTGAATCTCATCTCGTTTAAATACAGTATGTCTCAGTCTGACACAGCCAGTGTGGCAGTGAGTACCTCAGTGAGTACTTCAGAGAGTACCTCAGAGCAAGTCAGACCCATTGAGCCGAAGAACAAGGTCGCCTTTTTTGCCCAAATTGCGGTGGTGTTTATCATTATTAGCGTGTCACTCTTTAATTTGTGTTTTGAACGACCCGATCGTGAATTGTGGCTCCTGCTTTTAAGTAGTTCTCTGGGTTATATTCTACCGAATCCCTCTTTGAAATTCAAACCAGCATGAGCTCGTTTTACATTACCCTGATGAGTGACAGTTCAATGGATCTGTTCCCAGACAATACCCAATGTTGTTTTCGTACCAAACTACTCAAACCCATCCATCTCAATAAACAAGACTGGGAAATTGGTTTAGTAGAAATGATTGTACCGAGTCAAGTCATTAATATCACGGAGGAAGAGCGACATTTTTCCATTGTCACACGGGATCCTATCCCGGCCAAAACGTTTGAGGCTTTTCCCCATTACTGTCTTTTCCCCAATGATGAAAAAGGAATACGTCTTTGTATTCCGGTAGGAACTTATGTTACACCACAACATCTGATAGAGACCCTGGATCAAGTCATTAAAGATTACCTAGGTCAACTGTTTAGAGAGAAAACCTCCGTTTTACTGTAGGTTTCTCGGGAACAAGTAAACGTATTAAGATGGATAGTTCAAAGAACTTAGGCATTCAGTTTCATCCTAGTATGTTTATGAAATTGGGTGGGTCTCCTCATAGTGCTCCTACCATTTATTTAACTGAGAATCCAGATCCATTTCCTCACGGGGTAGACTTGAACATGGGTCATAATCATTTGTTTGTCTATTCTGACCTGGCGGCTTATACCTATTTGGGAAACATTGAAGCTCCCATTTTACGTGTGGCTCCTTTTGACCCAAGAACCAAAGCAGGGACTAATCCACATATTCATTTCGAGTTCTTGAATGTACACTACGTACCACTGGCTAAAGCCCACTTTGACACCATCGCCATCCATATAAGGGGTGACACAGGGCAACCCATTCAGTTTATTCATGGGAAGTCTATGGTGAAGCTACATCTACGCCAACGACAATGATGCCTATATACCAAGGTCAACCTCGTCAGTATGGACAGGGGCTTGGATCTATGTTTAAGAAAGCCATGAAACGTATCATGCCTTTACTGAATCCTTTGGTTCGATCTGGAGTTCGAACCTTGAAAAAAGAAGGACTCCAGCAAGGAAAAGCGGCCATGCAAGAGATCATGTCAGGATCCAACCCTAAAAAAGCGATACGAAAAAGAGGAGCTAACGTATTGAAAAATGTAACCGCATCCTTGTTACGTGAAGTCACCAAAAAACCTAAGAAAAGTATAAAGGCGAAACCCATCAAGAAAAAACCTCATTCGAAACTTCATCGTCGTCGAGTGAAGCAGGCCAGACCACTTGATATTTTCGACTAAAAGAAAAGAGAAAAGAAAAAGAAAAAAACAATCATGATGCAACACGGTTCTTGTGAATGTAGTAAGACAGAATTGGACGTGTCTGTCGTTCCCCCTACGATGACTGCCATGCAGGAGGGACAATGGACTGAGCATTATCCCATTTCTGCCCTGGACAATAATGCTTCTATTGAATTCGTGATTCCTGCACAAGTAGAAAAATGGACAGATCTGAATCAGTCTTATCTGTATATGAAAATCAAAATTATACAGGCGGATAATTCCGACTTGGCGAATGACAGTGAAATTGCGACCGTCAATAACTTTTTTCACAGTATGTTCAGTAGCATCGATGTGTATCTGAATAATAAACTGATCACCAGCAATGCGGACACGTATGCCTATCGTGCTTACCTAGGAAATTTACTCTCCTTCAATCCAAGTTGTAAAAGCACTCAGCTTCAAGCATTAGAATTATGGGCCGCAGATACCCCTGGTCAGATGAATACCAAAGTCCATGATGGAGATAACAAGGGTTATGTGGAAAGGCGAAATCGTGTCCATCAAAGTCGTGTAGTGGAACTATGTGGTCGACTTCATTTGGATCTGGTGATGCAAGATAAATATTTACCTAATGGGATAGAAATACGTCTAAGACTGAACAAAGCATCACCCAATTTCTGTCTCATGGCTGCTGCACCTGCAAAAATCAAGTTTATGGAAGCAGGTTTCAATGTGAGAACCGTGGATTTACTCCCTGTGGTGGCCAATCAACTCAATCAACACATTGCTCAACACAACATGAAAATTCCCATCCGACGGACTGAGGTGAAAACCTTTACTATTCCTAACGGTCAACGTTCCAAGATTGAAGATCATTTATTTCAAGGTCAATTACCAAAACGACTGATCATTGGTATGGTGAGAAACGGAGATATGAATGGGGATATAGGGACCAATCCTTTTGATTTCCGTCATTTTGATCTCAATCATCTGGAGGTCAGTATTGATGGAAAAAGTATTCATAACAAACCGTTTCAACCCAATTTCGAAACGGGAGAATGTCTACGGTCCTACATGTCACTCTATCAAGCCACAGGAGCACTTGGACTCAATCGTTCCTTTGGATTGAGTTTGAATGATTATCAACACGGTTACACACTCTGGGGACTGGATTTGACAGCCGATCAAGGTTGCGAGGAAGGTCAACTCCATCCTATAAAAACGGGGAATCTGAGATTGGAATTTCACTTTGCCAGAGCGCTAGGACAAGCTATTAACGTGATTGTGTATGCGGAATACGATAATCAGATTGAAATCAACCAGTTTAGAGAAGTACTTTTAGATTATTGATCAATGGAAAAAATGGAACACAAACAAAACTTTAAAATGCAATGGTTGAATCTAGAAAAAATGGACATAGATAACATGGAACCAGGACAAGACTTTGAAATGCAATTATTGGCGTATCCTTGTGATACAAGTGAACGAACGGAATCCTTGCGAGAGGGATTGAACCACCATGTGACAGAAGCACTTCAAACGTTGATTTATGATCAAGTGCATAAAGACTGTTACGGTTGTCAAGTGGATCATCCTAGTCAAGTACAACATGTCCTGTGCTTATTCACGAACACATCAGAGTGGACAGAACTGTACATTCAAAAAGCGATTCAAGATTTGGATGTGTTCAAGGTCATGGAAAAGTGGTATCCTGAACTCGTGACCTTGACCGATAGGGAAAAAGGAGATGCCTGTCGATTATGGATTCAGTTTAAAAACGAACTCTATCAGAATCAGTCAGAACTGAACGATTCCTGGATAAGTGTATGGGCAGAACGTGTGAATAGACATTGGCATTATGGAGACGAATGAACTTCAATACATCTTAGATCATTCACCGATGTTATCGACATTGCATGCTCGTGTTTGTGCAAAAGATCAGTTACCTTCGGAGAATCCTCATCATATAAAGGCCTATATTGTGAATACACACAATGCGAATCAACCAGGAGAACACTGGGTGGCTATTTACATCAAAGACCATACCATCGTGTACTTTGATTCTTATGGACTACCCCCCTTTGAGGAGATTCTCTCTTTTGTGAAAAAACATACAAAAACGTATCAGTGGAATGCATTGTGTATACAAGGGAATGTTTTACCTGTGTGTGGTGTGTATTGTATATTCGTTCTGGACTTTATTTCTCGTGGATGTGACCTGAACCAGATCCTTCTGACTCGATTCAAAGTGCTAGAGGATAGGCCAGGAGATAACGATACGTATGTGACCCGTTGGTTTGAACAATATTATGGCACTTATTATAGACAAGCTCAGTATGTGAACAAATGTGGACAAAAGTGTTTTGGACGACACAATGATAGAATAGGAGGTGAAAGACATTTGCAATATAGAATCATGAATACAAACATGATGTATTATTCACTTTAATTTGTGTGATTAGTTTCATCTTGTTCTGTTTAAAAATATGTACAAAAAAAAATGTTCTGTTTAAAAATATGTACAAAAAAATGTTCTGTTTAAAAAATATGTACAAAACATGTTGTTCTACCAAAAAAATGTACAAAAAAAATGTTGTTTTGTTTAAAAATGGTTGATTTACAAAAACATAGGGTTCATTATTGTTCTATGTTTAAAACATGTGGTTCGTGTTGAATAAAAATATAAAAAAATAATACCACCTGTTTGTTTTACTTTGTTGGTATTAGGAGTTAAGAAACACAAAACAAACACAAAAACACACCAAAAACTAGCGACTAAAAATATGGACGTGACGTCATTTAACATGTTCTCACACAGGTTCGCGCTTGCCGTATAAAAATCCAATGCATTGCGTCACGTCATTTCATTTCCTTCTAAGCGCTCAAGATGAATGCATTGTTGAATCAGCTAGAAACGGCTAGACAATTGACGGCACGACAGGCTAGGGTATGGCGGAACATCCGTCAACTGGCGGCTAATGTGGTCAACAAGAGAGAACAAGAAGAACGGGCTATTGGTGAGTCCATGAATTGTATTGAAGTAGATCGCTATCATCAACGTGATGAAATGATTCGAATGAGACAACATTTTCTGAATCTTGAGAAACGAAACCAGAGACCCGCCAGGACAGCTAGTCCTCGGCGACAGCGGCGGCGTGAGCAACAGGCTGCTAGAGATCGGGCTCTGAATAGACTCAGAGAGCGAGAAAGTAGACAACAGGCTATGGATGATATCGAGGCGAAGGAGCAGGCCGATAGGGAACGGGCGTTTGCCGAGTACGAGTCAGAACAGAGGCAGAAAGAAAAAGCTGTCTGGGAACAAGCAGCTAGGGAGCAGGCTGAACTTCAGTCTGAGATCAGACAGCAAAGACAAGGGCTGGAAGCGTATTATCAGCAGAAAGAAGAAGAAGAAGACCATTGGCAATTGATTACCACTGCCGAGAGAGAGTACTTTCAACCCTCTGTTCCAGAACAAGAATGGTACTGCGGGGACCCGACCTGCCGAGACTGTTATCCTCAACAAGATTGGTACTGTGGGGACCCCACTTGTCAAGACTGTTACTCTGACAAGCGTAAGGTCTACGTCAAACAGGAGCCTGCTACCAACTAAATGGTCTGGTGACCAAAACCAACGGCCCTTTTCAGGGCCACCATGTTTTTTGAGAAATTGACTTGGGTCAAATTGTCTTTTGTTTCTTTTTGAAAATTCAAATTGAAAATAAGTCCTGCACACACATTCAGTCCAAAACAAAATCCCCAAATTCAAAAAATGTGTACCAGAGGTATACACCTTGACCCCAGAAGAAAACAAAACATTGGCCAAATTTTCACAATTTCACCCCTTTTTTCAACACATTTTGGTCTCATTTTCCGAAAATTTGACCCCAGAGTATCGCCCACAGTGAGGGAAAATGTGTACCAGAGGTATACACCTTGACCCCAGGGTATCGCCCTTCACTACTATTATAAGTGATTCTAAGATTGAATGATTGATCAACGGTACTAAGACACAAATTTGACTCACCTGATTGGTTGTTTTTAGCACCATACTTACCAATGGTATGGCTGTTTTCAAGACTCGTTCGAGAGCACAATTTTCATTCTTCGATTGTGTGAGGGCGTGAGTACATGGGCTTCATTTAAGAATTTGTGTTTCAGTTAAATATCTAAATTACTCATTTATACGGAAACAAAAGGGTAAAAGTATAAATAATTGCCTCAAAATTCACTTAACGACCTATTCAGTGTAATGGCCTTCTCTTCATAACGACCACTTATTTTCAGACTAGTTTCAAATATTTCCCCATTGTCTCGATTTTATTATGAGATTACCTCAACGTTTAGACCGTCATTTTTTAGTCCAAAGTGTGGTTTTAATATCAAGATTTTATTGTATATCGTCTTTAAGAATCCCATATTTATGAAATACCTTCGGATAAACACTAACAGATAAATTATTGGGTATTTCCATCCAACAGTCATCTACATAGGTGTCCTTTACTTCGAAAACTATTCATCGATTAAACTGTGCAATCAAGCACATATATTGACTTAACATCAATCAAACAGCCCGACAAGTGTATGATCATGTCGCGTGCCTGCTAAGTACATCTTTGAATGCGATGATAAATAGTTTAGATTCAATTCATTTGTTATGAATGGAGATTTTACTTTATCATTCATATGGTTGAACACAGACGTCATACCGGAAGTAACGTGCTGGTTTGATTTTAGTTGATAGATGATTGGACTACAAATTGTAGAGCCGTTATCAGACACGTTATCATTCACCTCTTCAGTGTTTTGAAATAAGCTGCTCTAAATTCATGATTAAGTCCTTTTAGAATGATGTCAACTACTCCCAGTGTCTGTTCCCCATGTCACAAAAACTCTTCCCATTTCGATAGCACCAATGCGTAGCAAAAAAGTGTTCTATACTCTGCCCAATATGAATGCTTCGCTACCGGACCCTACTCCACAGTCCACATTTAACAACGTACAATCCTGAAATACTATTAATTATTGAATTACGCAAAGGAACTTAAAACGGCTAAACAAACAATATACAATATAACCTTGACATTAATACCATCTTTGAGACACGACAAAATAGTCTAATCCTTGAAGTGTTCTTCTTAATGGGTTTAAATATAGAAGGAATGTTGAAAAAACAGTGACAGGTGGTCGCTGTATTGAAACGGTCGTAATGTGAGTTATTTCAATGTTTGAATTACCGTTGCTGGGTAGATAGGCCGGTATACAATAAAATACACTATTTATCAGTGCATAAACATGCACTAGATCAAACAAAGATACGATAGTGTTATATACATAAAAGAGATGACGACTATCCTACGAGATTAAAAATAATTTAAAAAATCAAAACGCAATTAATATTGGCTATATATGAGTAAAGTGGTGCCAGCTCGTATTTCATTCTTCAAGGTTTTTCTACAAAAGATATTTTGAAACTCAATCTTATTTTAATTGACTGTATTGTCATATTTAGGCATACACTCCAGCAATTTTGGCGAACCATGGGATAAATAATCCGGCAGCGCCAAATCAAGGTAGACTCTCGTTATTTTATAAGTCTTGAATAACACCCCTTGTATTTAAAATGTATCTATAATCGTAAATTTGATTATTTTTGCCACGAATTCTAACAAGTTTTTTTATTACGCAACAGAAATGTGGGCTCCAAAACTATTATACAAGTAATTATAATCATGGAAAATCTATCAGAGTTGATGATTCGCAAACATCAACAGTTACCTTCACAAAAACTCTTGTTTCCATACAATAATACCACACAGATCTAATTAATTAATTAAAGCTATATTAGCTAAATAGATCAACTTGACTTTTGAAAGCGATTTTAATAGGTCGCTATATTCTGGAAAAAAAACTAACCATTTATGACACACTTCAACATTCCATAGGACCAAGTCTGTCACACAGTAAAAAGTCTGATTATGTATTGGCAGAATCGATTTTAATATTTACTTTTTACAGTTTCTTCAAGTTTTGATACAACATATCAGCTGAATACGTGGCACAATAGGGATCAAACATTGATTAAACGCACTTAGGATAATGCCGCTTGTTAAATAAAAAATGTAATTCGTTAAATAAACATTCACGTGTAAAATCGATTCATTTTATCTAAACCCAACAATATTACATTAAATATTGTATAAATATGTCAAAATTTAATTAACAAAGCCATTCAAGCGTTTTCCGATATCAACTGATCCAGTGGAACCCCGCTCGAACGTATAGCATGGATAATATTTCAATCATGTCCTACGAGTTTTTATTTCAGTCTATCATTAAACAAAATTCTTCAAAGGTTTAGCTCATACTTAATCATTAAGCATATTTTTCTGCAATTTGTTTTTAACAAAAGGCTAGACACCCACAAAACAGTATCTCGTCAAATCTCTCTTTCTCGTAGTTATTATTCATTTATTTTCATCATCTGTCCGTCTACCATTTTAATTTCACACTAATGAAACAGCATATCAAATACTAGTATTCACCATGTTATTTTTTCCGTCATTTTATTTGATATTGGCGAAAATCACGTGTTCAGTCATATTAGCCTTCCGTAATTCCAAAACAACAATCCTACTTCTTAATTCATTGTGCATATCATTAATTAATATTTGTCCCATCTGTATTTTCAGATTCATCTGAAAAAAAAGAGTTTAAAATCTTTCAAATATGAGCAACAAAAAGAAGGAGGATGAGATCATACCCGCTATGGGGCCGGGGAGCAAAATCAGCGCCCTAGCGGCCCCTCTTAGACGCTTTATGATCCGACAGGGGAAGCAAGTGATTATGAACTTCTCGACGGCGAGCATGAAAACGTTGCCGCTGGAAATTTGGGCCAACGAAGAGATTCAATTGAACGCCATTGAGCTTCGAGCAGAAAGCAATCGACTTAAGAAGCTCCCAAAACAAGTATCTGACCTAGAAGCATTGGAGAGCCTGACCATACAGAACAATGCGTTGAGTGCGCTACCAGGAACTATTGCCAAAATGAAGAGACTGACAACATTGAATGCAGAAAACAACAGCATAAAAAGTATCCCTGGCACAATTCACAAGAGTCCGATGATAAAATATCTATATCTGTCAAACAATAAGATAAAAGCATTGCCTAAAACTATTAATAAATCCACAACATTGGAACTTGTGGATGTATCTCACAACATTATCAAGGGGGTCAAAAAGAATATATACGAGCTGAAAGCCAAACTTGTTATGAATCACAATCGACTGGTAGAACTTCCCGATGCTTCCGTCAAAGCTCCTGCGCTACGAGTTCTAGACGTGTCATACAATCAGATTGTAAACATCCCGGACAATATTGATAAAATCGTGACCTTGACCTGGCTTGACCTTTCATACAATGACCTTGAGGATCTACCTCGAGAATTGGGTTTGTTGAAGTACCTGCATTTCCTCAACATCAGTCACAACAAGATAGTTTCCCTTCCCGATGAGGTATTTAATCAATTCTAGACTTCTTATTCAGAATTGTAAATAAAATTGTATGTCTCATTTTACGTATTTCCGTCATTAAAACCGTTCCTGAGGTCCTTGACTCTTGGTTGTGAGTCTTGTCACGTCTAAAATTGAAATACACGTACATTTGTATAAATACATGTAAAACATTTGCCAATAATGTTACTATTAACTGATCTGATTCAATCGGAGTAAATTTCTCATGTTGGTTGTAACGTCACACATACATTTGAAGAGATCATGAGCTTTATCGTTATCGATAGTTGAGTTTCAAAAAATTAATTTTCCAGTGCACGTTTTTTTTTCTTTTCAACGAACTGATTTTCTGTCTCCCAGGTAACGACGTTGGAGTATGCTTTGACGTACTTACATGCTGGTCACAACAAAATCAAAAAGTTACCAGAAGATATTCATAAACTTTTGAGGTAAGAAGAAGCCGCCAATATAAGATAAATAAATTGTAACAAGCAATTCCATACATTTTTTTTGTATTTGAGTCTTCCACGTATCACATCCACACAGGTTTCATTACTATTTAAATAAATAGACATTGAATGTTGATTTTTCTTCAAGTACATATATATTATTCATTCTGATTTTTTCAGGCTCCAGGTTTTGTCCGTTGGCAGCAACGAGATTGAGCAAGTGCCTTCACAGTTCTATGATCTAAGAGCTGTTAAAGATCTTGATCTATCAGGCAATAAATTGTCCACCGCAGCTGGCATAAGTAGGATGAAGACTGTAGAAACGCTAAACCTCTCTAATAACAACCTTACAGAAATGCCTGATGACGTGTTTCAACTGAAGTCACTTATTACACTTGATATTTCATTAAATCAGATCAAAACCTTGCCCGAGTCATTGAACAAAATTTCCACGCTCAAAACTCTAAATGCTGCAGGCAATCGCCTGAGTCAGATTCCTGAGATGCTTGGCGAAAACCAACTGATGACGTCATTAGATGTAAGCAATAACCGAATCCAAGGTCTGCCGCAAGACTTGAAACGTTTGCGAAGTTTGGAATGTTTGAAAATTGCTGGAAATCAAATTTCCGCATTGCCGAAATCGTTGGACTCTTTAAGGTTTTTGTTGACTTTAGACGTTTCAAAGAATTCACTCACGGACTTTATTATTCCGAAGACGCTTACCTCAATAAGTATCGCGGGAAATCCCCTGTACCTTCCATCACAAGACCCCAAGTCTGTTATAAGCACCCTTGGAGAGCGAGATTACGCTGCGAATATGGTTTTTCTTGACGCTTCCAGTTTAAAACTGGACGAAGTCCCTATAAGCTTTTGTCATATGAAAGTGCTAAAGACATTGAAGCTAGCGCACAACTTGATAAAGGAAATCCCAGAAGAATTGACGAAGCTACGAGCTGTTGAAGAGCTTGACCTAAGTGATAATGATATTGGTGCATTGCCAGATGACATAAGAAACATGCAAAATCTGAAAGTATTAGACGTGTCTCAGAATAGACTGAGTGAGTTTTGTGAAGGATTAACACAGCTCCATTCCCTCGAGAGACTGAACATAAGTTTTAACAATCTAATCGAGTTACCAGAGAATTTTGGTGAGCTACATAAACTGATTAGTCTTAATATCAGCAATAATGAGCTTATGACACTTCCAGAAGATAAATGGGACGTTCTTGCTTCTATGTTAGAACTCAACATCTCCAAAAACCACGTCCACACTGTTCCAATGGATCTACCATACTTATACAGAATCAAAGTTCTGAATGCGCAGAGCAATGACCTAACCGCAATCCCTGGAGATATCGTGAAAATGACGAGCTTGGAGAAGCTGGATTTGAAAGACAATCTGTTAGAATCATTACCAGAGTCTATTTGTAAACTACCAGCACTACTTGAGCTAGATGTAAGTGACAATAAGATGAAAGGATTCCCGAACAAGATTGAGCAGTTGAAACAGAGATGCACCGTCGCCATGGAAAGCCAGTCTTCATACAAACAACGCGAACCGCCAGATTTCTTGAAAACTGGTGAAGCACAGACAGTTAACAAGGAAGAAAAGAAAGAAGAGAAAGAAGATTGATTTGTTACGGTTGTCAATTAACTACATGTATACATACCGATTGTACCACATGATGACTAGAAATGACGCAAATAGGCTTACTCGGAATGTTAGAGATGGTTCAGTAAGATTAAAATATTTGCTTCGCTGAACGAAACAAGTTTCATATTTTGGGTGAAGATCGGATTGGATTTGTTTTAAAAAGTGTAGTGCTTTTAATTCACTTGTTCACATTTTTCCCACAAACTTTTTTTTGGTACTTTTTTCATTCCAAGGTTGACAGACTAAACTATCATGTTGTAATGGTTTTTTCTTCTTCTCTATTTGAGTCATCAAAATGAACGAATGTGGATGATTGTGGACTAACACTATTTCTGTTATTGTACAGTTGTTCTTGTTTTTGTCTTGCACTTTGTGCTATTTTATTATTTTTGTATATTTTAGAATATTTGTCTGAAATTTTGGACTCAGATGATATTGTGATAACTCAATTAATTATCTATTTTCCTTCAATTTGAAATAACAGATAGCTAATCCTGTAGAATTAATTTCAGATTATAAGTACATGTAACTTCAAAGCCCGTTAGATATGTGTATATTCTGTCCGACTGTTTGCAATAATTCCTTTGAAGAAGGATAGTCTAGGAAGTGTACAGAATATAAGATCGGGGGCGAAGCTCTTCACAAGTCAAAGAGAAGTTACCCATTTCTTAAAAGATTACAAGACCGTACCCAAACATATTTGAAATTTTAAACCTTCATAATGAAAATTGGATAGGTAATTCAGAATTTTGTTAAGCAAAATGTCCGAATGGGCCTTCGCCTCTTGCTATTAGACTATGTGTATATCTTTAGGTTTTGCGCATTTAATGCTTGGTGATAATATACATCGTAAAACATTGCATATAAGCACTATAGTATATTTATCTAAAAGAGTGCAATAACACATTAAGATTAATGCAAAATAACATCGCTTAGGTCTTTCTTGGCATAATCTTTTATGCGTATTTTTTTTAGAAAAGTTTGCGTCAGTGGTGGGTCACGTAATGTATTTATGGAATCTTATTTGATGCACCACGCCTCTCCTTATTTCTACGTTGCAAGATTAAGACATAATATTTTTCAATTTCTTTTTTTTTTCAATCATTAACGGCATGTATATATGGCTTCATCTTTTTAGTGTAGTGTATTTATATCTCGTTTTGTTTGTTGCTTCACAATATCGCCGTTTGGTCGTACCCTATCTTGTTACTACATTGTGCTATTTCGTTGCTACTCCGTGGCTATATTCAATTGTATTTTTACATTTGTAACTGCTTCTTTGTTTACTACTATTTTTTGCATAATAAAAATAAAAACAAAGCATAATCAATTTATAATTTGTGTATGTTGTCATTTTGTATCATTGTCCGGTAGACGTACTTGTTACGGCATAGGTCAGCGTGACATTTCTAACTCGGCTGCTCAGGTGGCTTGATCCATATTCAGACATTTTCTTTTGTATGCTCTGTACAATGAGCACCCAATCAAAATTAATTAAGTCGCCATAAACATCCTAATTGGTTGGATCAGCTTATGCTAATTTCTTTGCTGTTTGATCGGTAAATGTCAAACTCAGCCATTGGATTTGATATAATTATTATGCAACATCCCAACGAGTTCTTGCATTGTATTCTTTCATCTATAGCTCATCCAGAACACTAGACCGTTGATCGAAAGGTCGCCGGTCGGAAGAGCACAGAACTATTACTGATTAAGAGGTCACTGGACATGAAATGAAATGGACATGTGACAGTATTACTAATTATTTTACATGTACAACCCTTAGTTGTCTTCCGTCCAATCCTTATTCATAATACACTTGAAGTTTACCCTTATTCAAAAGTAAATAATTACTTGAACGAAATCAGCTGTCCCATGTACAGGTTAGTATCCCACGTAAGGAGGACTGGTTTGGTCCACGGGCTTTTGTACACGCAGGAAAACGGTCGCAGTAAAGCCATGTTTAAATCCAAACGACCACAATCAATTTCTGCATAGAATGATGACTTTTACTAAGTTAACGTCAGTTTTGAGTTATCTTTATTTCATTCCCTTTACATGTTAGGGCATAAACGATAACTGTGGATAGAGATTGATTCTGTGTACCATTGATTGTTTATTTCTATACCGGGCTCATTGTTAGACAGTGAAGGGAGATAACTGCAATGCGGCGTTGGATGTAATCCAGTACTAAACCGGTACCCGTTGACTCTGGTTGGTGCACTACAACATGGAATTGGAACCAGTTTAATCCAGTACTTGGTTCTCAATAATTCTTGTATTCCTTATACTGGATGAAACCAGTTTACATTCACTTCGCTCCTCATTGTGATTCTGGGACATTCGCTTTAAGAGCGTTTGAAAATAGCCGTTTCATTGGCTAAGGATCACTGAATCAAAATGGCGTATCGAAGTGAAAGTAGATGACTTGCCGACGACTGTGGTCAATTGTTTTATTCATTATATATTATGCCATTCCAATCTCTAATGCTTTAACGCGTATAGAGTACGGTATTTCACGTTGATTTGGAGTTGGTCGGGTTAAACGAAACCAAATTGACTATTTTTCAAAGGAAAAAATGTGAAATTTCTGCTTCACTGTTTTGAATGGGACAGAATGCTTATTGGCTGTGGTATGATGTAATAATATCCGAAGTAAGCCTCAGAATGGAGGTCCACCGACTGTCCATAAATGTGCAGATATATAATGTTCTCCCTTTAAATGACGACCTTTGTCAAAAGGTTTTGAAAATGGCTTTCAGTTGTGTCAGTACCTCCTGCAAAAACAACTCGCTTAATGTCTTGTGTTGGTTGGCTTTTCATTTGGTTCAAATGTTTCATTTGTATTCTGAAAAAATACACACAACAAACACTCTGGCTATGAATATTTGTACTTAGAAGTTAACCTTACTTATTCGGCTTTCCGGTTGGCCGATTTCATCAATGAATTCGGAAGGGCCATTCTCTCAAAAATGTCTCGCCGTCACAAACAGTCTGAAAGTCTGATTAGTTGGACTACTTAGAAGTATGCATGAACATTATCATAGGCGGAACCAGGGGGGGGGGGGCGGAACCGGCGAACGCCCCCCCCCCCGTAAAATTGCCCAAGCAAAGGTTTTTTCTATCATGAAATATGATATTTTTATGAAAATATGCGTGAATGTCAAAATATTTTCGCACGCTATGCGTGCAATAAGTTCTGAGTACAGTAACACAATGACCCGCAGCCTACTTGTTCAGATTAAGTCCCCCCTTATCTAAAAATCCTGGACCGCCTAGGATTATGTTCGGGTTTGAGAAGTCCAAACTTATAAAAAATTTCTCCGCTTCTACGTAAAGTACTCGTACATCTTCGTTGCATGTTTTAATAAACATCTTGACTGGCCCGTTCACGTGACTCTTATACAGAAATGTCACCAAAACAATCAACTGGAGACTCGTCCACAGACAATTGAATTTTGGCATTATGGAAATGATATTCAAAGGGGGTTAAAAACAGACAACTAATAAGAATGATTTTTGAGTTGCGTCCCTTATATTAAAAAGGCGAAAAAAAATCGACAGGTTAACGTTATATGATTAAGCGCAGGATTGCTTTCAAATGCAACTTTACTCGAATTGTAAGCAGATATATAGTTGCCTTATGTTTAAAAAAGGGAAAATATTCATATATAAGATTTATTGGTGCGCCAAAATAGCCACCAGTGCGGTAATATTTGACAGAAAATTCTGGCCCGCAATCGTTTCACGTTAGATTGTTTATCATATCCTTGGATTTAATATTTCATATTTTCACTCATTATGTTGGCCAATTCATGTATTTCTCTTCGTGCCACGGGGAATACACGCCACGTTCGCGTTTGAAGCAGATGACATACGGACTAAAAGCAATTGTGTTACGCCGATAGCGGTCATTCACGATTGCGTAAAAGTACAAATTTATGCAACCATGTTAACTAAAAATATCTGTAAATCTTTTGTTGATCAAATTCAACATTTTGTTTATTTACCTGAAAATCACACACTGTCAAATCTTAATTAGGAAACGATCTATCATCAGTCAATTAAATACAAGTTATCGGAAAAATCTTTGATCTACGATCACTGTAGCAGAACACAGAGTAATGTATTCATTATGCAATATTGCGAAAGATTTCATTGGACGAGAAAATATGTCACGTGTTTAAGGTATTTAGGTCAATGTAACACTTAACAAAGACTCCGCAGTGCGGCCATTTGTTTACAAAATTTCAATTTCGAAAATGATCGGATAGGTTTTCGTGGTAAAGGTACGTAATGGTTTTATGTTTTGTTTTAAAACATTTGTGCGATAAATACTTAATTTTATGCCGGTGAATTTGTGAATTTTTACTTTAGTTTAAGTCGAATTAATGCCGTTATCCGCTAAACTGGTATCGTCTACAATAGCAGGTGGTTGTGTGTGATGGGTTTTGTAATAATTATGTTAACATCAGTCGAGTTTAATCCGGAATTGTGTAGCCTTTTCCTATGCTTCGTGTATAATTTTCGGCTGATTTTTCTCTAGACATTTTTTAATTTTTGCTTTGGGGTTCAGATTTTGTATTGATGAGGGAATTTTTATGATAATCGTGAATCGGCTGCACTGACCAATTCACGCAAGACTGCGCAACAATACTAAGTCAAATTGACATGGTTAACTGGCAGGTTCAATAGACGCTTTGGTGGCTAAAATGGCCGGAGGGACATACTTAGCGGTCATTGACCCATTCGCTGGACAATAACATACACACGTGGTGTTAGCTGGCCAGCGTGGTTGTTGGGGCGAATTAACATGTGGCCTATTATCAATGTTATCATACTGATATTACTAATATATAAACGCGTTATTACATCATTCGCTTATTGGCCCTATTAAATTAAGAGTAGATTTATGAAATTTTGTGATGTTTGTTACAAATATCTTTGATGAACTGTGATGTAGATTCTGCAGTGATATAAATATTTAATGAAAGATCAGATGGATTTATCTACATCTACCTTTTAGAATTGATTGCCAGAAAATTATTTAGTCTGCTGTGCTACAATACCAGAGTTTAGGGTACTGCCTAGATAAAGCGATCTTTTGAGTTTATACCGGGAATACAATACAAAAATGTAATTCTATATGTCGGGTTGTCATGTATTGCATTTTCAGAAATAGGGGTTAAAATGGCAGTATTTGACCTCTGGTCAGCTGGTTAGGGGGTCTTAAAAATTCGCTGTGTTTTTCTTATTTAAAACAAAAATGCATCTGACTTTTATATTTAATCTGAATGACTTTGGTTTGACAAAAAATACTTTGAGAGTGAAATTGAGATATGAGCTCTTAGACTTCTTACGTTTTCTAAATTATATAACATGGGGACGCCAGGGATACGTTCTGTCACAGTTCCAAGATACCCTGTTTGAATTTAATTCAAATCTCAAATTGTTTGTCTGTCTAAGATGAGATTTCACACAAAAATAGAAGAACAGATATTTCTAGAGAAATGCTCCCCCATAATCAACACCCCTACCCTGTTTAATGAATATCCACTGGGGTGTTACATTTTACAGATGTTATTGACTTATTGTTTGAATGACTTTTGGTCTTGCGGGTTATAATGTGAAGGACTTTTTAAAATCCTTCATTGTTAGTCATGATTTTTGTTGTTGTTTTTTCTATGAAAAAGATCAAGGCATAATTTGAAAGAGTGTTTATTAGGATGTATTTGGTATGAAATTGTGTGGTGCATCCATACTGTTCTTCAAATGGGGCCTCCATGGTCGAGTGTTTATTGTCTCTGACTTGTAATCACTAGCCCCTCACCACTGTTGGTTTGAATCCCGTCTTGGACCAATTTTCATGTGAAGAAGCTGTCCGGCTAGCTTATGGAAGGTCAGTGGTTCTACCCAGGTGTAAGCATGGTGTCTTCCTCCTCTGTTAAAGCTGGAAAATTGCCAAATGACCTTAGTTGTTGATTGTGACGTTAAAATCCAGTGAAAAAAATTGTCATACAAATCATGTTGTCAGAATACAATATTATTCATTTAGTGTGTGTTAGAAATAGGTGATTTGATAACTTAAAAGATATTTGATACCCCAGTAAGTGGCATATTTTATATTCCTAACAATACAGCCTATCAAATACGCTGACACTTAAATTCTTAATAACTGAAAGCTATTTACTCATCTTTTGATTGGAATAATGTCAATGCCTTATTTGGAATCCGGTGAAGTTTACATGAACTAAAAGATATGCCACTGGCTATATCTCATAATTAATGTTATCTGTACAAAAGATCACCTATGTTTAATGACCTACATTTGACTATCCTTTTGAACATGGAATCCGGTGATTGATTTAGCTCTGTGTAACTCGTTCAATAGAAGTGGAGTTAATTTATAGAAAATTCATGTATGTTTTTAAGCAACTTTCTGTTGACTGGGTTTTAACAATTTCCTAATGAAACATTATTCCCAAATTTTTGCGAGGGGCGGAGTCACAGTGAGTTTTAATTTGTGGATTGCTCCTGTTCTGAAGGATAGAAAATAATGTGCTGGTTGAGGTGTTCTATACTATGGTGTATTTTGCTGTGAATTATGTTGATAACCTGCCTTTGATTTTTGAAAATAGAATAGAACAAAACAGATCATTTATTTAGATTTGTACAAGAATGCATCTTGATACGATTATGAATTAAATGATATGAAAGTAGAACTTAGCAATGTTTGGAAGAATTTTTAGCGATTGTGAATACCAACTCTGAGGGGTGAATGTGCTCTGTGATATATATATATATTATATCACATGAAGCAATGGACTAGTATTCTTTTTCTTTTATTTAATGGACACTTTTTGCCATTTTAACTGTTGCTTTCACAAAGACTTGAACATTTTCACCCCTGTCTAAGGATTCAGGCCCCACACCCATGAAAGAAGGACCTTTACTCCCAGGAAAATGTTGGCTACTTTGTTATCTCCATGATACAGACTTGATCATATCATCTGCGTAACTGTAAGTGGGCAATGTGTCATTGACTTGACTACACCTCTCTGTTGAGTAACAGGGTTTTCACTATACGTCAAAAGTTTAGGGTCAAAAATGATCCTCGGCTGATGATAATTTGAGGAGTCAACAAAATTTCCTTCTAATTTTATTGTAAATTAGACCCGTTGGTACAAATTCTCAAGAGTCAAAAGTTTTATGTTACTGATTTCAACTTCTAGAGTCAAAATGCTGTTTTAAGGGTCAAATGAAAACCTTGAGTTACCAGGGCTGAATTCTTAGTCTAAATAACTGAAATGTTTTTCGTTATTTTTTAGATGATGAATACTGAGACGAGGGATAAAAATGGAGCAATACCGCTCCCAGCGACATCCGGCCCTCGCCCGTACAGATGTGACATCTGCCAGAGGTCCTTCCGAGAAGTTGCGACGCTAAGAAAACATGAGCAGTTACATCGTGCTGACCGGCCCTACATATGTCAGACTTGTGGAAAGTCATTTCTATGGTCATCCAACTTGAAAGTGCACGAACGTGTACACACGGGGGAACGGCCCTATAAATGCAAGATCTGTCATCGGTAGGTTTCTTCTAAAGATGACTTCGTATTATTCGGACGTATGTTTCATCATGTATTAGATGTCATTCAAGCCACGATGACTTGATTTAAAATTATTTATCCTCAATTGCCGACTTTGAAAGAATTAGGACCATTCAAGTTTTTTTTTTTTGCCTTATTGTTGTAATGATGCTCATATATAAATTACGTGGTTCACAATTTCTTTAATTGGCCATGTTTGTATAAATTGGGGTAGTTTAGTCCATGACATGGAGTCTACATACTTTCAAACTGTGCATCATAACACTAGTGAAGTCAAACTTGTGAACAAAGTGCTCCTAAAAGTGAGGGTAGAAGTCCAGCCGTACTTCACAGTTGGCCATTATTCAGAGGTTTATTTAGTCATTAATATCAATTAGCATGTACTAAACAGCGATTGTTATTCACAGTTGATGGTTAGTTAGCTTAAGTTTTGCTGTATTGTCATTTTACGACCATGCATCTTGGCCAGTCTGTTGGTCTGCGCTTGGCTTTGAGTAACTACTGAGTTGTCTATAAATTTGTATGATTATCAGTTTCAGTTTCAATTTATTGACTAAATCAGCACTCATGTGCCTTTTGTCATTTACAATAAATATATGTATATATACATAAAAAAAAACATATGAACAATAGAACAATACTAATATCTTGGCTGATTTTAGTTGAATCATGATCTGACATGGATCGTTCATAGATGTTCTTTACACATTCATTTTCATTTCATAAGCCTATATCCAGGTCAACAAATTATGGATAATCAGGAACCTGAAACCAGCATGTTCCTCTGCTTATAAGCATTATTGGCATCACTGCAAATTTAAGCGTAGTTATCAGGACTGCTGTTCACTCCCCCAATCTTACTTGTGTATATAAAATTAATGCTTCACTTTCTATAAATTGCCTACAGCATATGTTCCGGCTATGGTGTCAATTTTCCTCAGTTATAAGTTAAGATGTACAGAGTATTAGTCATAAAATTGGCAGACCGCTGTGGTTGTAATTCAGTTAAGTTAATTCAGTTGGCAGTGGTATTGAGTTTGTCTATAAAAATATTCTGAGATACTGAGATATGGATCTGAACAAAACAATGCTTAGATTTACTGGGAGGTATTGCTGATAATCAGATCATTTTGATATGCCCATGTTGAGTGATATTTTTTGTTCAAATGCTTAGCTCCCCCCACCCACCCCAATCTGAGGCACATTTCATAAACATAGCTTAGTTTATAAACTCTTACTAGTTTGTAGTTTGTAAATAAAAATGTTTTATTTAATTGATTGTTTTGGCATCTTTTGTCAGTAAAATTTGGAGTGAATGTCTGAAAGCACGATTTTTAAGTCTGAAAACTACTTTTAGCTAAGATATATTTGTAGAGTGGCTCCTTTGTTCATTGTGTTGGGTTTGAATTACAATGTAAATAAATGATGTTTTGCTGGTGCTTAAGTCATGGTCATTGGGTTACTTTTCCTACTTGAATCATTAATGGTGGAGGACATCCTCAAACACACACATAGACAAAACCACTGACATTCCATAAGAAACTGTACAGCTTACTGACATAATTGCAGGTGAGATTTGAACTCACACCAATTAAAGGCTAGCAATTAGTTGCCACCAGACTATAACCACTAGCTGTCCAGTTAAGTTATTGAAGGTCAGTGGTTTTGTCTAGGTCTACCTCTGGAGTCTTCCTCTATTGTTAAAGTTGAAAAAGCCGCTAAGTGACCCAAAATGTTGATGCGACATTAAATCTCAGTGAAAAAAACCCCTGTCATTTCACATTTCTTCATCAAGTATCATTTATGTTCAGACTTTCCAAACAATTGCTGGACAGCTTGTCTAGCATGTGGTCAGGTGGAATTCATCTTGTCTGTCTGATTTTGGGAAAATTTGTCTGAGAGAATTTGCATTAAGATTTTTGCATTTAGATTGGAACTGTTCAAGTTTGATCCAATTTTATCTGAAATTTTATATAGATATACCTATTATGAGGATTTGACTTTACTGTAAAATGAAACTAAGCAATAGAAATGAATTCCTAGATCCTTATCCCCACCCCCTCCTGATGGATTGTATTTTAAAAGAAATTCTGTGTCTAAATATCTATTTGTACAGTCCAGGTACGAAAAGGCCGAGTTAGAAAATAACGCGTTCTAAGTCTTTCAGACGCTAATTGAATTCGAAAGTCCATCATTACCAAACTTTTACAAGTGCCTACTTAAGAAAAGTAGACTGAATGTTTGTAGTACTAAAAGTTGCAATAGGTGTTGAAATCTGTGTTCTTTTTTTAATTGCTTATAAAAAGTATATTTTTCTCTGACGTTATAGGTCTTAGGCTTGACTAAAGTATAAAATCTGCCCACCAGTCCTATTTTTTTCCAAAATTTGGATGAAAATCTACTTATTTATTCTCTATTGCCTTAGTAACATGCTTTGTTTTGATAGTATGTACAGATGTTTGATTGATGTTTTAAGTGTGTTATTTAAGTTAAAACCCTGGAATACGCTTCTTCCTATTTCTCAATTATGAGGCTGGGAAAAAAGATAATCATGTTTACGGTTACCTGACCGACCCTATTTTTTGACTGACCCTAAAGTCCAAATTGCAAAATCCAAAGTATGAAATTATTTGGGATGAATTGAGCCTCCAAAGTACAAAAAAGTATGTTTCGAAAGAAATAGAAAATTTTTGTAAGCTAATTACTCCATTTTCTTGTTAGTCAAATAATCATAAGCATGACTACTTTTTTCTAGCCTAATCAGCAGCATTTCTCACTTTTTTTGGAACACAACTTATGTACATAGACCTTCTGTATGATATTGATCCTTGGGTATACAGGGCTTTCATTTGACCCTCAAAATGGCATTTGGAATTAGCAAAATAAAGGTTATGACTCTTGAGAATTTATATCAAAGGGTCAAATCTACTGTTGAAATGGAAGGAATATTTCTTTTTGACTCTTCAAATTATATTGGCCAAGGGTCATTTTTTACCCTTAACTTTTGATGTCTAGTGAGCACCCTGGATATAAATTTATAGCTATATAACAACAGTATTTCTCACTTCTTTTGGAATACACACCAGGTCCATGAAATGGACAATTTTAGTGTGAGAATGGCCTGGACTGGTATTATTATCAGACACTTGAGAAGAAAGCATACAAGTCATTAATGCCATATAAAGATCACAGCACTCATTTTTGGGTCCAGTTTTAACAGTTGTCTGTGAATGAAAGAAATCTTCCAGCTTGGATATTTATTGATATATTTTGGTCAGGCAGATCTGTTATATATATTTTTATGACACAAAAGTAGGCGAAAATGCAAGAAAAATATTTTTTACCCTGGTGTTCAGGTACCAATCAATCAGTGGTTAGAATTTTAATTTTTCTTACTACTGTTTAACATTGAAACATGATTCACCAGTAATAACAATCTATCACTTGTACTTAAGTTGTATATACTGATTGCATTTTCAATTTACAGTGAAACCTTGGAATTAAGACCATCTTTACTGCCTGTAAGAAATGTCTTAATATGGAAATGGTCTTATTATCAGAGTCCAAATATAGAGTAGATATTGAACACCAGTCTGAAAGTAAACAGTTGTTATACTGAAGTGTGCGTTCCTATTGTTTACTGTTAATTATCCTAAACACTGCATTAAAAATATTTTTGTATATTTTACTTCATACACCCCATCAGTTACAACTGTCCTCAGCTGTTTTTAGTAGCATAGAGATTTAGAAAGACTAAGCTTAAAAATTTCTTAATTTATGTCTTTTCAGTTGCTTCACACAGTCAAATGATTTACGACGACATGAGAGAAATGTTCACATGCGTGGAAAGCTTTATAGTTACAAGACCCCAGCTGGACGACCTGTTCCCCCAGCAGCGGCAGCCCCTAATCCGGGACAAATGAATCTTGCGGCATATCAGGCCTTCGCTCTCCAGCAAAGAGCCATACTGCAACATGCTTTGACGTATGAAAGTTTGATGCAAAATTCGGTTGCTATGACAACTGCATCTCACTACCTTCAACAATCTGGAAGATCTCTGGCAAGTCTGCCTAGTATGAATGAGAACGACACTGTATCTACCTCAGCATTGAATGCTCACAGTAATCATGAAAACCAGGACGAACCACACCTACCTCAAACGAATGAACGTACACTGAAACTGGAACAGGTAAGATATACAAATGCAGCGCAAAGAAAAGAAATATCAGCCGTCTGTCTCCTTGTCTCTAATTCGGTCAATTTGGGCTGTTAATCTTATTTTGTTGTTACTTGTTTTTAATGAATTTTATATTCTTCTTATGACAAACTGTTGTTTTCCACATTTTATTCTTAAAAACACAGTAATTCCAAAATTTGTTCAAAAGTTCGTGTGAAAATGTTCCAAATATAAAATTATATTTCACACTAATTATGATGTCATGGCTTTTCATTTTTTCATTTGCAGATGATATTAGATTAAAAAGATGTGCATCAAAAGTTTAATGAAAGTACATGTACATAAATGGTGCTATCTTGGGTGGTTTGTCAGTTTACGTATGATTTGTGTATTTTCCAGGTAACCCCGCCCCCTGGGGATGGGAGCAGATTTGAACGACAGGAAAGTAACACTGACGATCAACTACAGTATTCTCCATCTTCAAACAAGACAATGTCCCCTCCTACAATGTCAAGGTCATCAGGGTATAGCGGCATGAACGGTCATAATGGAAGCCACGCAGAATCTCATGACAAAGAAGAGAGACCGTACTCAAGAGAATCTCTAAATTCCTCAGATTACTCGAAATATTATCAGGACCAGCATAATCTTAGTAGAATACAGCGAAGCTATCACTCGGCTTTTGCTGCAAATAACAACCACTCAGACGCTGTCATGGATCTAAGCATTAACAAATCCCTACCTAGCGTCGAATCAGAAGATGGGGAACTTGATTGGAAGACACAAAATTCCTCGACCTTATCGTCAAAAAGCCCCGACTCGGAGTCTGAGACTGATTCAAAACGAGATGTTACGACCACGTCATACACCCCAACGGTTGATTCAGGGATACACCATTGTCCTCATTGCAACATCTTCTTTCATGATTTTACGATGTATAATCTACATCAGAGTCTCCACTCCCCGGTTGACGAGGACCCGTTCATGTGCCCGTCATGTCTGAAGCATTGTCAGGATCGTATTGAGTTCATGTTTCACATTGTGTGGCATGTCAAGTACCCTCACACTATACCAAAATACCAGTCATTCAAAGAAAGCTACCTCATGGCTGAGCCTGAGGAAAATGAAAACCATGACGATTGAATAATTTGGGGTAACTACACTTATTTAGATATAGCTCATTTCTTTAAAAAAAGTATAGGATTATTTTTGTTTTATCTTCCTGTTGAAGAAGAGCGCTTGACTGGATCGTTAGCTAAATCGCATGATCTTTAAATAGGCAATAAAACATGAAACGTACGCTTCTTCAAAAACTGTGTAAAATGAATGCACTTGTTTTTTAATATTACTTTTATTGTATGTGTGACTGATTATAACATACTGTTTGTAAAATTTGATAAAATTCGGATGACTTCAAATTATTGGCTTAACTAGCTTAATTGTTTATGAATTTTATGTTTTTCAGATTGTGCAAAAGAAATGATGGAGAATTATTCCTTGAGAAAAAGTTGTAAAATGGTGAACATTGAGACTCTTTGAGATCTGTTGGTGATTTCATGTGTGTTGTAGATCAGTGCAATGTCATGGCATCTTACATCTGATGTCGCATGGACAATTTTTATTTCTACAAAATGACCCAGAGATTTACATAAAATAGCACCGTATTGCTTGTCTGCTCAAGATACGAAGGTAATGTATGTTAGTAGCAGAAGTTAAGGGCATTATGGGTAAAAAAAACTTAATTTTCAAATGTGCTTAGCGTAGAAATTTTATGAAATGATAATTGGTGTCTGTTATTGTTTATTTTTGTTTTTTATCATATTCTATTCGTATGTGTTATATTAAATCAAAATATTTGTTGCTGCCAAAGTGATTCATTGGACTGGATTTTCATATATCATGTTTAAGGTGATTTAAAACTACTTTGTTAATGAAGTTTAGAAGAGATTAAAAGAATTGAATTGTTGATACTAAAAATCTTGTTGTTTGTTCTGTTAAAATTTATTTTAAATTACAGCACCGTTCCAGATATTTTTTTTTAAATTTTCTGATTAATTAATATAATACATTATTTACCTTTACGTTTGTGATTCTGTAGTGACTGATTGATTGATTGATTAGCTTGTTAATTGATTTTAATTGATGTGTAAATTTTCATAATTGTCAGTGATATACTTGTGAACGTTTTTTTTCTCTCGTCCCATGGTCACTGATTGAAAATTTGCTGATAAAAATCTACCTCAAACATTTATGATGACCAGATTTTTTAAATATGATTTTTATTCTGTATATCTGTATATATTATTATGTGTTCATGTTTTATAATCTTTCTATGTTATTCATTCTTGCAAAAGCATTAAGATGTTATATGATTTCATGTATACGTCTATTGTTCTGTGTATAAGCAGTATACATGTGGTTGAGGAACGCTTATCAGTTAAAGATTGCTCATTGTCAATGTTTAAACTAGTTTTGTTTTGGCCAACTCTTATTTGATTCAATACCCCATAACCAATGTTATTTTAGATTTTAGGTATTTCAACTGTAAAATGTTTTCATGATCATGTGACTAAATAAATGACACAATTCAATGGAAATTTCATTTTTTTAAACTGAAATTTTGTTATATTTAATTCTTCATTCAAAAACAAAGACAAACATTTTTCACAGTTTGAATGTGAAGTGTAATGCTTTAAGGTTGAAGATTTCTTTCTAATGGAAAAATCTCAATTTCGACATATAATTCCTTGTGATTGGCACCAACTATCTAACATTGTATTTGACTGGAAATGGGATTCTAGGGGATTCATTGGACAATGAGCAATCTTGGTTACCCCTTAGTTTGTCCCTTAACTATATTTCCAATGGTGTTAAATGTTTTATGTCTGGTAAAGTTGATTAAATTTTTTGTTTAATTTTTATATTACCATAGCATTATTTTTTGTTCTATATACGGGTATGTTTTTGTGTTTTACGTGTGATTCGGGTATATTTTATTAGGAGACGTTTATTATGTCTCAGTATGATAAAATGTGAAATAATTTCTTCATAAGCATGCATGATGGGTAAAGTGGCCATATTTGTTTATATTAATGAATAAATAATAAAACAATGGAAATTTTTCAGCTTTTCAGCCATATAAGGTTTATGATAAGAACAAAGAAAATACCTGCCACTTATCTAAGCTCTGGCTGGTCTGATCAACACTGTGTCATTCTTAAATATTTCTGATACAAAACTTCAAATGAATGTGATTTGCTGAAGGAAGTAATTTTATATGTTAACGTTTTTTAATGCATAAATTTCAATCTGCTGAAAAATCCCAATACTTAAATGTGCCATTATTAATACCGGTAAAATACCTCAAAATGTTCTGTTACCTCAAACCATGAGTGTGTAAGACTTGTTTTGATTTTTAAAGATATATGTCAAATTTTTTATATATACTGCTTACGGGTAATTTACGGATTGCACTGTACCAGTCTATATCTTTTGCATGCAACCACCAAATTGTTTTCAATGATAGAATATGTGCCATGTTGACTTTTTTAACGCAGAATTTCCTGTACAGCATAATCAAATACGTTGCCATAGCAACGCTTATCTATTGGTAATCAAAGATTTTTTTTATTATGTATTTTTTGTCCATATTTGTATAATTTTTGAATATTATATTCATGCCTGTGTGTAATTCTTGTGTGTTAAAATATCATGGAAGCTCTTACCAAAAAATCTTTTTTCAACAGTTTCGATATCACCATCTCTTGAGTTTAATTCCAAAATCACTAGTTTAATGACAGTTTAATGTTGTCAGATTTACTTTTATATGTCTAATGCCTAATCTTATTTACTTTTATATGTCTGATGCCTAATCTTTGATTGGTTGTTGATTGGTTGTTGACAATAAATCTATCATTCTCACTTAAATTACGTTTTAGTATTGACGTAGAAAAATAACTTAATTTTAAATCTCAATTCTGGTCAAACTATCAAACTGAAGGATTAAAAAACATTTTGTTTTCTTTCATTCAATGTTGTTAGAAAGAAATTACAGAGAATTCTGTAAGGATTTGTACTCAATCATAAAAAAATATTTTGGCGTTATAAGCATTTCTTTCATTCATTACATCTGAAGATGCATCTATTATTCAGGTTAATTAAAACAACAGAATCTGAACTTCAAGGAGTGTTCAGAAAGTAATCAGGGTACATGTACATGATATAGTATTATATTCTCAACATTTTGTATTTTTTAATGTTAGACCCTCGTCTGCTATTGTATTACGGAATAATCATCGCAAGTTATGATTTGTCTGCATAAATCTTATCTTTTAGTTCATAATTGAACATATTTACATATATTCTTCATCATAAATTCGGAATGGCTAAGTAGTTACAACATGGCTGAATGGAACAGTTGATACGCGACAAAGCACGCATAAGACCAAGAGTCATTTTTGAAACAAATATAGGGTTTGCTCTTGGTCAGTTATATATTGTTACAAAGCAACCACTGGGTCTTGTTTAAATCCATTTTGCATTTCTTATATGGCATATTTTTTTCTCCCCACATCCCAGACTGTGAAGCCAGTTTAGACAATTATCTCAAGTTACATGAAAATTCAAAGAGTAATTTCTGCTGTCAATTTTCAAGACTACTAATTTTATTAAAATCACAGCTCTCATTTCCATGGTAGCTAATTTTTATTTCCTTAGAACTGTCTGGAAAAGTCTAGATGTAAATATTTATTTGCTTTTCATCAATATTTCTGTTCATTTCATCTTTTTTCTGAATATCCTTATTTCAGAATTTAGCCCCAAGAGTGCATAATTTCTTTCAATACGAATACAATGAATTGATCGTGCTATTTTTGGTAAAATTTCTATCTGAGAATATTACAGGTCTGTTATCGATTAACACTGATTATTTTGCCTTGCAATAGTTCACGAGACAGACCCCCCTTGTGTGAAGGCAGAACAACATTTTTCACTTTCATTTTACTGTGCATTAACTTTCTATTTTCAACTTTCTAACCATATTGTCTTTCGCCATAGAATCATCGTCTTAGTCTGGCTAGTATCATAAAAACACAAAAGGAGTTATTGATTTCTTTGACATAACGTCTTTATGTAATGACTATTTCGGTTAAATTTATATTGTCCAATGCCTAATTATTTACTCATAACAATTTTGTCAATCAGAACACGTTTTTATCAAATTCTTTCGCAATAAGCACAATGTAAACGCTACAATGGCTGATTGATGGGCATGTGAATGTCCGTCTGTTCAAATTTTTTTGTCAAGACTATTACTCAGTTGTCATTTTTTGGGGGGATTTTCAAAGCGTGTGGCATAAACGTTCACCCTGATCAGACAATGTGGGCACAAGAGGTATGTATGTAACTACAAGGTCATAGTGACAACCACCTTCAGTATAAAGCCTTTTGGTACGTAGTTCATTTCACCAGGTCATATTGGGCAATCAGTTTGTTTTTATTTGTACTTTGACTATTATATGACTGTGTTTATGTCTGTGAATGTATTTAATACTAAGTGTTGATATTTTTGCTGCTAATCAATTCTTCATCCAGTTTGTGACATATTCCCCTTTAGAGCAAAATGCAGTTAAATGTATAACAAAGCCAGAATAAGTCAATACACCATCCCCCCCCCCCGCAATAAAATTATTATCAGAAAACTAGATTTAATGGCTGGTTGTTAGACATGTGGAATTGTCTCCATTGATAATTCAACAGATTGCTGGGAAATATAGATTTTCTACATAAATACATTCATGTAACGATTAACACCTGGTGTCTTTTTTTTGTATTGATCTGTGTTTAGTTTTTACTCTGGAAATATTGTAATTGTAATGGAAACAAGAATTATTGAATGTTGACTCGGAATAATGCTCACTATCTCTTATACCATTTGTTTTTTAACTTGATTCTAATCCTTCCGAACTGGATATATTCTATTCCTTGGCATGACCCAAAGTTCTTCTTTTTGACAATCGTAAAATCTGAAATTAGGGTTATTCTGTAGTGATATAAACAGTAATATCCAGAGATTTGAGTGCACTTTTTTACCTCATCTCTTATGAACACTGTTAGAAATTAGTTTAGTTAACCAAATCTTTGCCTAGTAAAATGCACTATACCACTCGGTTAACCAGATTTAAAAAAATGTGCTAATTGAAGTTAGTCGGTTCACCAAGTCTTTGTAGAAAGACTATTGAATTAAATAAGTCAATGAGATATGCAGAACTTTTAGTGCGCGCAAACTTGGTTTATCATGTCTATGAGGAACACATGATTAAATATAGTAAGGCATAACTTTAATTATCCATGGATGATGCACATGTCCACTTCCAAAATTTAATTTGTGCACTAAGATGATTACTTGTGAAAGAACCAGTTAATATCAGCCGGAAAATTGGTTAAGGTCAACCGACCATTGAGTATAAACCAATTTCAGTTAATCATGCCATTTAACCAAACATAATCGATTCACTGTTTTTCTCTAAAAGTTGTTTCCCAAAACCATCTGCCAGGAGACATATCTGCAATATTGCGCAATAAAATGTGAAATGGTAAAAACTATGACGCAAATCAAAGCCCTGGGATCATATCTAAATGCAATTAACTTTCTTCCTATGTACTTTTTTCTCTCATTTCTGTCATAAACCAACAACTTACTGACTAAAAGTGATACAACTTTCTGGAGAAGAATTTTTCTTCAGTAGCTATCGGTTATTCAATTAGAGGCTGCATATTTTCTGGGCACTGAAAGTCAGGTTTTTTGGCAGCGAAACAAGAGTTTGAGATAAAACAAAAGCCGGGGTTTTTTTTCTCTCCAAATCTGTGGAACCTGCCATATTATTATTTGCAGTTTTCACCTGTAATATAGTTTTTTTGTAGATGGGTAATTTTGGCACAAATATTGGTTGGTTTATGTTATTGTACAACCCTGACTTGAGACGAAATTCTGTGATAAACCATAGGGATATGGATCACCTGCCTAGTAACATATGGCTAAGTTATTAATGATCTTGTCTTAATACTGGAAATTACGATCTTGTTCTTACAGAATGAAAGATTTTGCAGCGTCTCTGTGTAACATTCTTGTTTTATTAAGATGTACTTCAAGAATTGCATGACTTACCAAGCTTATTTTCCAAAGTCATTTGTGCAAATGTTTTTCCCTGGATTATTCCCTATGGAATTTTAATCATTGTTCTTTTAGGACATCAGACTGATAATGTTCTATGACCTAGATGTGTCCAGTAATGCTTTTTGCATCAGTGGCAGTCTGAATTCAGTTGTAATTTAGTGGGTTACCTAAATACCTGCAAAATGTTGGACATCAGAATTCGGTTTTATTTCAATGCCAATTTGTGTCAATGTTTTTTGGTTCACTTTACTGTTTTATAGGCACATAGCCCTCTCATTTATGCAGATTTTGAATGCCCTAGGGCTGCTTGAGTTTTACCATGATTTTTTTTTTCATTTTGAATGATGTCATTTTTTTACCACATTTTTTTTATTGTGAAAGCTGTTGAGATTTAATCAAAATTTGGCTACTGGGTGTGTTGAAAGATTATCTTCGTAAGTCAGAACAACATTCACGCCGCTTGGTTTTCAATTTTCAAGGTCATTGCTGTTATTTACCTGGGATAATCTTTTTTTGTATTTGAGAAGAAAAATTATGGTGGACTATTATTTATCTTTATTGCAACCACTGTGAATACTCATCATTTCTGTATCTCATTTTTTGCCTCTCATCTGATAAAATGATGGATATTTTATAATAAAAAAACATGTTTAGGTTAAAAAACCCCATTAATTCTTTGACCTTTCATCGCCAATCTCAACAAACAGTTGGTGACTGTTCAGACATAAATTTTCCATTATCAGTAAAATCCATGCAAATTAACAGTTAGGCCAGTAGTGACTAAAATATTTGTTTATAGAGTCCATTGAGAAAATGACCTCAGCTTTATTTTCTTTTGCATTTTTGAGCAAATTTATTTCCATTCCTGTCTAAGTATCATAAAATATACATGATTTTCAAAATTGCCAAAATATTGTGCCAAAGACCAAGCTGAGAAATCAAGGGGACTGGATAACATAAGTACTTAAGGCTGGCCTTATTAGTAGTACTCCATGTTAATAAACTAAGTCAGTCAGTAAAATATGAGCTTTTTCTATAGTTATAATATGTATAAATGCGGACATTGCCCTTCACAGTAAAACGCTAAGCAGGTCACTCACTGTATTGTACTATGACAGACAAATGAGTTTAATGATCTTGTTACAAGAGGGCATTCACCTGAATCGTAAAATACAGGTTTACTTTGTTTGATCAGCTCATAGTCTGTTATTATCATGTTCAGAATGCCACGCCTACCTTCCCCCCTGACCACCAGTGTGTTGTCAATTATCACTTACCTGCTTTGGTCTGATCTGATCTGAAAAATAATTTATTTAGTGCATGTAGGTCGATTTTTCTTGGACATCTTTAGTATTTGACATAATGTACTAAATCTACCTCTGAATGATGGGCCACCTTCTCTTAAAGGTCATACTTTTTCTTTCCTTGTCATGACCTTTATTTTCAGGTTTGACTACCCACTCCTACCTTGCTCCTGTTTCCCCATTGCTCCCTTCTTGCTGCCTTCCACAGGGTTTTGTTGTATGGTCACCTTAAGTGATAAATTACTGAAATATTGTTGCCTACCAAAATAAAGCCCTTGACAGAAAGAAGAAGAAGTGGAAGACAATTTGTTTTTCTTCCTTTTTTTGCGCTGTAAATAAGCATTAAACGACCTACACTTTTAGCTACGAATGTCCTTGACAAAATCAATATTGAAAACGTGTTGAAATTTGGCTTATAATTACTCACAAATGACTGTTGTACATTCAAAGTCCAGACAATAAGTGACATTATGGTAGTGAAATCCAGTTATTTCGTGGAATTGACTTTTTGTCTGCTGAAACTTTTTCATTGCCCGTATTGGTTACTGCGAAGAGGATTAAATTTGTCACTATAATTTAATTTGTATTAGATTATTTGGTTGGCTTTAGTGCTTTCTTGAGAACAGTTTTGGTTTCACACTTGTACTTTTTCTTTGAAAATCCGATTTAAGCTTTCAGTTCACCTCATTCTGTCTTTGTTATTTTTGTGAAGTTCTGGATTTACGAATTAAATAACATGTTATAAGATTTGTCAAGACTCTGCTTTTTTTGGCTTTTAAGACAAATTCTTATCATTTTGTGAATTTTGTAATAACACCCCAATGTAGCATTAAATTGAATGATTAGTGCGAAATCTTTTTCGGCCCCCAATCACCTTCCATTCATCCACTTGTATCCAGGGTTACATTGCTTTCAATTGCTGGCAATCAATTTGAATACAATATACATGTAAATGAATGGAAAAAAAACACCTTGAGTTGAACTTTTCATTATTCTCTCTCAAGGTTATTTCAACAAACTGTATTTTTTTGCATTAATTGTTAAATATTTACATAGGGCCATCCTTAGATGTACTCGGTTACACATCAGCAATTTAACTTTGATATTCGATATCCCATAATTCAGTAATTTAAAAACGGATATGTGCCACATTATGACCTGGTGAATGTAAACGAAGGTTTATTGATTTGATTGAATTAAAGCACTTCACTTTTGTTAAAAATACGATTAGAATAGAATGATCATATTGCTGGAGCCGGTACCCTATTAGTCTGCTTCAACTATTGTGTATTCATGTAATAGAGGGGGTGGGACTGCGACATTAATGATTTCAATTGTAACACGACATGATTGAATTCCATGTGGGACACAGGTTGATGGGTTATATTCCGTTATCTCATGTATTTAGTCACCTTTTGACTGGGAATGAAATATTTTATTTCAAAGGATGAAATTAGAGACCTTGTATAGACTAAATATTTGTTGAATTCTTGGCCAAACCAGTCACATGTCAACCCCCCTCCCCCTGCATGGCTGTAAAGAAATCTTGTCACGTAAAATAGAACTTTTACAGTGACTAATAAAGAAAGTAATGAACAGCTGTCTGACTGAATGAATTTATTCTTCAATGATGTCAAAAAATACTTCATAAAATTTGATGTCAAAACATAAGACTTTCTGCTAAATGAAGGGCTTTTTCATACCAAAGTACATGGAAATGCTATTAATTCAAGTTTTAGTTAGCTTATTCCACTATATTACAATGAAACTACTGTACATTTCATGATTGATCCAATTCTATTGAATTGCTATTTAATTTTCATCTCTCTACTGTTCTAATTTAATGTTGTATTAAAACTAGTTTTACTAGCTTTGACTTAAAGAGTTTTACTAGCTTTTTTTGCCCTTGTTTAGGACTGAATTCTTATTTAATTTGTATCAATCAAAACCTGAATATTCCAAGGTTGCCATGATAGTTTAAAGAGGTGATTTTTTCTCCACAATTTCATTTGTAAAAATATCAATGTTTTGGGACAATTAGAATCATGAATGCTTGGGTAATGGTTTGTAGCTTTTATATTTCAATTTCGTCTTTTTTGGCTGTGGTGTGCTAGAAGCACTAATAGATAGAAGAGCAATTCCATTATTTTGACAACAATTCTTCATGTTGTGGACTTCATTATGTATAAATGCTTCTAAATTTTTAATACTTTTCGTGTGAAAAAAAGATTTTTATGATAAATACAGTCATACCTTTCTGTGGTGATCACCTTTAGGAGAGTTAATAGTTACATACTAGTGTTAATTAGGATTTTAAGTGAAGTTAAAATGAACTTCATATGTTTTTATCAGAATGAAAACACAGGTTCTTAAGGGGTCCAATTTTTCCTCTGTCCAGTCTTAGTAAATTTTTAATGAAATTATTTCGATCCATTTAAAAAGCTGATCTTAAATAATGATTTGGGATTGTTGGGCAGAATAATGTCCTCCCCTCAAGCGTGTTCATAATTACACCCCTGCTTCTTAGGTCGTGTTACTTTTATAGCTAACAGGTCTCAATTCAAAGGTGGTCTCAATATTCAGCTTGCTTTTGTCACAGGTTTGACTGTATGTTTTTTTAAGTTGTGAATATTGATACGATCTTATTGTACATTCGGTATTGTTGATGAATTTTTTTTATGTAATGAAATAAAAGTACTGCTTTTGTGTGAAAAATTCCATACCTACTTCTACCTCATGAATTGTTATACACTTTATTGTGATTACAGCAGTATCCATATTTGGACAAATGTGCTGCATTGTTAAGATTTTCCATGTTTTCCATGTTTATATGCTATTTTGTACAGTTTAAGTTGAAAATAAAGTTGTACATACATCAATTGGAAACACTTACACTTCTTGTTTTAGATTTGAAAGATTTGTTCAAATCTTAGTGTAGATTTTTTTTTGCCTTGCTGTCTTTGTGTTAGATAATGGTTTATCTCATGTACATTTTATGGCAATTTTGACTACTGATTGTACCAAATATATGCTTTTATGATAAAACTTTGCTTCTACAAAGGGTGTATTTGTGTTATGTTAGGAAAAAAATGCAAGCTTATGCTGATGAATTTCTTGTAAATAATTATAGTTAAGAATTTATTTGGTTGTTATGCATTAATGACCTTCTTTTTGAAGAGTTACTTTTAGTTGTTATGCTTGAATATAACCTTCTTTTTGAAAAGTAATTTCTGTAATGCTTTAGTGACCTTCTTTTAGAAGAGTCATTTTTGGTTGTTATGCTGTGATGGCATTTATTTTGAAGAATAACTTCATACATTTCTGTTCAAATCCCGGTCACAGCGGATCATACCTTTCTATAATAATTTGACAAAACTGTTGATTTTCCTCCATGTGGAGGAGTTTCCAGCACCTTGTAGAAGGGTGAGTTAGGACTGATTATTATACAGTCCAGGTAAACTGGTTGGGCGACTGGCCGCTGTATATAACTGAATATTTGTTGAAAAAATGCATAAAACACAGTGAAAGAAATGCTTTTCTCCTTTTGTCTATAGTGTATAAAATATGTGTATGACTGTCCATTAAATGTGCTGTTTTCAATCAAGAAGCATGGATACTTATTCCAATCTCTTGATTTGTCTGAACTGTCAGGTAGGACATGGCCCCTAAATGAGGAAAAAATCTTCGAGAAAAGTTAAATTTCTGTTTAGTAACATATTTCCATGTTTCTATCTTTTAGTGATCTACTTTATAAGCTGTAAATATTTTTAGACAAATTGTTGATGTTTTGGAAATTTATCTTTTTCAACATTTTTGTTCCTGCTATAAATTTTTATCTTGTATTTGTTTCTGTTACTCATAGCTATTCATGAAATGCTTTTGTTCATAATTGTTTGTGTGACATAAATTTCATGCTTGCGTAATTATGGTTAAAGATGTTCTTAAATGTCCATATATGTTCATGAATATTCATAAATGTCCATGTATGGTCATGAATATTCATAAATGTGCATATATATATATATATGGTCATGAATATTCATAAATATTCATATGTAGTTATGTATATTAAAAAATGTCCATGTGCCAGTATATGTTCATAAATGTTCTTATATATTCATGAATATTCATCAATATTTATGTTCTGGTTTATGTTCATAAATGTGCATATATGGTCATGAATATTCATAAATATCCATATACAGTCATGAATATTCATAAATGCTTTTAGATGATCGTGATAGTTAGTAGATGTTCATAAATGTTTCATGGGATCTCATTTCTCATGTTATAGATTTATACTTCGTAATGTTTATTGTTACTCTTGTCAATATGCACTAGATATTGAATATTTTCATACTGAATAAAACCACAATCTACCTCAAATTAAGAAACTTATGGGTATTATCATTTTGTCTATTTAATGAAGATTTATATTGTCAAGTGTATTTTTCGCTATCGTCGCTATTTCCCGCTTTCTATCAATCTTTCATTCTCATGTAAATGTTTGTATTAAATCTTTATTATGCATGCTGATGTTTGAATGTTGTCTAATGATGTTGAGAGTCAATCGTAAGAAACTTGTAAAGTCTGGTAGCGATAAAACTGGCTAGATACTTGATTAAATTGATTGACGCATATTGGAAGCCCGGACGCAAACATTGCATTCATCCGGAAATTGAACATATGTATCCACTATGTAATTCTTTCCTTGCCTCTGTAATAGTTCCTCATTGTTTGGCAAGTTGCTGTCTTTAAAAGTTTGCCATTAGAATTCACCATACAGATCTTATAGAATAGAAATTTTTGCTGAAAATTTTCATTTATGAAATGTCTTTATTTAATTCAGTTTTTCATTCATAGGAGCAGTTAATGCCCTAATGATCAGGTGGTGCCATTTTAGTTCAGCTGTTTTATATGTGCATTTTGCAAATAGTAATGTCAAAAATTGACAATATTCTAAATGGGGAACTGAATGGTTGCTTTTACCAGATAAATTAATGATAAGATTACTTAGTAATATTGTTTGTATTTGGTAAAATCAGGTTGTTTTTACCAGTTAAATGAATAGGTAAGATTACTTGGTAACATTGTATCTATTACATTTGGTAAAATCAGACTGATTTTACTTGGTGAGTTTCCTTCATAATGCTCCTTAATAAAATTGTTTATTTGACCAAATCTGCAAAATTTAGTGATTTACTTGGTAAAAGCAGTAATGATGCTGGTATAGATTACCATTTTTGGTAAAAACTCCTCATTTTTTGGTAAAGATTTACCCTTTTACTTGGTAAAATAATAATTTTACTTGGTGAAATTGACTTATTGATGTGTAAAATGGTTGTTATAATGGTGCGTTGAATATTATATTGTCATTTGTTAGAGAGACATTCGTTTCTATCATGTGATCTTAAAAAACTTTCTACCGGTTAGATTTGTGTTACAAATTACACTATGCTTCACAGAGGAAGTTTTATGTTATGAAAAGTACAATTATTATAACACTGCAATTTGGCCAGTTTTTTATGTGATAAAGTTAGGGGTTTGACACCTGATTTTGTTGACTATGAAATAAGTCTGATATTTTAGTTTTGCGTAGACAGTTGTATAATTTGTGTGAGACTAATATTTTCAAATTATTTTTTTTATATGTTTTGTTACCCAACATTTATAATAGAGATGGAAGTACAACAGTTCATTGGTTTATATTATGTTCAAAGTTTTGTTAACCGGTGACTGATGCCATATAAGTGTGAATTATTTACTGTTATAGCGAGTCTAATCATTGTCTCGGCAAGTTATATCATTCTAAATTGGGCAAGTTTTTTTCACGACGTTTTTGTTCGTCTATGTTGTTTAATCTTTAATCCCAGATTTAAGTGTGATGGTAAGAATTTTATCGTATATATGTATAGATGAGCATGCGTGTAAATACTGCTATTATCTCAGTATCATGTTATCGCAATGTTTTCACTATGTTGTTACGTTATTATGACATTATTATGCTGTTAACTGTGTAGTATTTAACCTCGTTTTAAGTTTTTTCTGTTTTTTTTTTCAAACTGATTTTGTAAACAAGAGATTTTGTTAGAGAGAAAGGAAAACATTTATTAAATACTGCTTGGTATTTTTAACCCTAAGTATTGATTTTAACTGTATGTTCTTAGGTTTAATGTTTTTTCTAATTCAGATTCTTTTGTTTAAAATGAAAGATAAGTTGCAAAAGAATGATATTTTAACAAGACAGTGTGCAAATGTTGACTCGGATTGAAATGATTCTGTTGGTATTGCATTATGTAAAAGATTGCTGCCAATACGAAATATGAAAAAAATTATGCTTTGAATTTTTTATCAGATGTCATTAAACTGTTTTTGGGATGGCCTCAAAACTTTATCTGCTCATTGGTTGGTTCTGAGTGAAATTGAAAAATGGACCAATGGCATGGCTTTGTTCTCTTACTGGTTTTTAAAGCCATTTTATTAGTTGTGAGTTTGATTGGAATTTTCCCAATTTCTATCAATAATGTTGGGGATAGAAATGGATTCTTTACATAAAATTCTGTGAAAAGATAATCATTTTTTGTTTGATTTTCATTACGACAGGGTGCTTTTTGTTTTTTTTTAATCTGACCTGACTAGACAAAATATGAAACCAATTATTTTTGTTCAAATCCAGCACTTTGATTATCGATCATCAGAAAGATGAACCACTCAGTTGGCATAGTGAGTTTATTCTGTTATAATGGTTTAGCGTCTGCTTTGGAATTTTCTCCATAAATAAATATCTGTTTTTCACCCCAGAAATTTGTTTTGACCTGTTATTCCATATTTGTTATGTTGATCTGTCTGATAATTTCAGTTCTTATTCTTCAGTATTCCAGCTGATAGTGTTTGTGTTATTGTCGTCTGCTTGCAACAGTCTCGGTTTTTGGACAGACTCTGATTTAATGTACTTTGGTTATTCGATATACCTTTTATCCACTACGCCAGAAAAAGCTATTTGCACTGTTAATTGATATCATTGTTTTGAGTTTTCTGATGTTTCTCGTCATTATCAGCCTTTTATGTAGACTGGTTTACTATAATTACTATCTTTATAATAATACCATAAAATTCCATGCGTTTCCTGTACTTAGACTGGGGAACATAATTACTTCTACAAGTATTGCAAAATATTAAATTAGAGAAATAAAATATGCCGACCAGTCTTTGTTGTGCTGATAATTAAATCTACCTTCTCTGAAATATGGGAAAGGTTGGGCTTTGTCTGCGATTTCGTGGTTATATGTCATAGAAATTATCCGTAAATAAAGAGGTATACTGTGCTCAAGTAAAGCAATTTTTACCTTAATAATCTTCTTAATTTACATTTATGGCTTGTTATTTTCTCTGTACCAATATTTTTTTTTCCTTTTTCTGGTGAAATGTATTTTATTTTAGTTGTCATAACGACTGAGATAATTGTATTGTGAAAGAAGATTATGAAAATTGTTGAAAAAAGAGAATGTTCAGGAAAAAAATGCGTGTTAGTTTAACCGTGCTTTAGTCAATAGATAATTGTATTGTGAAAGAATTATGAAAATTGTTGAAAAAAGAGAATGTTCGGGAAAAAAATGCGTGTTAGTTTAACCTTGCTTTAGACAATGTCTGGTTTTGTTGGTCAGAAGAAAACAACTATCAGATGGACACCTTGCTGGTACTTTTACTTGGTTTGGAAATAAATATCTTGCTGTTAATTATTACGCTTTGACGTTTTATGATGGATAGATCTTTTATACATAAATTTGTCTGAATTTTTTGTATCTTGGCTGATAGACACTGTCCCCATGGTAACCATTTTTCCTAAGTGTTCGAGAAATAAAACTAAATTTGGACCAGTTGAATTATATCAATTTCAATTTAGTATTGCAGTAAGGAAGAATCTAGTGGGGAAAAACATTCAGACAAGTTTTAAGTTATATAGTACTCCTACACATAACACTCTAATTCCAATTACAAGTATAAAAAAACTGTATAAAAATGATACTTACTGCTATTTGACCAATTTGAAATACTTTTTCAAGTGAGTCTGATATACTAATCAAACATATTATGAATATATTATAATTCTGGATAAGCTCTGGTTTATTTGATGCCAAAATTTTTCGGGAATGTTGAAATGTTGGATCCTTTTTTTATGCGAAAAACTCTAGATGGTCATAATACTTTTCTTAGATTGATGCCAAAATTTTTCGGGAATGTTGAAATGTTGGATCCTTTTTTTATGTAAAAAACTCTAGATGGTCATAATACTTTTCTTAGATTGATATTTTTGTGCTATGTGTTGAAAGATGGAGGAACAGTTTTGGATGCATGCTTTTTTGCATAATTCTTGCAAAATCATAATTTCATCGAATTTCGTCAGAATTATGTGCAATTTTACAATTTATTTTATTCACAGAAACCTTGATGTCATTTTTTTATCATGTGTGTTAATCTTAAATATCTCCATTAAAGCTTTCAGAAATGAATGAAAGGTTTCAAATTAATTTTTTTTCATTGATGGAATCCCATGCCATGTTTTTGTTCGCATAATGTCAGTCATGAATTCATATCTTAGAAAAATACCAAAAAAAAAGCATTGCATATCTTTCATTTGTGTTCAGTTTATGCCTTGTAGTAAAATTCATCCACTCAAATGTTTTAGCCACTAACATTATTTGAGCTTCTCGCACCTGTGTTATTTGTCGCCACAAATGAATAAACTTCAGTGCCATGGTAGTACTTATGAAGCGGATGATTTTCAAACCCCGGTGAATATTTTCTAAGCTTGCTTCTCATTGGCTGAGTGATTTTAGTAGTTGTTTCTGATTGGTTGAAAGATTCCCCAAGTTGTTAATTGATTGGCTGAAAGATCCCTTAAGGTGTAAATTGATTGGCTGAGAGATTTAGGCCATAAGATGGGAATGGGTTAACAAGAATTATGATATATTTATGGTGTATTGTGAATGTGCCGGCTTTGAGCATTTTTTTTTCAAATATTTACAGTTTGCCTAATGTTTGCTTTTGTGATAACATTATCCTAATGTAGATGCATTATTTTCATCCCATTTAAATTTTTCATCATAGTTCTAGATTCATCATTGGCCTCATTAGCATATGTCCTTGATATGACCTTCATATGACCTTTACACTTTGATCTCCAAGGTTACGATTGTTGGGTGCTGTATTACTTTTCACTGCAATCGTGTTATGACTCGGAGATTTATTTTTGTACCATTACTTCTTCTTTTTATATTTTTACATTAGATAAATGTCCTTCTAGCAATTTTGTTTTATTTTTTATGGTTGCCATAACGATAATATATGCTTCCAACTCTTTTCTGATTGAATTAAAATGTTAGTCTTTAACCACTTTGTTGTGAATCGTTTGCTTTTAGATGCTTGGAAAACAGTTGTATTTGTGTATCTGTTATTGATTTGATCACTTTCATCCTTCAGAGGTCAAGGTTAAGGATGAACCAAGGTCAAGGTTATGAACGGGAAATGTGTTGCCTTAGAAATACCAAAGCTGTGATAAATTTTCAACATTCCATGCCTGTGTATATTTTTTATGTGATTTATATGTATAATATTTGATAGGAGTTTGGCATGGAATTTTGAAAAAAATGTAATGTTTTTTTCAAATGAAACGTGATACTACTAATCGTGTTGTGAGAAGTGTGTTGTTATTGGTTAAGGCAAGGGGGTAGGGGACTTTGGGTATGGTTTTAATTATACTTAGTATGACTGTTTTCCTTGCTTTATTGTTATGTAGTAAACTTTGGTGTATTAAACAATTGTAATGTGAATAGAGGTTTATAAATTTTATACATAAATATTGTCAATGTTCCATTTCTCTAAAGAAACTAAAGAAAGGTAATGATTCTTTGGAAAAATTGTTCCAGATTTTATTAGTCCGATGTATTTTATTTTATAATTAATACAATCTATTTGTTTTTGTTGTTTATATTATAAATAGTACATCTGCTCTAAGGAAGTATATAAAAATAAGACATAAAACATTGTCAGTTGACAAGTTGATTGTTTGAAACATCTCTGTGCTCTCTTGTAGTGGCTCTGTTTTGCAATTAAGTCCAATTTTACTTACTGCGTTTTAGCCCCTTAAATTCTTACCTTGTTTCTTTTGTCCCATATTTCTTTAAAGGAAAAATTGAATTGTAAAGTAGTCCATGCTTGCTTGTTAATTTAATGCATTGATGTTTAGCACGGTACAAATTTTTAAAGTCATAAAAATCATCATGTTCTTAACAAGTATTTATACTTATTGACACAAAACATACTTTAAGTTAAATGCTAATGCATTATTATCTTGGATGATTTATATTGTACTGTGCTTTTTTTGTTTCAAAAAATAACTTTCTTATGACTAGTTTTGCTGATATAGATTGGTACAAGTAAGTGTGTATTAGTATGGTTACCAGAGGCAATGTTTTAAAGTCCTTGTACCAGTCTGGCAAATCTCTTACTCTTAGTTTGGTACCTTTCCAATGAATTTTTTATTATATGTCTAGGAACCAGTTTAATGAATGTTTTATGCTTAATTAAGGTACCAGTCTAAATAATGTTTTTGTCATAGTCTTGGAACCAGTGTAATGATACTTTTTGTTAAGGTACCAGTCTATTACTAATACATGTATATGTTTTATTCTAGGTACCAGTCTAACTGTGGTTAAGGACAGGATTATGACTTTAGATGTACAAACTTTTTCTAGTTGACTTTGCTAAGTCTAATAAATTCATCTCTTCAGTTTTGTACTGTTGTAGCTACATATATAAAGGAAAGTTATGACCATATAACAGTAATACGCGATGATATTTGACATCAGTGACTTCAACATATTAAATCCATTAAATGGAATTCTGCACTATATTAGCATTTCATATTTTTGCATTCATTGTACATTTATGATGTAATTTCATGTACTATTCATTTGTTCATAGTAGTCAAATCATATTGAATGGTTCTTAGCCATTTCTATTGATATTGTGAGACAAAACGTCCAATTTTGCAGACCAGACTATTTCTCTACCACAAAGAATTTTAACTGCATTGAAATATTCATTTATTTTAGTATTTTTTTACTTATATTATTTATTGCTATCGCAAGTATGAATAGAAAGCCAGGTTTTGACTTCACTGCACTTATAATTTCAAACATAAATCATTTCGTTTTATTTTACTGTATGTAAAGGTTAAATAAAAATTTACCCAGTAAAGCTTCTTAGGAACTGTTTTTTTGAATGAAAATTGTTTTTATCCTGCTAGTGGCTTACTCTAAGAACTGGTCTATAGAATTGGATATTTTGTAAAATGATTGCTAATTCTGTATTTGTTATGTCACCTTTAGCTTTTAGTTTCTGAATTCTGCATAGAATAAATCATTAATCATACTTGAACCAGTTGTTCATATTGTTTTTGTGTTCCTCCATTTTGGAGAGTAGAAACTCCTGACCTATGGGTGAGATTTCTGGCATTGGCCAGAATTTCTGTCTTTTTCACTGGACCGGACTGGACTGTGTTTTTTTCTTCACAACTCTGAGCTCAAGTGTTTCATTTTTTAAAAATTTTCAAATTTCACCCAGTGTAAACAAGACCTCTCTAAACTAGACGTCTCAAATCCTGAACTCTCTTTAATCTAGCGTTATTAAATTGTCCCCATTTTTAACTAGATTTTCCAAATGGAAAATCCTGGTTATTAAATTGGTGAATGTCAGCAGGCATCCACAATGTCTCCTGCATGCAAACTCCTACATTTCGAAAAAAGTTCACACAATTAACATCACCAAGTACCCCAGCGCATATTGTCAATGTTTTGTGATTTGATCATTTTTTAGGGGTATTGTGGCCCTTTATTTATTGAACATGTAATATTCTGTGTGCAACTTCTCATGAAAACCTGGTTTTGTGACAGTTCCTGTCATCTTGTTTCAAAAATCTTTATGTAAAACAATATATTTTAGTCTAAAAAATTTAAAAAATTCTAATCAGAAAATATTTCCAGACAGGAATTTTTCCTTTGTAGTGGTTTTCAGAGATTCCACGGTATGTAAAATGACGCAAACTAAAAGATAAGAGACATTGTTAGGTGGAACCTTTGACATTTCATACGTTCAGTCAATCCCCAGTACCACAAAAGGAGAATTTCTGTGATGGTAAAAACTCTCCAAGTCAGACCTCTCTAGACTAGACATCATTCATCTGGAAATCTCAATAATCCAGACAAAATTGATGGCCCCGTTTTTTTTTCAAATTCTCGTAAAAGATAGTACATGTGTATTTTAGTATAAAAATGAATTTTATAGACATGGACAAGTCTTGATTAGAGAAGTTTCGCTGTACATAAGAAAACTGATATAGTGAGTCATTTTGTACCCCAATAATTATTTCATTATAATCAATATTTTACTATACACACTAGAACCGAGTTAAAGTGAATTCTGGAGACCCAAATCAAACCCAAGCTCAGACATACATGTCTATTTTTTTAGTTGCTTCCCAGCCAAAATAGAACATGTGGTTTGAAGAATTGCAAACAATGAATTGTTTTTACAAGGCCTGACAAAAAACACTTCAGGATATTGTTTCTTTGCTGTCAAAGTACACTAAGCAACATGAAAATTACAACATTATATTAAGCCCCATTGTAAACGGCACAAGACAGAAAATCTGTTGAAACCATTCGTTGAAAAATAAATGAGTACAAAATCCTCACACTACTTGAAGAAGCAACCTTTTAATACCGTCGTAAATACAGCGTGAGCATAACTTTATACATAACAACAAAATGAGACCTCAGACTTGCATTGTGAGAAAGAAATCTACTTACTGCAAGCAAAATATTTTCAACAAAACTTAAGAAGTTTACATTGTAAATTTAAAGCATTGTGAGCAGATTCCAAGAGCTTTCCTTGTACAACAACACCCTTTCAATCTTTCCTGATTTTTGTCAGAAACATAAATCTGATTTGTCTGGACAAAGAGATTCAAGGACAATGTTGAACTTCGTGAAAATTCAACTAAATTTCAACTTTGATCAAATGGTGTATTGAGAAAGTTCTCCGTCTTGCACATGAGTAATTTGCAACGCCCAGTTGCGGATGGCATTTCTGCAGTAACCTTGTGTAAGGCATGATTTATTTCCTGACTAACCTTATTTTTTCTGCAAACCCTAGACTTTCTCGGTCTTGCTCAATTGTTTATTTTCCACTGTTTTCATTTTCCTGTGATCAATACCTCCAAACAAACGAAAAATATGTTTGAAGAAAGGATAGGCTGACTTACAGACTCTATATTTTATAAGGATGTTAACTAACACCAGGAATTTATTTTTGAAGCGTTCTTCAAGTTGAGAAATGTCCCTTGCTTACGAAAGAACATGTTTGTATGGGTTGATGTTTAAGAAACAATGGCTATATTTACTGAGGACAATGAATAATTCAAAATCCTGTTGACGGACACAACACCAACATGAATACAGATATCCATTCCCAGACATGCATTTATACTTATCTTAAAATGCATTAAAAACATTCCCTTGCTGCATTTTTGAGTATAGTTCCTGTGACCATTTTTTCTTTTAAAAGTTATAAAAAAAATTCAGAAAGTACAATCATACCATTAAAAAATTTTGATCTTAAAGCAAATGCCCAAAGGTAATACATAACCTCAAGCGCAGTTCTTTGTCAACACTGAGTACTAAAAGCAATCTCCATTTGTTTATGCATTTAATTACTTAGTGACCTCCACATACCTACTTCACAGAGATAATTTTAAATAAGATTACATTTTATGCTCTAGTGTAAACCTGGGTCCCAAAAAAGCCTCTAGTATTGTTGATATGTCTGAGATCAACATTCTAAGAAAGTTTTCAGTTACCAGTGACCAGGGGCTATCGGTGACCCACCGGCCGTCCCCGATCCAAATTAATTGTTACGACAATGCTACCAACACGTGCAGGATCAAATGATAGCACCTGTTAACGGCTGTATCGTGACTTGTAATTACCACGAGTTGATCAGTTAATTAACATTAGTAAGATGAACAAATACAAAATAAAAATGGGAACAATGGCAAACAGTAAAGCCAAATTTCTTCCATAACTTTTGGTTGTCTGTGCTCTGGTTGTATGCTCTTTGATCAGACTTTACAAAAAACTTATGATTTGTTATAAACATTTAATTCTTGGGTACGCTGTAAATGAACACTTATTTGAAAATAATATTATTGTCATTGAACGGTATTCCCACCTGAGTACAGTGTCAGGTTTTTTGATAATTCAGAAGTTAAACTTTGGACCGAGAAACTTGTCCGCTTTTCGCAAGTGTCAAGTTTTTGGAGGGTCTGGTATTCAGAAGTTACACTTTAGTGTAAATGTTGTCTCATGTAAATCAAAAGTTTGCACGACAACGAACATTGAGAAATGTTCGGATGGTTATTTATTGTATTGTATTTTAAAACAATCACGATTTTAAATACATCTTTTACTACGCTTTTACTACATAATATGTGCTTGCTTGGATACACATTGCCCTAATTGTATCATGCTGTAATTTCGAGCACAAAGCACAATACTTCATTCTGACCCGTAATAAATCATAACTGATAATGAAATATCTACGCCCTTTAAATTTCAATCCGTCAAAAGATGTTGACCACTGATGTTTTGTTAATGTGACTTTCATTGTGTCACTGAGGATTCATTGTATGTCACGTCCACTCACCAGTACGGACAAATATAACACGATTATTGTATCAACATTAAGTATACAAATGAATGCAAACCGTCACTGAACCGTGATACGATAAATAAGCCGCTCACCGAATATAAAGAACATTGCCCCCTTTTTTATATGTAAGTACAATGAACTTATGGTATACATATATCATATATAGTGATCTATCATCCACGCACATGTGTAATGAAATAAAAGTATTTTTTTTCAGTTCAAAAGATACTAGTAACACAACCAACGTACTTCAAAATCAAGAAAAAGATCATGGTACGAGATTATAAACTTTGAGATCTGTCTCTAATTTCGAATTTCACATTTTGTCCTCTGAGATGATTACCATGAGACATAGTGATGATATTAATCATACAATATTACGTCAGATAATTGATCTCAATTTGTATTTTCACGTTAAACTGTGGGATGTTTTCAGTCAAAATACTTCGAGAATGAAATTGAGATTGAAAAGTGTTCGCAAGTTTTATATCCCGGACCAGAGCATTTTTAATGTGTAAACTGTGAAGTTCGCCCTGAGTAGATTCATTACATAATACCACTTTTAATCCACGTACTCTTTTACGTTTATTCTACTCTTTAATGTTTCAAAAAAGTTCCAAAGATCTAAACGTTCTTGACTTATTTGTTATATTCTAACAATTTTCAATTCAGCGCCATGATTGTATTGAAATATTCATATACTCAGCACAATGATTGTATTTGAATATTTGTCTACTCAGCACAATGATTGTATTTGAATATTTGTCTACTCAGCACAATGATTGTATTTGAATATTTGTCTACTCAGTGCAATGATTGTATTTGAATATTTGTCTACTCAGTACGATGATTGTTTTAGAATATTTGTCTACTCAGCACAATGATTGTATTGGAATATTTGTGTACTCAGCACAATGATTGTATTAGAATATTTGTTTACTCAGCACAATGATTGTATTGGAATATTTGTTTACTCAGCACAATGATTGTATTAGAATATGTGTCTACTCAGTACAATGATTGTATTAGAATATTTGTCTACTCAGCGCCTTTTACATAAATTCATAAATATTATCGTCTATGGTCTTTGTTAATGACGGAGATATAGTGATGATTAATAAAGTGTAATGTAACTTCTAGTCGTGAATGACAAATGCGTATACTTCTTATAATAACAATACTAACCTACATGTAAATGATAAAGTGCCCTATAATGAGACAAAAGTTATGTAAACATTTCACGACCGGTTATACCAAGACATCGCAACAGCATATGATTCAATTTACAACTTTCAATAAAGAAACCAGGAACCTAAAAGAAGGTTCATGCAATTATATGTGACCTTCCAAAGGGGCCGTTCTCAACCAAAAACACGGCTTATATAGATGTAAAAGCTCGTTATCTCGAGGAGTCGTAGGAACAGACTTACTGCTCGAGATGGTGCTCGTAATAACGAGGCATTTGTTTGTTTATTAAAATTATACACCACTACGCACAAAAACTGACGGGACTTTAAAAACTCCTCGAGAAAATTCGTGTGCTCTTGATGTCGATGCTCGTAATTTCACGAAGTTTTACTGTTGCACACATAATAAAAAAGACGACTTGTATGATAGCAACAGAACATACATAAGCGCAAAGCTAAGCATATAAGCACAAACGACACATATACATATAAATCGAAAATTACTCATATCAGCCTGGAACGACAGATACGTTCAAAACTGCACACATAAAGCAAACAACACATATAAGCACAAATAACATATATACGCGCATAACAACAACAACATAATTGTACAAAACAGCAACATATGTACTTGAGAGTCACGGCGTCACTACTTTCTAACCAATGGTACAGATTTCAGAGCCAGCCGCTTAGTCGCCCTAAGAGTCAATCCTTAAGTCCTCCCTACTACGCCATAACCAATTCCATCAAGAGTTGTCGTTGTACATCTGTCAACGTCTCAGCTTTTACAAAATTCTTATCAAACAAACGTAAAGAAATAAAAGCTACAAATTTTACTGCTTTGTGAATTTATTTCTTTTGTACAATAATTTTGATACCAAAGATGATTTTCTAAAAATCAATGCAAATATTTTGCTATCAGCGAGTTATTTTTGTCGGAATATGTTTAGTTGTTTTCGGTAATTAGGTCCAGTCGTTTAAATGCAAGCAAAATAGAGACGGTCAACGGAATCGGGCAAAAATATTACAATATATGCGCATTAATGGAAAACAAAACAAAACATGTTTTTGAGTACCTGATGTTAACTGATAGAGATTCTGTCATAAGGTCTAGAACTACATTTTAGACACTGTCAGAGGTGTATGCGGATGATAAGGAACGACAACTCTGAATAGGGATTGTGCAATCAATGCTATAATCGAGTTCGAGCCGCGGTCTTGGTCCAGTGGTTAGTGCGCTGGACTTGTAACCCTGGAGACCCGGGTTCGAATCCTGGTCGCAGCAGTTCATATCCTTCCATGAAAATTTGACAAAAATATCGATTTTCCTCCATATGTGGAGAAGTTGCAGACTCCTCGTGGAAGGGTAAATTAGTACTGGTTAGTAAAACAGTCCAGGAAAACTGGTAAAGTGAACCGGCCGCCATATATAACTAAAAAAGTGTTGAAAAACGGCGTTAAACCCCAGTGACAATTAGTCACATGAAAAAACTAACAAAGAACAGTAAGGGCTACATCGCATCCAATTCGCCGTATTCGACTAAAGGAAAGATCCCGTTCATTTCGCTGTATTTATTCTTATTTCCATTTGTCCACAAACTCAAAAATATACAAAAATGTCATTTGTTGTTTTGAACTAAATACCCGAGATAGATACCCGAGATGCCCGACAAAGCAACACGCCTATTCACTGAATGACAGGAAATTTAAAGTCCCGGATTAAAGCACTTTTAGCGCTGTCTCAAAGAACTGTCCTTGACATATGGTAAAAAGTAAACAAGCTGTCTGTCATATGATGAAAAATCTTTTATGTAATGCTTCGCGGTTTATAAATTTTATGACATCCTTTTCATGAATTATTTATTTTTTATTGTATTTGTGCGTAATTAATCATAGTCTGCTTGTAATAACTTCCACCTAGTGTGACGTAAATTCTTCCGTAATGAATTAAAAATGGAGGCAAAAGTTCAACGATCTCTTCCACAGCATCGGGGATTAATTCGTTGATCATCGGTGTTTTCCGTAAATGGGAATCCATGTACGGAGAAGTCAGATGTTTTTTCAGAACTTCTTGTCTTTCCAGGAAGATCGTCTTCAGGAAACTCCGAAGGATGAATAAGTTTGTTGTTGTTGTTTTCTCCGGGAGAGAAATCCGAAAGTAATGGCTCTAGCTAAATGATGGCAGGCGCGTAGCTGCCTATACGCGAGTACGCAGCTGAATCCACATTATTTTGACCAAAAAAAAATTTTTTTAGTAAAAAAAATGTGGTTTGAAATTCAGCCGCGTTCGCCAGATCTGATAATTACCACACTGAATGCTTTATAAATCATATAGCCTAAATCGTACACCATACCGTAGTATTTTTTTGAAAAGTTGTCGGCCTTTGCAGCTCTTCAAAGTCGGAAGTTTGCACGCGCCGTATTTTCGAAATGTAAACAAATGTTTACATCGAGTTCTTAAAGAAGTCATCAGCAGAATCAGCGATAGAAAAGAGGTAATTATAACTAAAATGTTACTATGTATGCCTAGTGTTTATTTGTTTCGGTCTGTTTGTTGAGTAATGACATGTTTGACCATGTCTGTGAACCGATTCTAGCGAGACTGACAACATTTTGAACTAACCAACCTGAATCAGTGAATTCATGATGCAAAATTTATGTGAAAAATTCTGGTGCATTTGTCGTATTACTCTGCATTTTTGAAATAGTTCCTTCTTGGTAGATTAGTTATATTGATACATGGATTTTATGAAAAAAACATTTCTGGTAAACACAACGCTCGTCATTTTTTTCATCTACGGAAGCGCATAAAGGTCAAAAGTATTCCGATTTCATACATGTACGGAGCCACAATTTATTCTTCCTGCAAAGGCCGCAAGTTAGACTTGCTGTGAAATGTAGACTAGTTGAAATAAACGAAAGTAAAGCTATTCATCTCCATTTTTATGCTAAAATAAATGGATTTTCGTTGGTCAAGAAAGCTCTCCGGAGGCCCCCAAACGCACCAAATTGCACCATTTATTTCAAAATTTTCAGGGGGGCATGCCCCCTGACCCCCCTAGATTATTTTGAATCCACATTCTTTATAGGCTAGCTACGCGCCTGGATGGGTCAAAGTAAGTCGAGTGATACATGAAAAAATGGGGACCCGTTTCGTAGACGTATCTTATGGTAAGATACAAGCTTAAAAATCTTGATACTCCTTGCTTGTAAATATTTTTATACCCAATGAATTGTTTTGGGATTTAATGTCAGCTGTTATAGGTAAATGTCCGAAATATATGCAAGATTTTTAAGTTTAAAAACAACTGTTTTAGCTAAGATATGTCTATGAAACGGGTCCCAGAGGAGTTAAACAAATAAAATACTAGTAGGTCTGTAATCAGGGCTGGTGTGGTTGGCTATGTAGAATGGAGAAAAGGGCGTCACTATTCAGTGATTATCAAAATCGACGTCGCGGTGTTGAGAAACGCTGAAAGCGAGATCAAACAGACTTTGGAAGACGAATCATCTAAAATTCATTTCCATCCTTGTTTACTTAACACAAACTTTTAAAATAAACTGATACATACAAATAATTATACAATATAAATAATAATAATCAGATATATAACATACAGATGGTTATAATTAGGTACAATGGGGTTCGTAGTCCAAAATCCTATTACAATGTAAGTATTTACACGAAAGCAAGAAATGCGATTATTTCTGACCTTCATTTGGTCATTTTACGTTGTTCAATAAAAACAGCAATGAAGCCCTAAAAACTTGTTTTTTTTTGTCATAAAAGTATAAACATGTAGAAAACATGGCGCTACCTGGTCTATCTATCAGTTTTAAGGTAAAAGATAAACACTTATGAGTTCATTGACATTGAGTTACACGTAAAATGTTTGCCCATTAATATTATATCTGCTTTTAAATCGCTATTCATTCGTTCCATTTAAACCATGGTTTGTTTTACACTATTAGCACAGTTTGGCTCTCCGGAGTTTTGGAATACCATTTTAGTTGCTTTGTTGGAAGACGGTCGTATAATTAAGATTTATTTAAACAGGAATGTCCCTACAAATCTGGGGACAAGTCCGTTTTAAACTTTGTTTTCAAGAGTGGACGAAAATGCGAAGGCAGATCTTGTATGGTTTTGACACGCAGCAAAAGTACCTTGCTAATATTTCTACCTAACAGTGTAAACGTTCCTTGAATTTGGAAACTACTGTCATGCCAATTGTCGCGAAAAATTAACTATGTACAATGTATTAAATAGTTATCATGAACCACCCCTTAAAGATGAGTGTTTTATCTCAATATCTGTAAAAGCCATCTGCTCAGTTTTCTAGTTTGTATCACGATTTTCCATTTACATTCTTTTTTTTTGCACTGGGATTAAACGTCGCACCAAAATCCATTGTAATTTGGCGAGTTTTCCAGCTTTAAAGACCCCTGGCTCTCTTGACCCTCTAGCTGGCTAGAACCGGATCCCCCAAAATTTGGTGTCGGATGGGAATCGAATTCACAGTGGTGAGGGGTCAGTGGTGAGTCAGAGACCACAGAGGCCTCTCCATTTATATTCAAATAAAAAAAATAAACTTTTCGTATGAGGTCACCATTAACTAGATAAGATGGATACAGAAAAACCTTGCTCAGTGACCGCTTCAATATTAAGACTATCGCACCATAGCGACCGCCGATTTCCCGACCAGTTTTCGATATTTCCTCTCTGGTAATGAGGCAACCCTAGATTTTAGGCCATTTTCTTTGTTCCCGCAGGTGGGATGTGCAAGAAGTGTCCAATAAGTCACTGTGAAATAGATCCTTTTTTCATCGATATGGATATACATGCAGTGAATGAATTTATTTGTATCGGGTCTTCAGGAATTCACTACAACCGTCTTCTACTGTACACAATTTAAAAGAGGCTTATAACAGTGAAGATTACACTCTTCAGTTAGTGGAGGGATAATTGTCGGTTAATTCGCACTGGAAATTCAATTGAAGTCTCGTCAAATAGTCTGTCAGATAATTTGGACATTTTAAATTCAATGACTAACCGGTAGGATGTATTATATACATGTAATTGTCTAGTGTTAGTGTCTGTACTCAGTTAGAAACCAAAAAATCAATTTCTGATTCTTACTTCTAAACTGGAGAACTATAAAGGACATGTTTTATGATATTACGTATTTTCTAATATTTCGAGCCGAGTGGACAAATACTAAATGGATCGCCCCATCTCATAGCACTTTGATTTAACAATCTTTAACTACATCGCAGTAAGTCAAAATCCTTCAATATCCCACACTACTTTTGATCTACCAACGTACACTATCTCACACCACACTGCTTCTACAAACTTTCATTATCTCACACCACAGTATCTACAAACGTTCACTATCTCACACCACTCTGTTTCTACAAACGTTCACTATCTCACACCACTCTGGACCTTCGAACGTTCGCTGTCTCACACCACTCTGGTCCTACGAACGTTCTCTATTTCACACCACATGATTCTACCAATGTTCACTATCTCACACCACTCTTGTTCTACGAACGTCCTCTGTCTCACACCACTCTGGTCCTACGAACGTTCAGTATCTCACACCACGTTGGATCTGTAAACGCTTAAATCTGAATATCATTTTGTCCCCACTATCGTTCACTCGCTCAAAATTGTAACCTTGGCAGCACTTTGATTTCATAGCTATTTCATTGACGTATTATGGAGCTAAATGAGAGTTATTTTGGGTAACTGAACCGGTGTCTTAAAAAGTCTTGCTTAAATAGGTCGTTAATTTTGTGCGATGATTGTTCGTTCGTGATAAAAATCTATCATGCTTTACGGTATATGCCGTCTGCTCCTATCCATCTAATCAGTTTCCGAATAAAATCATCGAAGCCGGCACAGAAACAGAAAAACACGACCCACTTTTCAACAATATTATATCTTAATGGAATCTTACATCTTATCAGGCCTTTCCTTGGCTTAGCATTATATCTCTGCTGGTTAAACTGACCAGCAATGCATCATTTTTATCTTCTTTTTACTGGAGTGACATGTCTGGTTTTTTGGCACACGTTTCTAACTGTATCGATTTTCTTCGACCCAGATAACAAACGCCATTGTCTGCTCACTAAGAAAATTGCAAAATTGATTTTTGTTGTCTCAGCCGTCGTCTGACCAATGCATGTCGGACGAAAAAAGCATTATCCATAATGTGAACTGGATATGGAAACAGATAAATCCATGGCAACAGAGAACTCGATATGTCTGTATCTAACATGGAATGGAACAGATATTGATGCTAAGAAATGTACATACACTCAAACCTGTGAATAAAGGCCATCAAAAGGAAGGGAGAGTTTTGGTCTTTATTCATAGGAGACCGTATACTCGGGTATTAGTACGTTATTTTTCTTGTAGTTTTGTGCTACCCGTATGAATATACAGTAAGATACGGTAATAGTGAATCTGTAGGAAACCGATGAATTACTTCATTATATCAATATTTCAATGTATCCTTAACAATAAAAATTAATGAATGAAGGTGTTTTCCGTTCGCTTTGTAACCGTGTTTTACTGTATAAGTATAACAATAAAACCCGTGATAACGACCGCCTGTGAATAATCTTGTGAACAAAGGTCATTCCCAAACACACATTTTTAATAATATCAACTTGATATATTAGACCATATAAACCTCAGAATGAAGGCCAAATGTAAAGGCAATATTTGATTTCTCCCTTTGGTAACAGCAAGAACATAAAATTAATTTTCAAACAATGCTTAAACCGTACTCTAGTACGTCTAGATCTAGCACATATATTTCAGAAACTTTGGTAAGTACTCATACAGAATCCATGAACAGTGGTTAGACTAACTATAAACTGAGAAATGGCCGAAATTAACTGCTGAAATCAGGCGAAAAGCCGGCTTTTTAACATACGTCGTGTATCGAACTCGTGATATCTCGATACCCAAGACATTATTATGACGGAGCGCATATTATGGTGTTTGGATGATATTCCGAGTTGGAGTTCCCTGTGGTGGTATAGTATTGTAATACACCAAATAGGGGGTAACGGGGTCACTGGAAATATACTAGGAACTTGCAACTATCCAAACTGTGGTGGGTTTACGTAGACCTTCCGAACATTATGTATGGTAATGGAAAGAAAATAATATTAAAAGTACTCAAAGTAATTCCATTTGTACATTACTCACGATGCCATTTACATATTGTACTTTCGACTTTAATTTGAATAAAGCATAACTAAGTAAAACTAATACGGGGCGTGTCCGATCTTTAAAAGAGGGTGATGCAAATTCGTAAGGTCCCGCCTACGTTGATGAACGATGAATCGACTTTTTGTTTTAAAGATGCAGTGCCTATCAATAATTCTAAAATAACGAAAAATAAAAAGTTTATATCCACATGTCTAAGAGACAAAATAACGCATAAAAACATTCTTGATTTCTTCGGCGGAAATCCATTTTTTTTTTCACTGGAGCACATGACATGGGTTTTACGTACAATATGTACATGTATATAGCACACGGTCATCGCTTGTACTTTACACAAATGCTTTGATAAGTGGTTTGTGTTTCAGCTGGCAAATGTAGGTCATCAGAAAATTGGCTGAATGTGTAAATGTTTAGATAGCTTGAAGTTCATTGACCTACAAAACGCTCACCTCAAATGGCCTCGATTACTTGTTCAAGGGAGACAACTGTATATGCGAGTTTGATATATTCAAGTAGGAGTTGCTACTAGGTTCGTTGAGGTCTCACGGCTATAAAACGAGAGAGACAACTAAGTATTTTCACTGAGAAATTTTATCCGACTGACTAGACAAGCTAGTCTATCAGTCAACAATCTCATTTAAACGACTGACCCCATACAAACATGAAATTATTGAAAAGAAAACACGAAGGATTTAATGTCATTTATAAATGTTAAATGTCTTCATATTCTAAAATATGTGAGGGGAGTAGGGCATAACTCAAACTTATTTGTAGTATTTTCAACAGTTATCGCTTCATGCATATCCGAAGATGTCAGCAGGCGTCGAGTTTTTAAGTTTGTAAATAAAAATAGAACTACACTCCTAAATATATTTTGTACACAATCATACACACAATTATTTTTAAAAAGATATTTATGAGTAAAATATGACAAAGACCTTGAATTTATTTTCGTCAGTTATTACTTACTACGTACAGTCTTCATTTCAAAGTTGGCACATATATTACACCGTGTATGTCCACATGGATAGGTACGTGGAAAATCAAATTAATCATTACTTAATTGTTTTAGTCCATTTAACACATGTCCGTCCCATTACTCTTCTCACTAGTTTGTAACTATCTACCATTAACTAGCCTCACCCACGCTCGAAAAATGTCTGATCCTAACTGTGTGCACAAGCACTTATTCGTGTATAAACAATTGATGTGCCATCACTAAATGGCAAATGCATGCAATAACATGAAACCCTTGTGCATAAGTGTGTATATAATTTGTTTTTTTTTGTATTTATTTGTCAGTTAACTTCTTACGAAATGTGTTTGTTGAATTAAAAAACAATCATTTTATTGTTCGATAAAGATACACATATACATGGATACTATACACATATACATGGATACATATCACATAATTTTTGTACATGAATGGCATACATTTACAAATTATTCATATCCAATTGAAGAATTGTTTCATTGCACAGTGATCAAACATTATTGCGTAAGAAATCAGAATAATGCTGAAAGAAATCAATAAAACTAAAAGACAGCGATAATTTTTGTCAAAGAATTCAAGTAAAAGAAAAATCATCATTTTAAACATTGACGTCTAGAATTAAACTTTTTTAAAAGCCTTATTCATGAGAGTCTATTCAATAACTTTTGTTCTTTTTTTTAAAAGCCTTTTACATGTACAAGAATTCTGAGAGTCTATTCAATAACTTTTGTTCTTTTTTTTAAAAAGCCTTTTACATGTACAAGAATTTTGAGTGTCTATTCAATAACTTTTGTTATTTTTTTAAAGCCTTTTACATGTACAAGGATTCTGATAGTCTATTCAATAACTTTTGTTATTTTTTTAAAGCCTTTTACATGTACAAGGATTCTGAGAGTCTATTCAATAACTTTTGTTAATTTTTTTTAAAAAAGCCTTTTACATGTACAAGGATTCCGATAGTCAATTCAATAACTTTTGTTATTTTTTTTAAAAAAAGCCTTTTACATGTACAAGGATTCTGATAGTCTATTCAATAACTTTTGTTATTTTTTTAAAGCCTTTTACATGTACAAGGATTCTGAGAGTCTATTCAATAACTTTTGTTATTTTTTTTTTAAAAGCCTTTTACATGTACAAGGATTCTGAGAGTCTATTCAATAACTTTAGTTATTTTTTTTAAAAAAGCCTTTTACATGTACAAGGATTCCGATAGTCAATTCAATAACTTTTGTTATTTTTTTAAAGAAAGCCTTTTACATGTACAAGGATTCTGATTGTCTATTCAATAACTTTTGTTATTTTTTTTAAAGCCTTTTACATGTACAAGGATTCTGAGTGTCTATTCAATAACTTTTGTTAATTTTTTTTAAAAAGCCTTTTACATGTACAAGGATTCTGAGAGTCTATTCAATAACTTTAGTTATTTTTTTTAAAAAAGCCTTTTACATGTACAAGGATTCCGATAGTCAATTCAATAACTTTTGTTATTTTTTTTAAAAAAAGCCTTTTACATGTACAAGGATTCTGATAGTCTATTCAATAACTTTTGTTATTTTTTTAAAGCCTTTTACATGTACAAGGATTCTGAGAGTCTATTCAATAACTTTTGTTATTTTTTTTTTAAAAGCCTTTTACATGTACAAGGATTCTGATAGTCTATTCAATAACTTTTGTTATTTTTTTAAAGCCTTTTACATGTACAAGGATTCTGAGAGTCTATTCAGTAACATTTAATTATACTTTTTGTTACTAGTTAATGTTCCGCTGACTGCACCAAGACAAGATTCATTTTATTTATGTACAACATTTGTCTTTTAATAATCACGAAACCTTGCTACCTGTAGAAATAACAGAAAGGACTCCATGAAGGAAATTCACACCAGTTCAAGCATAAATCCACACGTAAGAATATTTCCAACATATTGTCAATCAACAACAACATCATCACTATTTAAATTTTGTACCATTCATGGATTTAACATAATAGCTAAAGAGGTCAGTACCACTAAATCTTTTGTTCATGCTTTTCACAAGTTGGTCACACAACTTCAGTTGTTCCTTTTCGTTCGCTAATAGTAAGGCCTGTGTTTACAATACATTTAGTAAACAATACGTCATTTTCAATCAGGGGCTCAGCTTGCATCTACGAACCAATTCAACTCTTGAGCACTTTAGCGCCTTAATTCTTCAAGTTGGAGAAATAGTGGATGAATGGATGAATGAGGATGAGAATGAGGATTAATGACAACAGATTAATCAGTGACACACGTTCAGTAGTATAGTGACAAAGTTTTGGTTCAATTAAAGAATCTTGTAGGAGTCCTCTTGGTTTATTTCAGTTCATAGCAATAAACAAACAAACAAACAAACCGCAGACTTGTAATCTTCGAATTGCACGTGTTGATGTGTTACAGAGTGTAATTTGTTTTTGATATGATATGGACCCTAAAAGCGCGAGGAGAGAAATACTCATTTTAAAAGTATTGTGTTTGTACAGCACTGTGAAGATACATCTTTCTCGTCAACACAGTGTATTCATTACATAGTGCTGAGCATTGCTTTATTAATTTCGTCTTCAATGAGCCAACCTAGCCACGCAGGATCCAGTGAACTCAAATGAGGTGCAACTAATCTAAACACAAAAAAAAGGAAGTTTACGCCCACAGACTCTTTTACTCGTTCATCGAGCTGTTTTAACTTATTCAGCACATACAAAACGAGCATGTATTTGTCAACCTTGTCTCTTATAACTCCATACGTAACGACATAACTGGGCGTTAAGAACGCAGCTTTCAGAGATTTTCTTAGTTTATCAATTCGCAGAAACATTCTCGGGCCCTCTTCAATCAGTTTACTTAGTGCATTTGACAGTTCTGACCTCGTATGAGCATCGAATCTCTCTGCCAGAAGGTTCCGTGATGGTATCATGTAGTATGGTAGATTTTGCCATTGAGAAATTGCTGTTCTCAAAAATCTAAGCGCAAACAATACTAACGGTACTAATTTCTCCTCTCTAAACTCACACAGGGGAAGCGACTCTGATAACCAGTATGTCACGTTCTTCATAATGTATGAAGATATTTCAGTGGTAACTTTCTTCAAGATGTTTTTGGCGATCATCTTCAGGAGAATGTATAATTTGAGCTGTGTTCCATTGAGACTGTGGGTCAATGTAAGTTCTGATTCTATGAAACAAAATCTCCATTCTTGAAACTGTCTTTCACTACCTTTAGCACCAACCGGTACAACTTGTGGAAAAAAAGAACACGCCTCCTGAATGGTTTCCTGAGATGGCCATTCATGTTGACGTTGTCGGGAAGCCCATTGACGTAGTAAATAGGGACATTCAAAGGTGAATCCAAAAACAAAATCAATAGAAATGTCTTCATGACTAAATAGTAAAGCAGGCCCTGTAACATCATTGCAAAAAAAGGTCTCGTCGTTGAAAGTGGATTTAGATAAAGAAGTAAACAAAGCACTTGATAAATAAACTTCACCGCTTTCTGATTCAAACAGACAGTCATGTATATCTAAGTCTGAAACATTTGTTGGTGATGAAGGTCGATGCAGTTTTAATCGTGTATAACCAGGTGGTACATTTTCCATATCTGCCAGGAACACAATGTCATCGTTCTGTAGTTGACTAAGCATTTGTTCTTCACTATTTACGCACAAAACACCACCATATAGAACTATATAGTCAACATCATTTTCATATAATGAGGTTATACCTTCACCCTTACTTCCAACTGCTATCCAACCAATGTCTCCGTCCAAAGGTACAGATTCACTGAAATAATTCCATATTTCTCTCCTGAACTTTATGATACTGTCATTATACCCCAGATGATCCAGTACACGGTAAAGTAATTGTGAAGACAACTCCATAATGTACTGTACTTCTGTTACTTGGCATACATCATTCAAAACATTTCTTCTGACACTCGTCAACAACAATCGGTCCTCGTGCTCTAACGTTACAGCCTCGTAATGGATTAGTGTGAAACATTCAGACACCGACGCATAACACCTAAGTCGGTACTTTCACGGTTATCCTGAAATGCATGTATATTTTGTGCATTTTAAAATATCTGTAGAATGGTGGCGATAATTTGAACAAAAAGTATTACCAAAAATCAATGTTACATCGCATGATTTATACGTAGCGTTAAAATGATTAATAAAAGGTTTGATTTTCAGCAACCAGCACTTGTCTCAAAGTAAGATTTCTTGAGAGTTACGAATGAATTCCATTGTAGTATGTTGGTCTCTGACTTGTAATCACTAGCCACTCACCGTTGTAAGTTCGAATCTAACCCGGAACAAAATTTTGCATGTGAGGAAGCTCCCCGGCTCGCTCACGGAAGGTCGGTGGTCCTACTTTGGTGTTAGACCAACTTGTTAGACTGTTTGTCACGCCAAGACATTTATTTTTTTTTTTTTGACAGGATGGTCCTTCCGAATTCATTTATGAAATCAGCCAACCGGAAATCCGAATAAGTAAGGTTATCTAGGTGTAAGCCTAGGGTATTCCTCCACCATTAAAGCTGGAAAAGTCGCCAAATGACCCTGGCTAACTGGTTCCTCCAGTGAAAAATTCTGTTAGTCTCAATATGAGTATCTAAAATAATTCATAGTTTAAATTTTAAGAAAATCAATACATTATGTTAACTGTTCTGATCATTGATGGAGAACATGATTGAAACCTACTCACCTTTGATGTAAGAATACATGTATTTTAGTTTAAGCAAATAAAATGCTATTTATTTATACGTGTTTTTACATCAAATATTGTTCCTGAACTCTGACTCCATTATTGATAAACTAAATTATCATAATTAATGAGTTTACCTGATAAATAGTCCATTCATAGACAATTTCAAAACGAAACTGGAAATTAAATGGGAATTCCCCGCTGTAATACCCTCAACGAAATTTATAACGCCCTCTGGTGTCTTGTGATTTTTTAAATAACATAGTTGTAGTAGCCTTTTGAAATTTTATGCACATGTGTTTGGACACGCATAAATATCAGTCATGTTGCTGCATATAGGCGGATCCAGGATTTCTAGTTAGGGGGGGGGACTGAACAAGTAGGCTGGGGTCCAGGGGGCCGCGAGGGCCCCCATTAGGTCTAGGGCGAAGTTTTGGTTATTTCTAAGGGATTCAGGCACATTTCCAGAACCTCACCTATCCTTTCCAAAGGTATACAATAAAATATACGAGAGCTCTAGTCTACTGTGTACTCGTAACTTATTACACGCGTGGCGTGCGAAAATGTTTTGATATCTATATATATATTCATGGAAATATCATATTTCATGATAGGAAAAACCTTTGCTTGGGCAGTTTTAGGGGGCCGTACGCCAGGTCCCCCCAGGATCTGCCTATGCTGCATGTGTTTATCTGATCAATAGTCTAATTTAGTCGATTCATAGACAATTTAAAAACGAAACTGGAAAATAAATGGGATTTCCCCTTTATAATACTCTGAACGAAACTCATCACGCCCCCCCCCCCGGTGTCTTGTCATCTTTTTAAAAAAATATATCTGTAGTAGCCCTTTAAAATTGTATGCACATGTGTTTGGACATGCATGAATATCACATATGTTGCTGCATGTGTAACCAATAGTTTTATGGTATGGTTTTGCAAAAAGCGTTTATGATCCATTTACCTTTTGAAACAGAGGACAAAATAATGTATGTTTCATGCACAAATTTTGTTCCTTTCTAAAAGTCACCAAAGCTAGCGTTATTTGAAAATAACAAAATATATGTTAAGGAACGTTAAAAAGTTCTCGGGATCTCGTGAGTCGTGTGTTCGGAACACCTCGCATTTTTCGTTAAATGCATGTATCGCATGTCATAAAGAATCAAAGCATTGTTTTGTAATTATAATTCATATTATTGTTGTTGAAACGCCTGATTTAGTATTTATTTGATACCCTTGGCCTACTGAACCGTACTTCAATAAGAATACTGATTGTTTAAAAAAATCATTGTTCGTGAAATCTTCTTAAAATTGAATATTCACAGTCGATATTGTAGGAATGTAGTATATTTTTCATTTATATATATCGTATTGATTTATTGAATAATTGCTCTTGTATTGGTTCATTTTACCAGTGGTTGTATCACTTTACGTTGTAAGTACTGAAACAGCAAGACTCGCTGATCACCGATTTGGAGTTTAACGTTAACATGTTTTTATTCTTATTTATTTACATAATTATATTAAATTCAAATGACTGGGTTTTATAAAAGCGCGATGATATCGTAAATTTACATTTATTTCATAGTCTCCTTGTTAATCTTAAAGTCAAAACACATTTTTGATAAAAATCCAAACAATTCGCCATTCAGACAGACTACAAACAGTTGTAATACAGTATTATTTAACAAGGCGGTCTTGCTTCCTTAGCCCATATAAGGAAGAAATACATGATGTATCACATCACAGATGTGTTGGGGATTATACTCCTGCACCCGATTGTATAAACATTGGTTAACTTTAACCAAATGGTTAATTTAACCCAAGGTTAAATTTAACCATTTTGGTTTACTAACCATTAAAAAAGTCATTTAAACATTTAAAAAGGGCTGCCATTTTGGTACTGGTTACCATTTATGTTAAGATTTAACCAACATCTTAGACTTGGGTTAGATTTATTTGAGCTTTAACAAAAACAATATTCGGTTAAATTTAAACAAAATTTTCTACAACAGCTGACCAAACATTTAACCAAAATTAACCCAGTGGTTAAAGTTAACCAATGTTTATACAATTGGGCGCTGACCTCATGTGATTAATTAGTATTAATATTAATTAATATTATATGAATATCATGTTAACAATAATCAATTTAGATCTTAATCGGATCCTACACCCGTTCTGCATTTGTGTAAAAATCAAATAACAAAAAATGACTTAAACCTCTTTGTTTCTGTAACGAATGCACTCCTAGTACAAGGGCCGGTCAGAAAATATCCGGACTTTTTTCTCGTTCTAGAAAACCAAGGGCGTTATCGTGAAGAAAGAGGGCATTTTTCCGTGCTGCTAACCTTGCACGCATTTGTTTCAGCTTTTCTCTAGAGTTTTTTTTTTCAGAAATATTTCTGAATAGTATTTTGCGGTGTCAGTCTGACCTTTTGGCATGAAATGGGCAAGTATCATTCCTCGTGAATACCAACAAGCATGACTTGGTCAGCAAAACGTTAACGAGACAGCTTAAACTTTTTATGCGGAGGAGAACCAGCTCGTTTCCATTGCTTTGACTGAGCTTTTGTTTCAGGTTCGACATAATGAACCCACGTTTCATCTAGTGATTAAGCATATCAAAAACATATCTTCTTCTCAAATGTTCTTTTGAATTGGTCGGTTTGGTTGTCTTTTGATCTGTGGACAGCTGTCCTAGTACCCATCTAGCACTTACCTTACTCATGCCTAGGTGTTTGTGTAAAATACTGTGTTTCGATGTCTTACCGATGCTGAACTTGTTGGCAAACCCAGTGGTAAAAGGTTTGTAACGTGTATCGAGCAGTTTGAACTTATCACCGTCAACAACTTTCTACATAATTTTTCTCTGGCTTATTTTGGCTTTGTTTATGTACAAATAATTTGAAATTAATAATTTTTACGTATTTTCAGACTATTAATGCTGATGAACAATGATTCACATGATTAGTAGGTAACACCAGAGCTTGATCTCGGCTGACAATGATTATAAATCTTCAATAAGTATTTTTTTAACTCTGATAATGGATTATACATAGATTAGGCAATTACTGTTGTGAAATAGATATACATATGTCAGTTGTCAGTTAACAGATGTCAGTTAATCAACTATACTTTCACTTTTTGAAATCTACCTGAGAAACAGAACTGCGAGACGGTTTTTGTCCTGTAAGTAAAGTTTATCCGACTCTATAGACAACCTAGCGGTCTCATAGAGTACTAATGGATAAACTGATGTTAGATGAGGCGAACACTAAGTCCCAGACTGCCCTGTCTGTCTTATATACATATCTTTAACTGTCTAGGTAGCTGAGTCTCCTCAGACAATTAATTAAGACCTAGGTAGTAGGGCAACCTCAGACCACTTCCAGACGCGTGCCAAGTCATTCCCCCCCCCGCAAGTAATGTTGTTGTCTCTATTTGTACCATGCTGGATCAGTAAACTTACTTTTTGTTTGTTTTTATGTGACTTATTGTCACTGTGGTTTTACGCCGTCTTTCAACATTTTTTTTCAGTTATGTACGGCGACCGATTCACCTAACCAGTTTTCCTGGACTGTATACTAACTAGTACTAACTTACACTTCCACAAGGAGCTGGCAACTTCTCCACATGTAGAGGAAAATCGACATTTTTGTCGAATTTTCATAGAAAGGTTTGACCTGCTGCGACCGGGATTCGAACCGGGATCTCCGGGTTACAAGTGCAGCACACTAACCACTGGACCACGGCCGCGGCCTCAAACTTACTTTGATTGGTTGCAAATGATTGGTTAAAATCATAGAAGATGATTGGTTGACAAGGTGTGATTTGTGTGTATCTTTGTATGTGCGTTTTTTTCCTTCTAGGATTCTTTCACAAGCAAATTGATGTAGCCATAATAAAGGGTTTTGATTAATTTCAAAACTACGTAACTACACTGAAAAAGGTAACGAGTCTAACTTCGCAGACGAAATGACTCTGAAGGATGGATACGGTACAGTTGTGTCTCGGAACAAGAATCAGACTAAAAATATTGCATCAATATTCATTTTGGGTTATTTTTATAATAGTCACATAAATTAATATCATTTTATGTAGAACTTATGTACAAGGTCTGGTACCTGTGGCTTCCTGTTAATAGCAGTTTCCGATTAATTATCTTCCTCTGGTTCTCAGAACACCCAAATTTTTCGACTTCGATTGGGTACCAGTCAAGGTGCCAAGTAGATTGGTCCTCGTCAACCATGTAAAGAATAAATAGGTTATGTACAGTGGTGCCAAGTTTAATGTAAAGGGAGATCACTGCGATCTTAAACGGCGCTGAAAATTCTGCTGTTGTTATTTCGCCATGTCCAGCCTGACAATAAATATTGCTGATCAGCTAAAATTATTTTGATTCTCTCCATCTTGTGAAATGATGGTAAAGGATAATGAGTCCATGAAACTATACATAGCATAAAATAAGCCTTTACCTCCAGTCTTATTTGTTGAAGACGACAGCGATATTAGCGATTATTAGTATAGAGTTTATTGGTTTCGTCCGTTGACCAATCACAATTTAGGTCACAACTTAATGGATGTAATCAATACGTTCGTGACGAACTGTAAAGATCGATTGAATTTTGATTTTTTGTGGGGAAATCGTTCTCAAAATAGACTGATGAAGGTTTGTAACATTAAATTGTTAACTTACGTTCCATATTTAATTTTCATTGTCTCCTTCTTTTGCCCATTGTGTTTGAAATTTTATAAAATAAATGACCATGTCGTATTCGAGCGCCATGTTTTGTTGATATTTTCAGGGTGGCGATGAATGACCACGGCATGGTCGAATGAGACATCAATGTAAAGACTCAAGAATTGCTTAATGCTATTTTATTTATATTTGTTGGTTTGCATTCATTAGAATCTATCTTACTACATGTCAATCTTAGCTTGAGACATGTATCACTATAAGATGTAACGTTTGTACCGCGTTTGTATTAGTAATAGTAATACTAAGCAGAGCGAACGTTGTTGCGTATTTAGACTCAACGTTTGTACTACGTCAAGCTAAGGTTGACATATATTCAGATATTTTCTGATAAATGGGAACTTATAAATTTGATTAATATGTTATTCATCTATTCTTGAATTTTATTTGAAACCTTGCAAGTTACTGAAGTGCAGTTACTCAGATAGAAAAGACACTGCTCAATTTCCAATGTACATCATCTCTAGCTTCAGTTACTCCTTAGGTTTTAAATTGCCACTAAATTTCGAATTATCTGTTATATCAGTTTTATCCTGTTACTTTGTAATTACTTTACACAGTTTAAGTTGTCTTAATTGTCAGGCTTAAATTATCACCTTGCATTAAAAACCATGGTGCAGAAGGTATTAAAGACTCCTTAACTTCCATGGAAAATCATAACATTAATATTATAAAATAACAGCCATGTTTATGGTAACTAAAAATTGGGTGAGTAGGCTGAAAACTTGTCATTTTTTCTAAACTTTTCTATAGCGTGATATGGCATTAACTAATTAGACTGTTGATGACTAGACATTTTTTATTTTGCCCTGTCCAGCTCAGTCTAACAAAACTGCATATTTTTGTGTGGAGAATCCCCAATTAAAACCCGTTAAGCAATAAAGCATGATAACTACAATATCTCCAAACAATTTGAACTGTTTTGTCGATGGAAAACATGTTTGTCAACTCATACAAGCATGATTATTCCAACATACCTTATCTGAAAGACGCACTAATGTTTTGTTTCCCTCCACTATTTCTCTATGGAAAACAGAACTGGCATAATGGCGGACAACTGTCAGTGTTGTTACGGTTAAAACTTCCCGTCCACTCTGTTTAATCCATTAGGGTGCAGTTGTGAATTTACAGAGCTGATTTAAATTTTATATGTGAAACACACTTCTAACACAGCAGTCGTGAGGAGTGGAAGTTAGGAAAAGTCACAATATGGTAAAAATAATGTGATGCCGGGTGCTTGTGCACTACATGTTATAACAAAAGTTTTAGTCAGATATTTGAATTTTGGCGTTAGTTACTGAAAATTTATGGGGCAGTATTAAGATTTTTATTATTTCTATCGATTCAAGTAAGTTATACCAGTTACTGATTAACCACCAATGTTTCACATTGTATATTCATATTGGATATATTAATTTATGCAGACTTGAAGAAGTTCCCCTCTCCGACATGTTCAAAAGCCCCAATCTTCGTGGCGATTAGCAAACATGTCTACAAAATTTTCGTATGTTAGGGTCGGCCTTATAAATCTGAGTTGGTTGGGTAATCATAAACATGGCTGTCTGGCTTGAAAAGTGAAAATTTTGGACCACAAATTTTGAATAATAACATTATTTAGTGTAGCTATGTGTCATCTGCATGTTTAATGAACATCTTCCAGAAGATAGTGTCTTTTTGCTACTTCATAATGTGATACACAAAGTATTTATTCACTGTATCATGAAATCTCTCTTTACCAGGATGTATTTCCTGTCTTCATGATAATCATCATGTTGATACTGTTGTAACATAATTCTGTGTGCTTAAATAATTTTTCTACTGAATATAACTATGAAGCAACTAGATTAGGGTTATTGATATCATCTTTTTGTTAACAGCAATTTCATTGGTCAGTTGTATTTTTATCATTCAGTATGATTTGGACCAATTTTCGATCAAAACAAGATACCGATTTTAACTGGTTTTTTTTCCAGACAGGCAATTTTTTATCCATAAGTCCATTTTTTTCTGTTTGCCCTCCTAATAACTGGCACTATATGAACAATTTCACCCAGACTGTATTATTAGTAAATTACTAACAACTAGTTTATTTTGTATACTTGCAGATGCCACTTGTAAAATTAAACAGATCCTACAGTAGAGATTCTTCATATGAAGAATCTAAGTATAGGAGAAGAAAAAGAAGACATAGTCGAGATAGAAGTCGAAGGTATGCTTGTGTATTCAGGGTTGTAGAAATGTTTTCATGTCGCTGGTAAGCTACTAAAAGTAGAAGGGGGTCTGAGGGTTCCACCTAGTAAATGGGGCAAAGGGGCAATGCCCATGTGGGGAAAAGTAGCCATCGAGAATGCTCAAATAGCTGATTGATTTTTCCAGCTCATTTCTACACCCTGATATTGGATCTATTGGATGAATGTGATTGTGAACTTGGTCCTCTTGATACTCTGGCAGCATATAATAATATATACCTTACATGCATTAAAGCCAAGTAAATGAAAAACAAATGCATAAAAAAATTGCATTTTTTCGTAATTTTTTATATTGAAGAGAAGAGCTATTAACGTTTACACAAGTACATGATGCCATATCAGTTGAAGCTAATAAATTTACTGTTTAAACATTGTAGATATATCACATTCAACAAAACTTTCTTATATTTTTTTCTTGAAACAAAGTTGCAGTTAAATTAATAATCTTTATTTTATGCTTTCTCTCCATGTCATTGAAACCTAGTGAAAATTGGAAGTTTTAAAGTATTTATCATTATCAACAACAATGTAGATATGAATATGTAGGTCTTCATTTATGTCTTATGTATGATTACAGTTGTGATGGTCACAAGCGGAGGAGATCTCGGGATCGTGATGGATACAGAGATGATTACAGTCGAGATAGATCAACACACTGCTCTCACAGAGATCGATCTCGCAGTAGAGACCGTTACAGTCGAAGAGACAGTTATGGGCGCAGGCATTATGAGAGCGATCGCAGCAGTCATTACCATTCCAGACCTAGCAGTCACAGCTCAAGTAGGCGGAGACATAAACATCGTAAACAGAGGAGGCGGAGCTTCAGACATCGGCGTCGATCGTCATATGGTTCATCTAGTCAGGTGGGTGAAGTCTTAAGGTGTTGACTCATCAAGTAGTAAGGACTTGTATGTGGTTGAAGGCAGAATTCAGTTTTTGTGAATTTTTTGGTAATACGTGCAAATAAAAAAAATACTTGATTGAATCAATAAGATTGGTCAATGGTGGAAATATTACTAGGTTTTGTAAGAATTAATGAGCTGATTATGCTTATCTGATGTTTTGAAAATTACTGTACATCAGCTTCAAACTGAACTAAATTTTTACTTCTGATTGGGTACATATTTGCTGGTAGAATTATATTTGTATGGTCTGTTGACTGAAGAAAATGAATTCAAACTTAAATGCAATACTGGCTAGAGTTGTGTTAATCATCTAGAATGGTGATTAGTACAATTAATTGAAATAAAAACTCTGTTTTAGCCTGAAACAAGTATAGAGGGAGTTGTACCAGTTCAAGATATTATTGTCTTGCAGCAGTTTGAAGTGACTGGTTCAGATAACGTGCTAAATAATTGGAATTGACTCGTTCTAACAACCTGATTTATAATCATTTTTTGACAGTCATTTCATAGAAAATCTTAGTTAAAGTGTCATATTATGAAATGGTCTAGTGTTGAATTTGAAATTCTATCTTAGTCTTTGCAAATGGGTCAGAAAAAGGGGAGTTAACTCTGAATTCTGTCTTCTCCATGTACTTTTGTATTGAAGGTTTGGTGTGAAACTATTGTCCATTCTTTACTGTTTCTGAAATAGTCCTGATACAATTGTTTTCACGCCAAACTGGCAATACATTGAGTGAAAAACTTCCCTCAATAGGTTTGTTTCGTTACAAATTTTGAACTAGCCCTCTCCACAATGTTTTTTATTTTTGCAGACTTCAGATTCGGTGAGTACCGACTTGATTCTCTTTTGATCTCGTTATTTGAATCATGGTTTAGACGAAACACATTCAGATTGAATCTTATGGTTTAAAAGATATTTGCTCGATTGTTCAATTTCGACATGATGCCATATACAGGTTTCTAATGCACAAGATTTCACACATGGTGGCTATGTGTATTTAATAGCCAGTTAGTAAAGTTTGATTAAGTCTTACTAACTTACGATACCATAAGTTGTACTGCTGAGATAGGATACCGTATAATTGTATGAGACAAATTATTAGCTTGCATACAAGCATACAATTAATAAGGTTTTCCCTGTCAGCCACAAACTTGTTTGTTGGTTAATATTTCAAATTACTTGATGAAAAATGAAAATATGACTAATAATGCATTAGACATAAATTGCTGTCCTTCAAAATAAGATGGCAGAGATTTTAATTTTATGGATGTAAGTATGTAAAAATACCAGTTTGTATAAATCGTCATTTTGATGGAAAGAAGCTGAATTTTGAAACTAAAGGTTTTCATCATGATTCTATATTTTACCAATATGTATATAAAGAGACTATGAAGCTGACTAATATCGTCTATGATAGCTGTTCCTGGATTGTAATATTTGTATAAAAATAAGGTGGTAAAATGTTACAAAAAATGCGAAAAATATTATGTTTAAGCATGCAAAATTTGAGATTATACTTTCATTTAAGTAAATTCTCCTTAATCTATTCTATAATGATGTCGGGTTTTTTATCATTTATGAGAGTGTGAGAATGTGTTTAATACTCTGACTTTGAAGCTGATTGTGTTAAATCAACTAAATTTGGTAATTTTTGAAAGATCTACGTCAAAAATTCGTTTTGAAAAATTTTGCAAAACTTAATTTATTCATACAAACCAAAATATCGGTTACATTTATTTTGTGTTGGTTATATGTTAAAAGGGGGTTATGGGGGGCAAGGTCACTATTACTTTACTAATATAAATAGAAATATTATTTTTGAAAATTAAACTGTTGAAAACCTGGTTTGTGGTATTTCTGTGTTTCTTGCGCAATTGAAAATGGGTTTTAAACAAAGTATGTTATCCTCACAAAATGAAGTCATAATTATGACGAGTTTAGAGGTTAAAATTCTTATGGTATTTTGAATGAGGACAAGTGTGACTGTAAGACAACTATGTAGAATTTTTGAAGTTTAATTGAGCATGGACAGGTAGCCAAAAAATTGAAATTTCCACTGTCTTAGTATGTTAGTTAGTTCAATTATGACTTCTAGAATCAGATAAATGGCAGTTCCGGAGGAAACAGGCCAATGGCAGGCCTAATGGATGGTCGTACGTTGTGGTTTCAATATTTATGCATTATCTGTTTATTCTAGTTAAAAAAGTAGTATGATGACCAGTCCGATTATCTAAGCCACTGATTGGTTAGTTCCTTGCACTGTTTAAAATCAACCAATAGAAAGACTGCATTAGTAGACTGGTCTTCAAACTCAACCTCAAAACATTCCAGCAGTATGTTGTTAACCAGCATATTATTCAGTTCTCATTTCCATGACATATTTGTGCAAATGTCAAAACACTTAGGAATGTACTTATGTAGAATTTCGAAGTGGTTTGCATATTACACTGTTATGTACATATTATTTGTGTAACACATTACCCTTTGTTTTTGTTGGGTCTTTTTACTCATGTGGTAAACCTAGTTATGACTTGAAAGAGTGGACAAATTGATGCAAGTTGGATGTTAGTTTTGCGGTTGTGTGGCTATTAATTCCTGAGAAAAATGTTATAAAGTAAACTGATCCCAGAGGAAAATATTTTACTTCAGTTTGGGAATGTTATAAATAGATTTCTTTTAGTAAGGCTTGTTTGCAGTTCTGTTCTGCCAATTTGTTGGGATTCTCAGAGAAATATGTCAAAGTCGAAATACTTGAAGTGTTCACAATTTTGAACTTTAAACTGTGTTAATACTTGTCTGTGGGAGATCAGGAGTAGATAGATATCAAAAGCATTGGAATGCAGGATAAAGGTAACCTGGTTCCTTGTTGATGTTGATAATGATCTTGAGAATATGGGAACCAGCTAGCTGACTTGAATGGCTCCAGTGTTATTGATATTTGGTTTTATCATCAGAAAGGGTACCAGTGATATAACAAGAATAGGAACCAGCAGGTTAAAGATAATGGTTCCTAGCTTTGTGTTTCTTGGCTTGTCATGATGCTAAGAACATACAAAGATTATAAGTATAAGAACCAGCTGGAGAAAGATATTTGGTGTGTTTTTGATTGGTTAACCAGTTGCAAGATATTTTCTGTATACATGTATGAAATGGCATATGGTGATTTGCCAGACTTTTACCTGTACACACAGTATACATCTCAGAGTAGTTATTGTCGGATAGACTTCGGGTGTAGGAGCTGTTTGTGCCAGAAAGTTCCACAAGTCTTGCACCAAAATATGATTAATAGTTAACTTGTGTTACTCAGAAAAGTTTCGAATGTACTACATTGTTGTAGTGTATTAGAAATCAGGGGTGTATAAATTTGTGGTATTTTGTTAAATGTGTACGTATTATGAGGAAAACATTAATGAGAGAAACTCTGGTGTAGATGGAAAACATCCTGACGAAAATATCATTTCAAGGAAATTTCAAGAATTGTGTGAAGTTGAAAATTGGATAACTGCTCTTAAAGTTTGACCTATTTCTTAGAATTAATTTCTTTTTTCGGGGTTTTACTGCTCAGTATTGACTCTCGAATTATTCAATAAGAGATAAACTCTTCTACGGGCCAGTGCAATAGTTAACAGGGTTGTTCTTTGGTGGCAGTATAATCCTGAAGTAATCTGTGATATTTTCTGGAATTTTTTGTGCAATATTTAGTGCCTTATCAGTGTTTCTATGATATGATATGATACAAGCTGGTTTCGGATACAGTAATCACTAACTCGTCCTACTCAACGATTTTTTGCTGTTCTTTTTTTTTTAACTGGTAGAGTTTTCATCAAGAAACAGTCGATATTGGATTTTACGTTGTATACAATAATTTTGGACCATTTGTATCTTCAAGAACTGCTGAATCCTACAGCATCAATTGAAAAAGATTACTTTCTCTGCTAGAAAAACTCCATATTCAAATATTTATTTCATCTCTGGTTCCAATAACTTCATAAACAAATATTTGGTGTAGTCTCTTCGTCTTTTCAGACTTTTTTATTTTTTTTGCTCAAATTAGATAAAATCCTTATTTCACTGTGCAATACAAGGAATATCTATATACTATAGATATCTTTGTCTCTAAATTTTTGGTCGCTGTAAAATGCGAGTTGACGTTTTGTCTACTCCGGGTATCAAAGCATGGGCTTCAACTATGCCAGCCACTGACTCAAGCAGACACAATAAACTTAACGGGGCCGAGGCTAACGGTTTGAGCGACAGTTTTGCATCTTCGAGAAATAACACGGGTAATGGCTGTAGAGTAAAAGACAGGTGCAAATTGGGATCTGAGCAGGCAGCGGAGAAGGTATTTCAATCGGTATTGAAGCTAAGTTCTTTCACCATCTCTTACAATGAATTAATGGACTACTTAAAATACCCAAATTGATAAATTTTATCTGTAGTAAATTATCTATTCCATATATTTTATAATATGATTGATTGACTGGTTGATTGATCGAACGATTGACTGACTCACTGACTGACTGATTGATTTGACTTGGCATTAATTGACTTAGACTTGGTCGAATGACTGACTACGACTTGTTTTTCTGAAGTTAACCACTTCCCCTAAGGCGTAAGAAAAATACTATATCAAGATAAATATACTTGGTTCTTTGCACTGAGATCTCACTGGAAACTTAGTGTAGCATTTCATGAAAAATTATAAAAATTCTTACCCTGATATTAATACATTCAAATTCACTGAAGTTTAAATTAGATAATTAATTTTCAATTTTTTGTTTGTTGATAATTAAGTGATTTACTGGTAGTTTTTACTAAGTGTATGGAGTAGTTGAGAATTGTAGAATATTAGTTGTTTATTATTTGAAATATGATATCATTAACATGCCTACAGTATGTTAATCATTATCTATTTCTTTTGACTTCATAATGAATGGTTGTAATAATTTGGAGTCTGATTGTATGCTGATAAGCCACTTTGGCTTCCTGCCGCTTGTATGCACAAGTGTTCCACTGTTATTTGTGTTGCTGAGATCGCTCTATCAGTAATAGATCTGTGTGTTGGAATGATTATCTCCGTGTAAGAGCTAACTTGACTCTGTCTGGTACTTGTATGTATGTATCTCACCACAGTTAAAACACATGTTCTTACATTTCTATATATAACTAACTACAGATGAGAGTTCAGGCCATTATTGAAGTCTTGTTCTATTGCTGTTGCTTGATTTTTTTGATATTCAGTTGGCAGTCAATTTTATCTATTTCTGCTGATGTAAATTGTGGCTATTGGTTTTATTTTACTTATTTTTAGATACAGGGGTTGGCTTTGGCTATTATTGAAGTATCAGGGATTTTTGGACCCCTAAAAATTGAGGGTCGGCTGATTTTATTCCTTTTTGATTTCATAAAATTGTAGATTCTTTCCTTGTTGAATTCATTTTCATGTAAATATATTTGAGGCACTTAAATTTATACCCTGATCTTTTTTTTTGTTTGTTTTGCCAACCAATTGGTTAATTTTTATCGTCTATCTTAGATAAGGCCATGATTAAAAGATGTCTGTTTGTCTCTAATTTGTTGGATCTATGGTGGGAAAATGTTTTATTTTAGTTTTTAAGGCCTGAAAATTGTATTTCTTTGTGAAAGAGCTTTTAAAATTGATATGAGTTTGTTTTTTTTCTTGCCAGGTTAGTATGGCTTACTTCAGAAAAAAGCAGAAAATGGCTCTTTATTTTGGCATTGGCCCTTACGTTTAGTACTTTGGGTATTATGAATATTTATCCTTGTGTCTATTTGTTTTGTTAACTCATAATTAGGATTCTGTAGTTGGTATTACTAGCAACAGTTAGATTTTTATAAATAAATATGTTACATTCTACATTTGTTAATACTTGGTTATATTCCGTAGCCGTTAGCATAAATTCATGTGAGGAGTGTAATAAAATGTCAGATTCCCATTTTTACAGCTAAACTAAACATGTTTTTCTCTTATACGCATGCTAATATTGAACTTCGGTATTTGCAAACTCTAATTTAGTCCCAGAATGGAAAATAGATGGTGTTTTCTTGCGAAATTCGTTTCTAAAAATGAATGCATGTAAAGGTCATTAAAACTCTGATAATTAAATTAATGTACGTTATATGTGGGGTAAAACTGAGTTCTTTTATGTTTTGATAAAAAAAATTTAAGGTACATATTTCTGAGCTACATAAGGGTTCACTGTTCATTATAAAATTCTTTAATTATTTTTCTACAGTAAAAGTAACATCAGTTCTCTCCTTGTCTGTATGATTAATGGTGAAAATTTAGACACTGAATTATATAAAAATTACTATCCTTTGGAATGGATCTTATACATGTCACACTAGGCGTTCTTGATCTTAATGCAATAAATTATTGTAAAGTATAACAAAATAGTGAAAATTTGAACATTAGGTCAAGAAAACAATCAACTGGAACAAAAACCAGTTAGTTGCATGAGTTTAGTTTATGAATTCATTGATTCTGTGATCAATTATTCATCTAAAAAATCCTGAATAACAGACTGACAAACAAACACGTGGACAGACATCGTGATGTGACCTTGTGAGAATGTGGTGTGTCTGTGTGTATTTTATGAATGGTTAATGATGTAGTCAGCTTCATAGAATTTTCTAAGTAATTTCTTATCGAAGTTTTTAGTAATTAAATTTGTTTTATCAATTAAAGCTTCTTTCTATTGAAATAAATAGTTGTGCCAGACTGTGTATCAAATTATTTAAAAAAATAACAATCAGTTATTCATAATAGATCTGGAACCAGTCCCATTTTTATAATTCACAAATAGGAATCAGATGTCTCCAATGGTATTGTCATAATCAGCAAATCCTGACATTCTGTCTGTTTGATAATAATGGATGAGTGGGGATTGTTTTGAGCAAGTTAAATTAAAGCAAATAGTTTATTTATTCAAAGGCATTTTTACAAAAACCTTTCATTACTGTAACAATTAATGAATATATAATAATTTAATGCACGGTCAAACAACTCAGAGATATCCAGATCAGAAAAAAACTGATTTGAAATGAATTATGTATTGTGAAATGTATTTTCCTGTTTGACAAAATCTTTACTGGGGCCTCTTTCCCATATTTTTATCACATATATCCTGAACTTGGCTTGCGGCTTGAAATATTTGCCGTTGATCGATCAACCCCTTCGCTATTCACTCACCATCTCACTACGTCACGGACACTTCTTCAACCCCTGGATCAATATCGTCGTCGAAAACGAAAACGAACGAAACGAATCCTGATGGAATTGTATCTGATTGGCTGCTGTGTGTGTGACTGGCTTGCTGTTTGGGAAAATGGTTTTGTGGGTACAGGATAGAGGGAGCGGGGATGGAAGTCATAAAGTACGGGATGATGAAGACGGACATCTGGTTTATCAAGCTGGGGATATACTTCAAGCTAGATGTACTTGGCATTTCGTAATGTTTAGTCTTAGGATATATTTTCTTGATATTGTGTCTTGAGTTTTTTTTTCTGTATGCAAATAGGGCTGATTGAACATTTTGGGCGTGTGCTCAAACACCCCTTTATGTTCGCTTGTCTGCATATCACCCCCTGATGAATTGTTTGTTTAAAAAAAATATTTTTTACGTTTACTTCTTATACTATGAATCTGCCCATTAGTGTTTTTACAATTTTTTTCAGCTTCATTTTTTCCTTACCCAATTGTCATTGGTCAAGATTTTGTCCTATTGTCTGTAATAGGATTGTCTTGATCTGAGAAATATTGACTGCGAATCTTATTGTTTAACTAATATTGCCATCTTTCATTATTTATGTAGTGATATTAACTTGGCAGTAATATATATAATATGTGAAATTTTGACGATGATCCATGACTGTTAGTAAGCTGCATGCTGATTGGCTGTTTTAGATTATTTTTTGAATGTATTAAATGATTCCATTGGTCAGTTTGTCTTTACTTGATTAAAAGTTTATCTTATGATTATGTACTTTTGTGTCCAGGGTATCTTAGTCTCATGGCTTGAAACCTGGTCATGGATCGTCGTCAGCTTACAGGGAAGTGGGTGGGGTAAGTGTTTTATAGGATGATACTATCTGCCATGTGTTTGTTCAATTTTCAGATGAAGTTATTTCAACTCTCGGTGAAGGAACATTTGGAAAAGTAATCGAAGTTAAAGATGTTCATCGGTAAGTTGTTTTAGATTCTTCTAGTGATGAATGTCTTGATTTCCAAAATTTCATTAGAAATGATTCCTCTCCTATTGGTAGTGTTTACTCTTTATGTCAAGAGTTCAGAATTCACTGCCTTCGCATGATCTTCCTTTGCTAAAATTGATACCATTATAAAAATAACTGTACTTTTATCCTTGATTGAATCTTTGATTTATGTTTATTGGGGTTGTGTGGCTTTTCTCTGATTTTCTTTCGACTTTCTGCCTTGAGTTTAGACAGACAAATATTGCCAGACATACACTGAGAATGTATAAGTGTATTTTTTGTACCTATCGTATTTGCTACTATTCTTCATGATTTATGGGTGTGCTTTTTGTCATATTTTTTTCTTTTTGCAAAATGGTCTTCCATACTTTTATTTCTTCAATCTTTTCATGCTTTATTTCCTCTGGCTTTATTGAGCAGTCATTAAAAGGAATCCGTGTTATTCTAATTCTTTAATTTTCTTGTCTTTGAGTTACTCTGTGAAGTTTGGGGACCAGTCTGGAAATTGAGCCTATCCATTGGTCCATTTAAATACATGGATCAAAATACCCAATCAGATCCTTTAATTTTTTGACTGGTTTTCAACTGGACTGGTGAAGTTTTATTAATAATTGTCAGGTGGTTTTAAGTTATATTCTTTGATTTATATGTAGGTTTGAACATTTCATGTGCATTTATAATTTCATAAAGCGAATGCCATAAGTTAAACTTTTGCTTTGAATCTTGTGGTTAAAGTTGTTGGTGAAAAAAGGACGAAGGCCCACACGGCTTTTAACTGACAAAGGGTCAACCACTTATATATATGGTCTTTTAGAGGTGAATTCTTCTGAAAAATGAAAATATGTTATGATAATATATTGATTTTATTTTTATGTATCGTTTGGTACTTATCTCAAATTTTGTTGTGTATAGTGATGGTCTAGTTTGCTGAGCATTCTTAATTTATTTATACTATACAGAATGTTCTGACATATTTGTTTACATTTTGTGTAATCTTACGAGCTTGAAGTTTATGACGTGCCAAAAAACATGGACTGTGCTGTGGTATAATATTCTCCTCAGCAGAAATTATCATGGATATGTTTATCTCTAAATAGCATCACTGTTGCTATGGTTACAGGTTTTTTATGTAAAAATCAGATAAAGATGAGATAGTTACATATTTTGTGTGAGTTTTTTTTTAGCTCACCTGAGTAATAGGTGCAGTGAGTAAATATATGTGGTTAGTATTTGCCTATTTATTTAAGCTTGTTAATGATGGAAGCATTTTATGCTTACTTGAATCATACTGCTTCTGTAAAAAACAGAGTTCCTGATTGTATATTTTATCTTGAGCCTGCTTTTGCCACTATGGTGGTTCTGTGCATGTCAGTGCATCTGTCTGGATCTTTGTCCAGACAACATCTCAACATCTCAATTTTTTGCAGATTTTATAATTTCTTGGCGCAAATGCTTGGCGTGTTTTGCTTTCCAGAACCATCACTATTGTTCAAAGGTCAAGGTCATTAGGGTCTCAAGATGAGTTTAATGTTGATATCCAACAGCATTTCTGTTATGATGGGTTTCTCCTTGTTGCCCCCTTGGTCATCTTCCACTGATAATCTTTTATCTATTAAATCCTTAAGTTACTGTCTAGTGTCTGTCTTAATCCATGTCATGTGTGAATTGTAGGTGAAAGGCAAACAAATTAAGATGCATTAATCTAAGTTAAATAGAGAAATAGGTTTTGAGTCTGTACCTTCTCAATGAGAAGTCCTGGGCTATGCTAGCCATCAGACCAGATAAAGGTCATAAAACTCGAGAACTGCCTCCATGCTCCAATCTTATTTCATATCAGAATAGCCTCCATTTGTTTGGAAACTTTTGTTATGAAATAAAATGTCAGTCCATCATTCTTGAGCGACAAAAATGGGAATTGACATGTGAAAATTTGAGTAATATCAGCATCTTTTATATAGCTGTTGGTCAGGTGACTGATGCATTCTCAGACTGTCTAGCAATTGCATGGTTAGTTTTACAGTAGAATGATTGAGTTACATTTTGTCTGTATGCCTGAGTTTTTGTACAACAAAATGTCTATATTTCAGTGCTCAGTGTAGAATTGATTTTCTGAATGTTCCTTTATAAATGCTCTTCCCCAAATAAATGCTCCTCCCCTTTGAATGCTGCTCTGTAACAAAGGTTCCTTCCTCTATGAATGCTCGTCCTCTAATGAATATTCCTCCCCTGCGAATGCTCCTCACCCAATGAATATTCCTCCCCTATGAATGCTCCTCCCCTGATAAATGCTCCTCCCCTATGAATGCCCCTCCCTTAATAAATGCTCCTCCCTTAAAACATGCTCCTTTCCTTTGTTAGGAAAAACCCAAATTCGTGACTCGTGCCAAATTTCTAGATAACCCATCAAATTATGTACAATATGTCAAAAAAAATGTTCTTAAAATATTTTCATGAAATGAAAAAAATCTGTTAAATGTACCCCTTTGGTTGTGCATTCTTTAGGGAATATTTGTTACAGGCTTGGTTCATGATTGTTACGAGTTTATTGGTCCAATAACTCTAATAAGATCCTCTGATTTTTATCTAGGTCAGATTTCTCCGATGGAAGAACATTAATAAATTTTTGATTTTCTGTTCTTCAAATCATTTTGACATGTTATTGATGCAAACTTCCCTTGTGAAATATGTAGCGATGTGTTGGGATATTAGGCTAGGATTTTCCCGATTTACTTTTAGAATTTTCTGTGAATGAACAAGGTGTGTTTGGGGGTAGGTTAGTAGTTTTTCCCCAGTTTTATTGCAGGATGTTGTTGCTTTTATTGTTGATATCAGTGTAATTTGGTGGAAACAGTATTCCCTGCTTTACAACTCCTGATGTCTCCTATTGATTGCCTAGTGGTGTTCAATTAGTGGCTGCAAAGAAAGTAACATCTAATTAACAGACAAGATTATAGTCATTACAAAGCTAATGTACATGTTCGCAGTATTTTCAGTATTTGGGTCAAAACTGTTGTAACTGCCTCTATATCTAGGTGTAAATCTGTACTGCAGTTTGCAGCTATAACATTGCTGTCCTGATGTATTGTTACATGGTTAATTGTATTTTTACTATATTTATGTTACAACAATTTTGTGCTAGACCTATGATGCATTACTGTTGTTGTTAATTACTAAATGTTCTGCAATAAATGCCTGTCAAGAATTAAATTTTCATTTTGTTTTCAATTATTGGTGCAAGGATTTCATAAGTATTTGATATAACTTCAAGTTTTATAAAAGTAGATTTGAAGTGTATTTTCAGATATAATGTTTTTTATCCATGGTTAAAAGTTAACTGGAATTTTCCAGAACCTCCCTTTTTTCCCAAGTCCGGACCTTACTGGTTTTCATTGTTTCTGCAGCATAGAGGTTAATGTTTCCGGCTTTTTGAAACTTTTCAACTTTCCGTCATGTTTGTCCCAAACTTGTTTTGGGCTTTATTAAGGAGCAGGGTGTCAATTAGGTTAATTTTTTAGTATCTGATTTCCTGACTGTCTGCCAAATCTATATTACATGGTTGCTATGTCAAGTACATAGCAACACAAATAGTACACAAATAGTTGTGTTATGTTTTGGCTTGTTTTTACGTAAATCATGAGCGACTTGCATTTTTGCTTGATTTTTATTGCCTCAACTTAGATCCTTTTTGTTTCAACTCAGTTATCTTAATACAGATGCTTTATCGATAAGATTTTCCCTGCAAGACTGTATTATATTTCTGGTATTTACTGTTTAAAGTTCTACTTGTGTTGATCTAATCTAGAAAATGAAAGCAATCTTACGCTACTTTCCTCTGAATTAGATTGCATAAAACTTAATCTTGTGATACTTTTCTATAGCCATAATTATGCAGAATAGTGGTGTTGCTTGATTTCTTTAACTATGACTTAAAATTATATTAGACTGAAACATTCAGTATCATTGGTTCATCATGGATTTCTGACCATGAAATTCTCAGTGGCTGCAGCAACAGTTGGTTTATTTGTTCTCAATGCCCTGATTTTACATAAGATCTGAATTCCTGATCTATCTAAAATTCTTCTAAGGTATGATTTGAACTAAATTAAGATGGTATTCAATTTTAATTGAGATCTGACTTCATTTGAATTAAATTATTACTCTTACTAAATTGATGTCATACTCCAGCTAATTTTAGATCATTCTCCAGCTAATATGAGATCATACTCGAGCTAATTTGAGATCATACTCCAGCTAATTTGAGATCATACTCCAGTTAATTTGAGATCATACTCCAGCTAATTTGAGATCTTACTCCAACTAAATTGAGATCTGACTCAATTCCACTTTCAATGAAGTGATCAAGTATTGTATTACTAGTTATGAAAAAATAATTCTAAACTCAGATTTTAAAAGTATTTTTAGGCATTTAGCAATCAATTAACAGGATTTAGACTGAAGGATTAAAAATGTATTTTGTTACTGGAGTTTTTGTCTTATTACAATCAGTTGTAAAACTGGTTTAGATAAAAGTTATTAAGTTTGTAAGTCAGTGATTTTTTTTTGAAATTTTGGGAAAGGGTCTTGGTCCAGTCCAATTGGGAAAAAATGTGTGATGTGGTGCCAAAATTGGGAATTTTTAGGTAATTAGGAAAAGATGTCTTTATTTTCAACTGGGAAAGGTCCGTTTACCAGACCCAAACAAAGAAGGAAAAAAATCACTGTAAGTAGGAATTTTGAAACTTGATTCAAATTTGTTTTGCTTGTAATTTAAGTTAAGTTAAACTGTAGACAATGTAGTCAGTACTGTTGTTTATCTGATAAAAGTCAAGATCTTTGTGTAAGAATTATCAACCGTACTGAAGTTGGCAAATTTTTCCTTGTTTAGGACATCCTTTAAGAAATGTTGGTTTGCCGTCATGTGACCCAAACAATGGGTGGATGGGTAGGCATATTTTTCTCTTAATATCATGTATGCTTGTACTGAAAATGAAAAACTTGAATAAAGAATAAAAAAAGAAGGGCACTATTTTTGTGTCAGGGGATTTTTTAATGCATTGGTTGCGAATATGCAAACCAACATTTTTTTTTAATGATGGCCTTATTTGTGTAGATATACTTCAGAAGATGTTGTTACACATCAATACCAAGTGATCTGATGAAGCATTTGTTGTAAGTGATTAGTCTTTGATGAGATATATTGGGTGCAGTGTTATACATGTACATGGAATATTTTCCTAGTGCCTGTCAACTTAGTACTTATGGCATGAAGAATTACCAAATATTCCCTAATTGAAGCACCCCTCGAATGTAAACATTTTACCTTCTAACTGTTTGAGTTATTACTTGAATGATTTTTGTAACTCACTAGCTATTATATTTTATAAATAGATACTATTATACATTTTCAATAAAGCTCCAGTTCTGATCTCTGTGGCCAGAAAAAGAAATAGTCATGTTTAATGTTACCTAACTGTTCCTATATTTGGCGCCAACTTAAAACATCTAAAGGCAAAATTCAAAGTATGAAAATATTTTTGGATGAGTGGTAAATTTGTATTCTTACTGAAGGTGTTTAAAAAAATTGATATTTTCAAACTAACCACTCTGATTGTTATGATCAAGTAACCCTACCATGACTCTTTCTCGTCTAGCCTTATCCTGAATTCAGTAGTTGCAGCCAATGGACCTATGCCTATTGTTTCTGAGAAATTAGTATTAAATGTGATGAAGATTACATATTTTTATTGTATGTATCCAGGTAACACTAAAGTTTTAGGTTTTACTCACACATGTGAATCATATGTACATCATCAAATTCCCCCCATACTGTTACAGTGATTTTCTGTTGATGGTGTAGACTGGCTGTATTTCCTGATTTATGATCTAATTCACTCACTGGGGCTCTTCGCAAGGTTTTGTAATCCTTCGAATTTCTGTTACCTGCATTTGATAGTCTTTCAGAAGCATGTGACATGTCATCATTCTATCCACTCTTTGATTATGAAATTATTGAAATGTTACTTTACCTTAAGATTCAGGGCTTTCATTTGACCCTTAAAACAGCATTTTTACACTTGAAATCAATAAAAAAAGCTTTTGACTCTTGAGAATTTGTACCAAAGTGTCAAATTTACAATAAAATTAGAAAGAAATTTTGTTGACTCCACAAATTATCATCAGCTAAAGGTCATTTTTGACCCTCAACTTTTGACGCCCAGTGAAAACTCTGAGATTGGATCTAGATTATGGTTTGGCATGATGCTCAATGAAAAATACACATCATGATATTTTTCTCTGTTCATATTTTGAGAGCATGTTCAGTGATCGTTTTGCGATTTTTGGAAATTGTCTGCGTCCAGGTCCGGTCCAGTTGGGAAAAAATGTGCGATGTGATGCCAACATTGGGAATTTTCATGTCGGGAATTGAGAAAAAATATCTTTATTTTCGATTGGAAAGGGTCAGTTTACCGGACCCAAACAAAGATGGAAAAAATCACTGATGTTAGTTCTTAATATATGATGGAAGCCCAGGTTAGCAAGTGATTCCTATGAAGTCACCTCTCCTAAAAAATGAATGGCTGGATTTTTATCACCCTTCATTTGAGTCCTTTTATTGAACTTGACATAAGTTAAAATATCGGACATTACTGTGTAATATTGTCTGATTGATGTATGGTAAAACTTCCATTTGTCCTGATGTGGGAATTCAATTCTTTACTGCTCTCTAAGACTCTTTTGATGGACTATGCCAAATGTGTCTGACAATCTGACATAGTCCGTCAAATTTCATTCAGACTTGTATAGAGTTTTGAAGTATAATTACTTAATAGTCTAAAAACAAACTTCACCAAAAAGTGTTTGCTGGAAATTTCCGTGATGATGAAAAGAACATTTTGCTTTTGGTCTGATAATAGCTATCTTACTTTATCCGGAATGTCTGAAAAAGGATGCATATTTTTGTCCTGGAAAAGACGGCCCTTTTCGACAAGCTTGAAATTGGTGCTGAGGGAAAAATTTGGGAGTGGTTTTATGGCCAGTCTATTGTATGATATTTGGCTGATTTGAATTGATGTCTGATTACTGATAATATCTTCCACAACTGAGAATCCTCTAATGAAACTCTGTACCTAATGTATATGGTAGTCTTATCTTAACATACTATTTGTTTGAAGTAGAATGTTCCTCTAATTTACCAGTGGAGAAATGTATATATTGTTATCTCCACAGACAATCCTGTATATTTGATGGTGTTTTCAAATTGTGTATGTTCACCTACAGTTGGTGTTCCTGGACTTCATGTATATCTTTATTCTGTAGATACATATTACTCATAATTTCTACCAGGTGTTTCCAGCATTTTGAAACAAAGCTATTGTTAGTCTGTCACTATGGCTTTTTTGTCTTATTACTGGTATTTTATTTCATATTTCTGCACATATGCATTGATTTTCTGTGATTCTTAAGACAACTAGTCTTTAACAATCTAATTACATTGTATTTTGTTATTATTTTGTTGGGTAACTAGAAACCAACCTTTTTTTAGGTCCCATTTTGAGTATAATCCATAATTGTCAGTAAGGAGAATTATTGTGAATGAAATAAAGTATGGACAAGTTTTCTACATATAGTTAGGAAAACTTTTATTAAAGAATTCAACAAATACAGAAACATATGTTACCCAGAATTCTTTAAAATCAATTATTCTTGATTTTCATAAAACTATTGACTGGTTGTTGAGATATGCCTCTTAAAGGAAGAGACCTCCTCACTGAAGAGACTTTTCCTTGTTCAGTTATCATAGTTGAATCTCTCAGAGATACCATCTTACACATATAGGGGACATAATATATGTGTATGATCTAGTTCGAGATACACTTTCATAATATTTTACTGTACCTATTCTGGTGATATTTTTCGTAATGTTGTTGTTGTTGTTATTGATGATGTTGTTAATTATGATGATGCTGATAGTAAAGGGACTCAACTTGAAGTTGGTATCTAGGTCAGATGTTATTAAACTTGAGATCAGTTTCCAGACTCAAAATTCATACTGTGTAAATGAATGATTCCCAGTTTGATGCAACAATGATAGTGTAAGTCATACATCAATCAGTCTGCATAATTGATCTGAATAAATGTTTTTTGTGTGTGAATGATATCTTTTTGACCAAAATACTTTGAGAATGAAATTGAGATTCAAACTTCAAGACTGATCTCAAGGTTTATTATGTAGTGGCTTGGAAATCATATAAATGAAAACTTAGTTAAGTCACTTGGTGGGACTCAGAAGACTCGTATATGGTTATGATGAAAAACTTTTACTGTAATATTTGTATTACTTGTATTTTGTGTTTGAAATAAAGCCAAACCTGTGAGTAAAGGCCAGCATATGAAAGAAGAATTGTATCCAATGTGTTTGTGTGCAGTGGTCTTTATTCAAAGGTTTATTTAAATGGGTATGTGCAAATGAGTGGCTGTTTTTTGCATTGTGGCTTTTACATACAGCTGGCCCTTATTATAGTGTTTACTGTTGATAATTGTGTTTTGTTTGAATTTTTTAAGATGTGGAGATTACGACTTGATATGAGTTTGATTTGAGTTTTTTTGAGACAAAATGCAGTTATTTCTTTCCTTGTTTTCAGGAATAATGACCATGTAGCTTTAAAGATCATTAAAAATGTAGAAAAATATCGTGAAGCGGCCAAGTTGGAAATAAATGTTCTGGAAAAACTACGTGAAAAAGACCCAACTGGAAAAAGGTAAGTGCAGTCTATATTTAACTTCTATTTCTTTTAATTGAAGTTTTCGTGTTTGTTTTTACGAGTCTTAACTAGCATTACCATGTGTTGATTTTACGTATTTCGTTATAAATAATCTGTAGTCTGTTTAAATCTGTACAGGTATGTAAAGGTTTGCTTCAGTACGGAAAAAAGTCTGCTTGATTTTCTTGTTAATGTTAAATTCCATTTGTTCTCTGTATTTTCCTGGGACTTTGAACTTTCTATATAGAACACGAGTTATCTCATAAAAAGTTTGTTCAAGTTAAATTATTAGATTTTAGTAACACATCAGGAATATTATAGTTCAGTGTTTATAAATAGTATAGATATTGCCACTGTGTAATCTGTTGGTTGCCATGGTAACTGTATTTCAAATTATACATTTTTTGTCTTTCTGTTTTCAGATTATGTGTTCAAATGTTAGATTGGTTTGATTATCATGGTCACATGTGTCTAGCATTTAACATGCTCGGTCTTAGTGTTTTTGATTTCTTGGTAAGTTTGTAAAAGTAAATCCTCACTTAGCAACAATTTCAGTATAAAGACCACCTTGTTACAAAACAAACAATTCAGACAGATTTACCTACATTTGTGCTATATATATTGAAATGGGTACAAAGTTTATAATAGTATTATACTAAATACTCGGTAAAAACTCACTTGATAGCGAGACTACCTCAGTATGAAGACTGTTTTTTGTGGTCCTAAAGGTGGTTGTAATGAAGAGTTTTACTGTATATAATAAAATTATTTCACAGTAAAACCTTGATAATGAGACCACGTTTGTGACCTGAAGAATCCGTCAGAGTAATGAGGTGGTCTCATTATCAAATTTGAAGTGTAGGAGAATTATTGAAAGCTGGTCCTAAAATAAGTGTTTGTTATGACAAGATGGTTGTAATATTGAGGCAGTCACTATTTGAGGTTTTACTGTAATTACCAGCTTTGATAATGTGTTTCTGACTTGATTGTCCAACATCCAGGTTACAGAAAAATCTTATTTGTGAATGGTTTCTTGCATGCTGCATTTTCTTCATTTCTTTGACTTTTAGTCTTATTTTTTCTTCCATATGTTGTAAGTAAAATTTATTAAGTACATATATGATTTATTTAGTAACAGTATTACAGTTTGGCTGTTCATCTGTATCGTATAATTCCATGTTTTATGTTGCAGAAAGAGAATAATTATATTCCATATGACTTGGATCAAGTGCGTCACATATCATACCAATTATGCTACGCTGTTCAATGTAAGTTCAAATATTTAATACCTGCTTAAAGCTGCCAAACCTTTATCTTAATATATGTCCATCTTTTCAGTACATATAATGGGAGCACCTGTATTTGACAGGTGAGCGATGGCATCCACAATAGTTGTCCACTCTCTAAATTGTACAGTTACCTTTATTATTCACTAATTAGTCCTGGTTAGAATACAGTTCAAGAAAATTGGTTTGGTGAACCCATATATAACTGAAAAATTGTTGAAAAAAATGGCATTAAACCCAGTTTAATTAAATCTTCACCAAACTTGGTCAAAATGTTGCCATAATTTTTCAGCTAAGTTGGATAACCACCAAAATCACCGCTGATACTCTTGAATTATGGCCCCTGATTCAGCAAGATATGGACTTTGTCTGCTTTCTAAGTTGGAACAGTTCCTATTCAATGTTACCAGATAATTTTGACTGGTTGACGCACCTGTTTATTTCATATTTGTGCACATAAGATTTCATTCTTTGTTGTCATTTATTTTATTCTCTTTTTTTTCAGATCTTCATGAACATAACCTCACTCATACAGATCTAAAGCCAGAAAATATTTTGTTTGTCAGTTCAGACTATGATGTTACATATAATGCCAAAAAGGTATGACGTTTAAAATATCCGTATAATCGATACTTTTTGTTTTATTTTTAGCTTGTCTGTTTAGAAGAAAATGTTTAGCTATTATGATTGTTGGGTTGTCATTGTCGTTTTCAGTGTCGCGCAAAAACTTTAAATGTAGCCCATAACTGAAACACTTAAAAGCAACACTTGGAATTCTTGATTACCATGATAAGGCGCAGTTGCAAGTCATGGGGTATTATTCTTAAAGCTTTATTTCTTGAGTTATGCCCCTTTTTAACTTAGAATCTTGGTCAAAATTATTGTGTTCAAACTGGAAATCTCAGTTGTGAGGCTTGTTGCTGACATGTAGAACAGACAAGCATTGGTGCGGCTCTGTCGAGCTCTAGTTCATGTGTGCAATGAGTGTTTGAGTTTTTGATGAATCATGGTCACTTTTGAAAAATGTCTGCTAGTTTAGCATTTATCAATAAGATAAACCGTATAAAACTCTAAATAAAGACTAACTGTTTATAATGGCTATATTTATCACCCATTGGTGATATTTATTCATAAGTATGACTGTGAATTACTTAATATTTGGCAAAAGTGTTGCTGTTTTATCCTCCTTATATATGTTTTCTGATGTTGGCATGTCTCCTCTTTTGTAGAAACGTGATGAGAGACATATTAAGAACACAGACATAAGATTAATAGACTTTGGATCAGCAACGTTTGATCATGAACATCATAGTACTATCGTTTCTACTCGACATTATAGAGCTCCAGAAGTGATATTAGGTAAATATTCTCTTCCTTCTTGATATAAATAAGTGCTATCTTCTATATTCATCTGAATTTCTGTTGTTTTTTGTGTTCTTTATTGTCTTGTTTGTTTCTTTTCGTCTTTCTTCTTTTCGTAATTTATTGTCTTCTTTCTTGCTTCTTTCTCTGTTTATTTCTCTTTTCTGTCTTCTTTCTTTCATTATATGTTAGTTATTCATTATTAGATTTTTCTCGCATATTGTTGCTTGTAATCCGCATATCTGGCTTCACTTATGTCTACATCTTCATGTATGGTTTGCCCATGTCTGGCTAACTTCAAAATTGTCTCCCTTTGTTGGTCATAGTAAATCTGAGGGCTCTTTTAGTTTATGTTCAAACACTATGTCAAGCCAGCCAAATGTCTGCCCTATGACTGCTTAACCTGTGTCCTTAACTCTGTATCTATCAACCTCTGTTTTCTGTTTCCAGTAACCAATGTCCCCCTTTCTAGCCGACTTTGTTTTATGTCTGATCTGATTAATATCCCTGATGTCACAACCTTTAGGGTTTTTCGAATGTCTGGCTGCTTTTGTGCCCTGCCTATTTTCTTCAACACCCACCAGGGCTCGACAAACTTTCTCAGGTTACTTGTCCTACTAGACAACCAGCTTAGAATTTTAACTAGTTCTACAGCAATTTCAACTCTTCAAGAGTGGATTTCTGCTCGTAACTACGAGCTGACAAGTGGATTTGTTGAGCCCTGCCCACCTTGTCTCTTGTCAGAACTGTCAGGTAGTCTAACTATTTTGCTTGTTACTTCAGTGTTCTCTTGATATAGATTGGTACTCTTCCAAGTGGCATTTTGAAATGTTGCATTTATTTCCCTTTTTATACCTTTGTTATTTGTACAGAATCCATTGTTTAATAATGGAAAATGTCGTTTATCTCCTAATAAACATCTTGGGGCTTTACACTATTCGGTATTTTTTTCCAGTTTGTCCAATTCTTGTTTTCTTGTGAATTTTGGATACATTGGGTGTAATTTGTAGGAATATTCAGTGTTCTTGTTGGGAGCCAGCCACCGACCCAAAGGCTTGGGTCAAACAACTGATAGACCGCTTAAAACTAACAAAAAAAATTTTCTGGAGGTAGGCATGCCCTGATCTTCCCAAGGAAATCTGTTACTTTTCTATTTAAGTCTATACAACTAGTTTCTAATGAGCTAATGAGAACACTGTTATTAAGTTATCATGATTTTTATTTTTTCTTGAAAAAAAAAAAAAACGTGGGAGGGGTTTATTTGGATATATTTGGTATATGTTCTTATTGATTAATGAAGGTGATCGCAGGTATAAAGTATCTGATTAAGTTTGTTGGTTACATCGTGATAAAAGTATGTAAGATTTACGTCATGAATGACATGTTAGTTTTGTTGTCGAAGTAAATATGTTTCAAGTATGCTGTTGCTCTAATGGCGTCATAATTCTGAAGATAGCTTTTTAGCATTCAGTCATTTTATGCTGTATTCATAGTAAGTTATTTGTGACATTGTTACAAGAAAATTATGAAGTATTTCAGCATTGAGTGTTCAAATTCTTTATCTATTATTAGTACATGCTTTTTCAAATGGGAAATATTTGTCACACTAAAAAACATTCTTCATATAGGTTCAGAAAATATGCTCCTTTTGGTTGCTTAGTCCTGAAGAATTTTCTTAATAAACTCTAACGGACTTAGTGTTGCCTATCCTTCTGCTCTTTAACTTGTCAATTATACTTAATTGTGGAGAAATTTCATGGATTAGAAACAAGAAAAAATTTGTAGCTGTCTGATTGGTTTAAAATGAAGGGCATAGGGGTGTAGAAATGAGCCAGAAGCCGGAGAAATCAAACGGCTATTTGAACATTCTTGCCAGCTACTTTTTGCAATACAACAGACTCAGTAATGTATTGAACCCCCAAATCCCCTTCTACTTTTAGTAGCTTACTGGCTACATGAAAACATTTCTACACCCCTGATGGCAAACACTTTAGTGCAAATTTTAAAAGTCATTATAGCAATAGGGGTCATAACATGGGTTCCTTTCTCCTAACTATTCAGTATTTCCTAATTTTGTAAACTTTTGTGAAATAAAAGAATTACAGTTACTGTTCAGTGGTACTGGTTTGTCTGTTTTTGCCAATTGTTTATTAATTAGTGAAAGCACATTGCGCATACACATGTTGTTAGTTATTTCTGAATTTCGTACAAATTTTTTGTGCCCAATTGAATTATGACGTAGAAATGCAGACAAAAGAGTGGTAAAACACAGTTATTTATAGATTTTTGGCATTGTTACCTCTCATGTTATGCTGTTATGAACTGGTTTGGCAGACACGTATGTTTTCTCAATTTTCTCCCGTTATCGTCTAGAAATTATGTTTCCACACAGGTGTGTGCTTACGTAGATAGGTAGATCTATAGTTTTTGTTGTTGATTGAGTCTTTGTGCTCAGCTGTAAACTTGCTAGAATTCTCTACGTCAGAGCTTGCCATGTGTCTTTTAACTTATCTTCTTACATTATGATTGAGTTGGTATTTAATTCAGACTAAATTTCACTAATGTATTTTTTTATTTCTTCAAAATATTTTGAAATGTTGAAATGGAGAACCTGTGTGGTTATGTCCTTGGACTAGTAATCAGTAACCCCTTACTGCTGTGAGTTTGAAGCCCACCCGAGATCAGGTAAATGTCACATGTGAGAGAGCTATCTGTCGAGGTGGTTTTACCCAAGTGTATGCCTGGGGTCTTTTTCCTCCATAAAAAACTTGAAGTTGCCAAATGACCATGGCTGTTAGTATGAAATTAAACCTCAGTGAGAAAGAAATACAAAAAAGTGCCAAAAAGGTCCAAATCTTTAAAATGTTGTTACTCAACAATGTGCTCAGAATTCTCACAGTTGAAATCTTTTGAGTGTTTTGATGTTGACTAATTATGTTGGTAAATACTAGGTTCACTTGACCTAGAGGTCAATAATTAAAACCTTACCTGTGATAATCTTACCTGATATTGTATAAGACACTACTGCAATTTTGAGCATGCTTTGAATAATTATTAAATTATTTGATTGCAGTCGGACTTAAATAAATTGATGTAAACTAAAATGAACTCTAAAACATACATTAAGTGTAATTGGAAACAGGTGTGAGGATAATTCATAGACTCGGTAGTGGGAAAATATTGACGTTTACCCAGTGTGATAATATATCAGTGATTAATGGAATGTTTATTTTTTTATCTATCATCTGAGAATCTTCTAACCACCAAATATTTGATGATAAACATCCCTATTATAATAAACTCTTCGATCATTCTGCTTGGAAAAAAAATATTGTGACTCACTCTGTATTACTTAACACTTATGGATTAAATTCTGTGCTAGTGTGAATGATTGTATTAATGTACTTATAAATTATTTAAAAAGAACTTGAATTGAAAAAACGTTGGTGAATGTTACCGATATTGAAGCATTTATTAAGGCATATTTTGTAAAATGATTATCAGATGCTGTAAATTTATCTGATATCTGTGTGATTAGAAGGATATAAGAACAAAATATTTATCTTTCGTCTTGTTGATCTGACGCCACGTCTTGACATGAAGTAATAGACAGAGATAGTTTGTTCTTTGTTTTCTTTTGTTTAGGAGAATAATTTTGGAGAGAAACAAAAGAGAGAATCAGTTTTTTGTTTTTTATCATTAAGCATTAATGTGAGGATGAGGCTATTCATAAACAATTTCTGTTTCTTGTCCCACAGCCTTCCAAGTTATTCAGTTCTATGTTTGATATTTACTGCTTTTATCATGCTTGAACCCTGGATTAAAAAAAAACAACAGAAGATTTAAATTACTTCTTTGGAACTAAAAAATCATCAAACCTTATCCCAGCTTGGTAATTTATAGAAAAGGAGGAATGGTAAATAAATATCTGTGTAGGATTGGCCTGGAAACATTTTCTTGCATGTAAATATAATGAAGAAAAATGTAGATATACATATTTAAGTCAGATATTCAGCTCATCATTATGAAGGCATGTTTCTGATAAAGAAATGTGGTTAATTATTATTACTATAGGTTTTCATCAGACATTTTTTTAGACATAAATAGTAATTATGCTAAATTAATGCTAAAACCATTATAATCTTTATAGATATGTTCTGGCAGGTAAAAACTGCTAACTAGGATATTTGTATGAGAACGTATTTTATTAGTGCACAAATGTGTCTCACTTCCTAAGAACAGAAATTAAGCCGAAAAAAAAGTATATTTTGTTTATGCAAATAATTTCAAAAAAATAGAGGGTCAGTAGGTTGGCTAAAATTTCTGCTCAGATATTCAGTTTTTAGTTCACAGGTATAGTTGATATGCAAATATCAGCGAGAAAAATAATTTAACAAGACCGAAATCCTTCAGGGTTGGCAGAAAAAGTAGGGTCAGTCGATTTAGCAGAATTCAGGAACCTTTTTTACTCTTAAAAAAGAGAATTATTTCATTTCCACATTATTTAAGGGAGATTGGTCAGTTTTAGCTGTTTGCGAGTCTGTCTGTCATAGGATTGTTTCTGACAACTTTGTCTGACTTGCCAGTTTTAGTTTCTGTAATGCTATACTTTTGGATAGGTCCTTTTTTTCCGTCTATAACAGAGGCCGATATTCACTGACTGCCCAGTTGCAAAAAGCCTCTTTTTTATCCTAATTTGATGAAAGAATTCCCCCTAAACACAATGGTGAAATTCCCAATATGTTGAAAAACGATTCTCCCTATATCTTGAAAGTCGGCCTACCTTTTCCCAATTTGGCCAAAAAATCACATTTGAATTTCCTGAAATGAAAGGCTGAGGTCCTTTTCCAATTTTTAGTAAAAAGGCCCTGGTGGAATGTATCAGGGTCGTGTATCATAGGGTAGTTTTAATGATTTTTAAGTTGTGAATCATGTGAAATCGAAGCCCTTGTTTATTTTTCATGGACGAATAAATCTAACTCGTTTAGGGATAATTTATTTTTCTAGTTACAATGTACTTGCTGTCTAGAATAATGTTGTTCAGAAATGTTTGGAGATCTTATCTATCTTCTAAAAGTAACCCATCCAGTCATTATTTTGGATGGTTTATCGCAAAAACCATGTTACCTCAGTCTAACTGTAGAGATATTACCATTATCTTGGCTCCCAATGTTAGATATGTTGTATTACACCTTAGTCAGTGGTGTATCTGAGGTAACTATATGTTGCCAATTGGATGTGAAACATCTATTACAATACCATTGACATTCTTTGGCAAAGTTTCGTGGAACTTTCCTTCCTCAATGACATTCTATCGCTATGTTTTATATGCTGTTGTCAGGGTTCATATTGTTAGTCTTTGGTTATATGGTTGATGGTAACGTAGGCGTTGTTATTATTGCATTGTTGACAATGCTTATGGTACATTCCATAGAGTTCTTATGAAATTCAGGTTGTTATTTCAACAGATTGATTCATGATGTTGCTAATAATTGTATAGTCATGTTGAAATCTTCTTAATCATATTGTTTGTCTTGGTTTGTTGTTTGTCATTTAGTCACTGAAAATCATAAATTCTTGAAAATTGAGTCATTGATTAGTAGTGTCATTTACAGTCAAACATTTTCTTGCCTGGTATGTGGTGTTGGGCTTCTCTTGTGTTTCATTCCAGGACCGTTAAACAGAATTTTGATGTCATCCTTAATATCCAAGCTTCTGATTGGTTGGTTCTTTGCATGGAGTTAAAATTGACCATTGATCAAGCTCAGTGTTCCCACTCACGTAAAATCTTGCGTAAATCCCGCAATAAAATCGGAAATCACGCAACACATTTTGATCTGGTGCGAGATCGTACACGTATGAATATGTTTAGGGACGAATCTCCGATTTTCTGAAAACACCCATTACGATGTATGCGTATAAATATATTTTAAAAAAATGTTCTTACCCCCCAAAATACTTCTCTTACCCCCAGATTTCAGACCTAAGGGGTAAACGTAAGCCCAATTTCAGAAGTGGGTGAGAACACTGAAGCTATATTCTGTTTCTCAGTTCCAAACTTCTTTGTAACATCCTTTTATCAAATTCAAGATTCTGATTTATGGCTTGTTCTGATCTTAGAGATAAGTTGACCAATGGCAAGTTGTTATGTTATTCTTGTGTCTAACTTTTGATTCTTACCCTTTTATAAGACTCAATCTGATTTGTTCATTTTCAGCTCAAAGATAAATTAGCCAATGGCAAAGCAGTGTATTGATTCTTGTTTCTAATCTATAATTTGTTCCTAAAGTAAGATTCAAGCATTTGATTGGTCCATTCCTGGCACCTTGTTAAAATCAACCAATGGCATGACTGCTTTCTTACTTTTGTTATGCACTTGGGTGTTTCCCCCATTTGTCCTTGATGACTTCATGAAGACAAATGATACATTATTACTGTACATGTATCCTGTTTTACAATCCTAGTTTTCTCTGAACTGCGTATTTTATCTGATGTATCTCGTATATTTATATAAATCGTGTAATTAGGAATCATTTACTGTTTGATGTCATTGTTCACGGTCTAGGCAGATTCATGACATCTGTTTGATCAAACTGTTGATGGCATTACAAAATGGTACTTAACATAATGTACAATATCTGTTGTTGTACTTTCTAGTGTGATATTTATTTCGAAAAAAAAAAACAACAACAATGAATCAGTGAATATTGGTGCGTTGCAGTCGCTTTTGTTCATCACTGGTGTTTTTAAGATAGTTCTTCTGAGCTTTATTCCCATTTCAAACTTAAAAAAGGGCCATATTGCTGAGTCTCTAAAAAAAAAATCATTGTTAGAAGTTTTCCGGAATTTTCTGGAACCTCCATTTTTTCCCAGGTCCAACCCTTCTGGTTTTTATTGTTTCCGCGGCACTGAGGTTAAGATTTCTGGTCCTTTGAAAGTTTTCAACTTTCACCCACTTAAAATGTATCGAATAATGATCTTTTATTTTTTACAGAGTTGGGATGGTCTCAGCCTTGTGATGTATGGAGTGTGGGTTGTATTATGTTTGAGCTGTATACAGGCTTCACATTATTTCAGGTATGTATTTCAGTCCAAAGAAATCCAATGATTTCATGTATAAAATGGCTTTCAGAGGTATTTTGTAAAATTTGGTAATACCTTTGTTTGAGGAAAATTGTAAATGGTCAGAATCAACAGATGGCTGAAATGTAGTCATTTACTGATATTCAAAATGTGATTAATTCACCAATTCGTTACAAAGGAGACAGATATCCATTGAAAATCTTGTATTACACATATCAAATTTGACTACTGTTATTTGCAAATTGACAATGGTGCAAGGATGCAACAAAATTTTAAGGGACTTTCATATCAGCCGACCCTAGAAATCCACAAAATTAAATCCCCAACGAAAATTAGTGAAACCACAGTATATTATATTGATATATGCTTATAGAATGAATATTTCATGTATATTGTTGAATCATTCCAGACTCATGATAACAAAGAACACCTGGCTATGATGGAACGAATACTTGGGTCATTACCATACAGAATGACAAAGAAAACAAAGTAAGTATATTTAAGCGGAAACTTTATGCAAAAATCACTGATAAACATGAATGATTAGTTATACTTTGTAATACACAATTATTGATGAACTTGAATAATTAGCTATACCTAATAATAGACAATCATTGATAAACATGAATAATTAGATATATTGTTAATTGTAAATATAAGTACCACTTATTGTTTGAGGTTTTTATTTGTGTTATCATAGTTTGTGATGGGAAATGGTAGATTTTATCATCTGGATATTTTTTTTTAAATTCTGTCTAATAGAAATTCATACTATCTATTTGGAATTTGGAATACACAATCTTATTTAGTTGGTAATCTGGCATTATTTGCACACTCTGGGTTTTGTTAACTATTGTGATGAAATTATTGTTAAATGGTTATTTTCAGTTTTTTTATGATCATTTTTTAATTTTTATTCTAATTTCATGATAGTACCCATGATATTAACCGTTATAAGGATACAAGGATTTATATTACGAAGTTAGCTATGTATGATTATAATACTGATAATTTTTTGATAATTATAGGTAAATCATAAATGATAATGAACAAGATTATGATAATTACATGTTAGCTAGGAATGATAATAACAGTGATAATTATGTGATAATTATGAATAATATCAATGATAATTATATGGTAATTATGAATGATAATGAACAAGATGATGATAATTATAGTACTGAATAATGGTATAAAACAATAAAACTGGTTTTGGTTCTGATTTGGTTTGAGAAATTGTTTTTTTTTTTTTTGATAAACCAGTGAATAAATTGTATCTGATCTAACATTTGTCTCTCTTCTGTTCTTTTATGTATATGTAACCGTTTGATTTTGTTCTTTGAAATTGTGCATGTGTTGACAAATTATCTTATTCATTATTATTCATATCTTATTCATTTTGGATGAGTGGAAAATTTTGTACCCATTTAGTGGTGTGCTAATTAAATTTTTCATTACATTGAAAACATACTGGCCTATAAATACAAAGGCAAATGGAGCTGATAATGATGTGACACAGTCTTCCCCATTTCACTGGGCGTCTACAATAATCACATTGAGCCATATGTGAATCATTGTGTGATCAGATTTTCTTTTGAAATCACTAATATTTGGTTATTGTATTCCAGAAATGTTTGATTTTGGTAAATTAGCCATTCATCTATTTCATGTTAATTTAAGTAAGATTTGATGGTCTGTACTTAAAATTGAGGTCAGGAATTGTTTTTTTGTTTGTAATATGGCTGTCAAGTTTATTTATGCTTCTTACTCTGTCGGATTTAAGCTTAGAATTCCTGATTGACCCTAAAAACTTATTTTTTTCCCCCAAAGAACCAATTTTTTCTGGCATGGGCGACTTGAGTGGGACCCCACTACATCTTCAGGGCGTTATGTTCGTGAAAATTGTCGCCCTTTATATGTAAGTATATACATGAAGGAGTTGTGCCCCTTTGGTATATCCAGAGTTACTGCCCTTGGCACACTGAATGAAATATCCCTTCTGTTCTGTGCTTTAATATTGTACTATTTGTTGTATATTTGATATTTCTGTGTGATTTGATGTGTACTGTGCATTTTGCTGATAAAAATGGTTCTTAATCATACTAATTGTTATGATTAAGAATCTTTTGATATTATTCTGTATTGAGTTGATTATTTCAGTCAGTCAATTGCTAGTTCTGCTTCTACCTTAGCAGCTTCAAAATTATACTTATACTTTTAGTCTCAAGACCAGTTCTGGTTTAGCAAGGAGTGCTGACTTTTAGCCATGTCAACAGTTCTGGTTTCTGTTTACTTTTAGACTGGATTTTAACACTGGCTTTTAGCCCATCCTTTACATCGAGTTATCTGTCCTAGCCAATCTTCAGATTTAAGTCTTTTAGAAAGAAGTTTTTTATCAATATATATAAAAGATCAACTTTTCAATTTTTTTCCCATTTTTCTTTGCTGCAGAAGTGAACTAGTTGTTGAACCTGCTCATTAAAGGTACACAAACATTTCAATGGTTCTTTAGTTAGCAATTTTTTGCCTATTTCTGGTATGAAAAAATTCGGATCAGCTGAAATTAGTCATTCTGCTGTCCAGTGGAACAACTCAGTCAAAGACATTGAGACTGACTGTGGAAGAACTTCATCAGTATGCGGACTTATAATCAATTTATTTTAAGACTTGGTTCTGAAACATCCTGTCAGTCACAACTTTCAATATTTCGGATATTTAATTTATATCATCTCCTTTCAATGGTTTTTCTATTTGTCTGTTATAATTATGTAATTTTCGTGTACCTTTACATGTAGTGAATGGTTTATTTTTAGTTGTGGGATCTTTAATCTTATTTATGAGTAATCTTTTGCTTTGGCAAGAGAGAATAAGTTCTGTGACTTTGGACTGGAACTGAGCTTATTATTAAGGTCAAGGATTCCACTTTATATAAACGGTCATGCTTCCAGAATGTGGCACGCATGCACCATATTTATTGTACGACTGTCATTTATTTCTCTGATAATGATCATTGAACTAGTTGGTTCCAAAATATGGACAAACATGCAAAAAAATTGCTGACATATGTGGCCAGTCATTGCATTAGACCTTTTATGAGTGATTTTGCAGTTTTCAACTAATGATGCTGATAGCAGAGAATGGTTTTTTAGACTGAAGCCTCTGATTGGTTGGTAACAATTGACTAATGGCAATGCTGCATTCTGATTGGTTTGTTATAATTGATCAAAGGCAATGCTGCATTCTGATTGGTTGATCGTAATTGACCAATGGCATGCCTGTAGACTTGTCTCAGACTGGTCAACAAATTCAAGATTTATAACCTCTAACCTAAAGATATGGAATATCCAGTTCAAATAGAGAAACTTACGATCAGTAATGTGAAATAAATTTAATGCTTGATTTATTTATATAGCAATTGTAACTTTTGCACTCAGAATTGCATGCTTGGTATTCAAGAGTTTTAACTAGTTCAATGATGTTATATAGTCTATTTAATAGGCTTTTGTTCAGTTGCCATGGTAACAAATGAGATATTTATGTCATGCTGCCCAATAGGCCGTGAAACTGTTTCTTCAAAGCATCAAGGTTGTATTCTAAGTGTATTTGAAGAACATGTTATGACCTTTTCACACTGTTGAGGCATAAGTATGCAGTCTTTATTTGTCTTATGTATTTTATTGCCATGACACATAACAAATGTCTTGTTTTTTGTTTTGATGAAGCAATCAAATGTTTATGATTCCAGTCTCAGTAATATTTGTTGTCATATAAAGATTACTTTGTACTCGAAATGAATTTTTTTTCATAATTTATGTGGTATATACCAGATGTTGAATAGATAGTTCTGTATGTATATAATATCTGACTGCTTTAAACGTGTAAAGAAAATTTTCTCATAAATTTCAAGAAAAAAAATCTTAGAATTAATAAAACCTTCATCATAAAACCTTGATAAGGCAGATTACTCTCATGTTGAACAGGTTCTTGTAGAAAATTCAGGATTTTTGAAATTATGATCTTTTTATTGTTTATTCCCTAAGCTGCTGGCTGTAAAAGTATTTTTTCTGGCTAATTATTAGATAAACTTTTCCTATTGGTCTATTTTAAGACTGGTCTCTTAAAAGACCAAGCAAAGGCTTTGTTGTAGCGAATGGTTTCCAAACTTACTAAAATTGTTGTTACCATTGTTACTGATTCTTACATTATTCTGTTGGCAAAATTGGTCTGAATATGTTATTGAATCTCAAACAGTGGTTTCTTTTCATCAGAGAATGGAATTGAGATTTGAGTTTAGGAACTGTTCTCAAGTTTTAGAACCTTGAGGCCTGATTATATAGATACATGCCACTATACGGTTTTGATATTTTAACATATGTAATAACCTGTCTATAGTTTATGTTAACAATTTGTTATAATCCAGATGAATTGTCTCGTTGTACTGGTCTTGTGTCATATACAGTGGATTGCTTCATCAAAACCCATAGTTAGCTTTCACAATAGTTACATAATCATCCTTGTACCTTTTTTGTTATTAACATATTCAGCATGAACGGCTTTATTTATGATATTTTTGTGAAGAAGCATGATTGTGATTGGCTTTTGTTTTGTTTTCTTACAAATAAAAAAGAAAATCAAAGTACTTCGATTGTGACTATAAGCTGGACTGGAATACCCGAAGTTCTGCTGGCAGATATGTGAGGGAGAATTGTTCGCCGCTCAAGGTAAGAGATGTACACTTAACGCTGGTCAGCTTTTATACTCTTCATCCATTCTGGTCAAATATTGCCCTTACAGCATTGAATGGCAATGCTTAGTTCTTGCTGGTACTTGGTGTATACAGGTATTGTATAATATGCAGACTGGTTTCTAGGTTTTGGGATAAAAAGCACACAGTTTTGAGACCAGTCCGAAAAACAAAGATCTCATTGGTTGTTTTTGCCTATCAGTTTCAAAACTGACCAATTGTGAGGCTGCTTTGTTTGACACATCTCCAATCTATCATATTGCATGACAACCGATGATAGCAGCTTTGTGATTGGTCGATTCAAAGACTGATTTCTGATGTATCTAATCAGAGGTTTTTGCAGGATTAGGCTATTGTGGCATATCATTATTACTTTTAAGTATTAAGCTGGTATATCTTGAAAGTTTTTTTCCTGCTGAACTAGAAATTGGATGTTGAAATAATTCTATTTTAGTTTTTCTTCTGTTTCTGGGTAGTATCATTTGGTATGGCCTTTACTTATTCATTGATTCAAAAAAGGTACTAGAAGTAAGATCTTTGGGTTTTTTTATTTTCTCTTTTATATTTTCCTTTCAAATGAAATTTAGGTTCTTTTGTTTGAATGAAGTTCTACAGGGGTGGTGCTGAACTTAGGCTCTTGCCCAAATTTTTTTTTCTTGTTCGTATTTCGTGAAATGACTATTGCAGTTTTGGATTATCAGTTTAAAAGGCTTAAAGTGTTAAACTATAGTGATTTTGTATCAAAATTCTAAATTCACAGTTTATTAATGTTGGCAATGATAGACCTACTGATAATTGGACAAACAAGGTTTGGTTTACTTAATGAATCATATTTGCCAGAATAAATTAATGGCATTTGTGCTGGATTCATCTTAATATTGTACCGAGCATAATGATGTAATAATTGCTTCAGCATTTCTGCGCACAAGTCAGCTCAGTTTTTAGACTGTGAGACAAGTATTTAGAAATTGGTAACATTTTTATTAATACTAATGATTTGATTAAGACCCCCTCATTGCTCTTTATTGAGCTATGTTTTTAAAATCAGATGAAGTATTCTTTTGTATAGGTTGTGCTAGTTTTGTTATTAAATATGACATTGATCCCTTATATGTTGACCTGCTGATACCTGAGTGTATGCATGAAAACAAAATAGAAGTTGAGTATGGAATTATTCACTTTTATGTGATAAATTACTTGCACTTTCATTTATAAGTAGAAATAAGGTGCTTGATTATATTACAATCCAGTCATTTATCCATCATTTGCTTTATTCAATTTCTTCTCAGTTTAAACAGTCAGATTATTCAGTCACTGATTCTTCAATCATTCAACAGTCATTCATTCTTCAATCAGTCATTTATCACTGATCAGATGTTTTTATATTTTGTTTGGTTTAAGGTTTAATAATTGAATTCATGAAAACATTTGTCAGTCACTGTATATAGGAGGCCGTGGTCCTGTGGTTAATTAGCTGGAATCGTAAACCGGAGATCCAGGGTCGAATCCCAGAGTGTCGGGTCATACCCTTCTATGAAAATTTGAAGAAAATATTGATTTTCCTCCATATGTTGAGAAGTTGCCGGCTCCTTGTGGAAGGGTAAGTTAGTACTGGTTAGAATACAGTCCAGGAAAACTGGTTAGGTGAACCAGTCGCTGAAAAATTGATGAAAAACAGCATTAAACCCCTGTGACAATAGGTCACATAAAAACAAAAGAACAAACAAACACATTAATCAGTTGATAATTCATTCAATCAGGCATCAATCAATGATCAGATGCTATTCTGTTGCTTATGATTTAATGAATATTCTGTCATCAATCAATCAATCAATCAATCATATATCAGTCAACCTCATTCTGTTCTGCTTTTTGTTAATTAAATTGCCTCTTTATGTTATTCTGGTTGTTAAAATTAACAACATCAGTGTAATAATTCAAATGGTTTCACTCCGAATCATTCAGCATTAAATGTTGTTGCTGCTTTTTGAGTTTAAAAGATGACTCCCTCAATGAAAAATATATATAAAAGCATTTCCAGGTATTTATGCGAAGCAGTGATAGATTATAGTTTGTGTTATAATGGTTTGATAGCGCTGTTGTTATTGCGTGAAACTTGGTATTAGCTGTGGTGTGCAAGTGTACAGTTCGAATGAGATAAATATTTAAATTGTTGTTGTTGTTGTTATTGTTAATGTTGTTGTTGTACTCACTTCTTGAGCATTATGTTGTTTTATGCTGCATGCTTGCTTAGTAGATTTTCTATCATCCTGACCCTTTTCTATGTCGTGCATCTTTGTCATGTGACCTGATTTTTGTTGTTGTCCTTGTTGTTGTAGCTGTTGTTGTTTTTGTCAATGTGTATTGTAATCTTTTTTATTTATTGAAGAGATTTACAATTTAACAGAAGAAATATGTTCAGCTTTAAAAAGATTCTTTGAATGTTGTTCTGTCAGAATTTATGAAGTTTTGTCTTAGAAGTAATACAGTTTTAGGAGCAGCTGTTACTATTTAGAATTATTAGTTTTATTTTGAAAATACTGTAAATATAAATATTATAGTAAGTTGTTTTTGCCGTCCAGTCATTGGCTGATAATTATGTGTGTCGAAAGAGATACTTTTAGAAATTTCATGAAAGTTTTCTTCTGTGATATATTGTGGAAATATTTTAGAGATCAAAAATTATGTTAACAGCCATATCATCGCTGCTGGTGTTAATTTTTTTTATTGCGATTAAAGTTTGATGTGCTTTGAATCAGGATGATTAATAGAATGTAGTCCGCTATATGTACAGGTATACAATACGCAGATGTAACCTAGTTTGTGAATTTATGATTATTAAACATTATAGCATTCAGCATGCCAATATTGTGCATTATTCCATACTTGTCCGCATTAGCTATGTTAAACTTGCTCTGGCTTCTTGCATCCAGCTACTAAAAAGTCTATTAAGTAATGTAGGAATATAGAATATTCGTGAATTATTTTAGAGTTATGTTGTATGTTAATTTGATAATAAAATATAAAGAATTACAAAAGTTTTCTGTTAGAGCTGTTTAATGTTAGTTGTATTTTATGTAAAATTATATGAACTTTGTATAAGAAATATTTTACCGAATTCAGTCTAAATTGAGGCTGCAGCTTTAAAAACAGTCACTGTAATTGTTAATGACATTCTTGTGTTTCCTCGAATTGAAAGTTGACTTGAGTCTTTCCTTATTCAGAGATGTCTCTTATTCTGTAACTATTTTCAGCATTATCTTAAAGACAAGGGCCCCGAACATTTGCTTCTATTTGACCTCATTGAAAAAATGCTCGACTATGACCCAAGTAGTCGAATATGTATGAAAGAGGCAAAACGACATCAATTCTTCCAATCCCTTCACAACAAGGCAGAGGACGAGGCAGAGGAGGCAGCGCGGGCTGCTGCCGCTGCCGCCACACGCAACCCCGTCAACGGGAAACTCCTAGCTTGTGGTGATCAAGCTAGTAATCCTATTGTAATCGATGAAAGCTCTTGTGAATCTGACAAGGGCTCTCTTGGTGCTAATGGAGATATCTAACTCATGTTGATTTTGTACTTCATATCAAAAGGTGATTAAAAACAAACCCAGCTTGGCTTTGCTTCAATTTTCTTTTAAAAAGTATCCATTAGTTGTGTGTCAGTGTATGTATATAACTCCCATGTTGTTGTGTGTTCTGTTCTATTCTAACTTGAATGTTTTATCCTTTGAGAGGTTTGTATAAGCATTCTCAGTAATTGCGCTAACCAACCATATTTCATTACATCATCTTGCTCACGCAATCCATCGAATAACATTAAAAAGCGTAATATTACAATATACAGCTGCTTGCTTTCTTTGTTACCAGCAAACAGCTTTAAAGTATTTACTTTCCCATGTAATGTTGATAGATTTGTTAATTTGCCGAAAATTTGCATGCAAGTGGCTCAGATTTGAATTATGAAAAAAAATATTGTTAATGCCGTTCGACAATGCTTTGTCAAATCTTCCTTTGATCATTTCTGTTCATTGCTGTACATACTAGCTTTAGAATTCTTCTGGTTAGTAACACATGTATTCAGTCATGTATCTTTTTGAATTCGAGTGTCTTGGTTGCTCAGTAACGATCATTCAGATAATGTCTATTAGTGTGTACCTGGTACATTTTTTTATTCCAAAATTCATTTTCGTGAAATTTGTACCATTATTACTTTTTACTTATAACATATTTCACACCCCTCCGAAATTATTTCATAATGTCCCAACATTAATTTTCACCCCAAATCCTTTTTTATGAAGTTTTAATGAACATTTTCATTACTTGTATGTGCTGGCTAAATAGATAAGCTTAGTCATCAGAGTGGGGGCTCTTGTCTTAGCAATGTCTGGTTTGAGTCCTTGGCAAGGCACATTTTTTCCTAGGCAATTTGACTGGGGTGGGCATATTATGTCCATTGTCAACAAATTATTACTCACTCATGATGAACTTTAGAAATCAAGTTTCTTTCAGCAATGTTGACTTGTATGGCTGTACTATTAGTCTTGTCAATTTTTTCATTCTGTTTCTTTTTGCATGGGTTTATTGCTATGACTAATGACTGATCCAAATAGTCGCCTACTTACAACTGGTTCAAGATGTTTTGTAAGCTGAAATGCTCTTGATTTTTCTTGCATGATTGAATTGTATTATCTTTCTATTCTATCTATTTGTATTAAACATTATTGTTGTGCCCATTGGTTTTTCTTATGCTTGTGCCTGAACTTTTTGCCGCAGTTATGAAAGTGGATTGTTGTAAATTTGTATAAAACTTATTCACGGCAATGTAAGAAAAAGTGTTGTACGTGAGACTTAGAGTAAAGTGAAGGTGTAAGCTTTTAAATTTTGAGTTTATAGATATGTCTTACCTTTAAGATTTGTTATTGGTCAATTTAAATAGAACTGCTCAGAGTTAACCAATCAGATGATGTTAATTTATTGTGGTCACTGAGCATATTTTGACACAAGATTTACATTGCATATGGCAATGTATGGTGGCCATCTTGGATTTCTTGCTCCGCTTTTTATGCTGGCAGTCCCATAAACTGCAGACTTTGGCAAACATTTTAATATGTAACATTGCTTGTTCTACTTCTGTGGCCACCTAGTTCTTATATAAGCCACTTTTGGGCTGAAAGTCACTCCAATATTTGGTGAGAATATCTGTGGTATACCAGCCACCGGTGAAAATGCTTTCAGAAAAAGGATAGGTCTGTCCTGATAAATTGTACATTTTGTTCACGTCAGTTGCCAATATTTTTTATAAACAGTAATTTAGTTGCATTGTTAATGTATGAAGGGTTCTTTGGTGTTATTGTATACAAGTATACTGTTCTAAGAGTAGTAAGAACTCATTGAATTATCAACAAATGTTACTCTATAGCAACTGATTATTACTAGTTGCAAAAATGGGTGGGGTAATGCTGAAAAAAATCATTACAAAGTAATGAGGAAAGGATGTAACTTTTTGTTATGGTTGGACTGAAAGTGGGTGATAGTGAAACATTGGATGATTGAATGATAGTTTACAGAAATATATTGACCTTCTTATTCTCAGTACAGCCTTGATATTAAGACCATCTTAAGCAAAAATGATCTAAATACTGAGGTGATCTCATGATCAAGTTGAAATACGGAGGAAATATTGAAAACTGGTCCGAATGTGGGCGTTGTATGTGAGGTGAGGTGGTCTGGATGTTGAGGTGGTCGCATTTTGGAAGTTTTACTGTACTTTGTCTGCTTTGATTTTCTCTGAAGTTCTTTTTAGAGACTGTGATTTTGCTGTGCTGGTGTTGTGACGTATATACAATATATGTATTTAATTGCATGAACAGTATATCTTCTCTTTTTATGTGTTCTCCGTACTTAGGTAATCAGTATTGCTGATTTAAGCTGTGTTTAGTTGATAATAAACTTGAGCAGTAGTGTAGAAATTTTATCATTTTGTTTTATTGACTGTTAGATCTGTGGATACATTAACTATTGCCATCTTTAATTTACAGCTACCATGTGAACAGTGGCTGTTTTTAATCATTAAATTATTGGTATTATTGATAAAAAGTCTCGAATTAAGGCCAATTACGAGTAAATATCATTTTTATCTCCTTTGAGTGACCTTCGATTGCTAGTTTCACTTTTAATCAAAGAATTAAATTTTCATTTGACATCTATTTATGTTAACGAAGGTATGTTTTGAATACTTAAGCATTCCTGATGCTTGGTTTCAATATTATGAATCTTTTTGTGGTAACTGACGAATAATTTTGTTCAACGCTTCATTTGCGCTGTATTTATAGCATTGTTTTACTCAGATTATTACGTTCAAACATTATTGCGTTCAAAAACTGTCCTCGCACTGCTTTCATCTCCCTAAGCCTGTGCAATGGATTAGCTTAATTATTTTCACTTCAGTCAAATATAAGTCTTTTCTTGGGTTAAGAATCTAGGACGATCACTTGTTTATATGCACTCTATATTCATACCTATTCAAAATGAGTTAAATTTTATCTTGCGCATGTAATTTTATATGTGGTCGGTGTTATTATTCTTACTAGAAGTGGAGATGTTTTGGGTTGTTAGCAAATATATCCCATATCTTAATTTTCTATCTACAGTAGAGTTGAAAAGATTTTAGTTTGTAATTATTTATGACTTCAACAAATATGACCGGTGCAGTAGAAAAAATAATTTTGTTTGGTTAAAACAATAAAAGTTTACATAAAACATAACCAAAACTTTGGTCCTGGGAAGGCTGATGGTATTTGGTAGACTTTGAAAGAAATTAATACTTAATTATAAATTTGGACTTAAGGCTTACAAAATAATGGTTGGCTCACCCATCTCATGTGCTGTCTTCTTTTTTTCATTGCAGCGCTATATAAAGGACCCCTATGACAAAGATCACGAGGATTTGTTTAAACTTATCTCGGACATGCTGGAGTACGAACAAGATAAACGTATAACAATGAAGAAATCCGTACGCCACGATTTTCTTAACCAGTACTACACATCAACGAGAGACCGTTCATATCTAATGGCAGATGAGTCATCTCACGGCAGTTCTAGATATTCAGATAAACCTCGTTATGGCAATGATTCGAATGGAAAGAGTTGATGTCTGTGAACAAAAACTAGAATTCAGACTTATAACCTGTTAACCTAATTAGTCAAAGTTTTATTTTAAATTGTGGAACCTTCATGCAGAAAATGATTTTAATGAAGTTAGGAATTCTGTATCTTGTTTTCCCCCCTTCATGGCATTTTCACTATTTCAAGTACTCATATTTTGCACAAAATTTGGTCCACGCAATGAGTTTTTTTTTCTATGAAACATCATCCTGTATTTTTTTTCACAAGTTCATTTTTTGCTTTTTTTGTTCAAATTCGCTTACATTGCCAATATCTTTGAAAACTAGTCTATTATTGAAGTGAATTGTTTTTTTTTTTACAAGTGTCTTAATTAATAGTTAATACTTTTATGGTTTCTAACTGGAATGATTAAGAGCCAATGTTTTTATCTTATATGGAAGTATTCTGCAATGTGTGTATTTCAGTGGCTGATTCTACATCAAAATAAGAAAAAAATTGAATGAAATTTTTTTCAATCTTTGTGATTCTGTTGTTTAAGTCATATTGAAAAGGTTTGCAAGAAAAAAAAGCCCTAAGACTCATTCGACTGAAAGTTTGACTAGTATGAATGCTTTGTTTTTGGTGCTAAATTCATTATGTGTTTCGTTCTTTTCTCTTGTATAATGAGGACTGTAAAATGGATTGTTTCCTCAAGTTTTTTTTTTTGTATTTGTACATTTGTATGACCTAGTGCTTGTACATGTATTTGTTTCAGTCAATAAACTGAGGCATGCATTGGTACCGGTCCACATGAAAACAAAAATGGCCTGATCTCTGTCTGATGGACAAAAAAGACTCAGACTGGCAAGATCTTGAGTAATATCAATTTATTCTATGCATATACACTTGACAGTCCAGTGACTGACTTTCTCAGACTGTTTCCTGTAGACTGTGACACATTCTCAGACTGTTTCCTGTAGACTGTGACACATTCTCAGATTGTTTCCTGCAGACTGTGACACAGTCTCAGACTGTTTCCTATAGTCTGTGTGGCAATTCTTTGTTGTGTGTCTGTGTGTATTTGATTGGACAGACATTCAGTTGAATTGAATACTGACCAGATAAAAACTTTCTTTTGTTACATGTGTCATTTGTTTGCTGTGATCTGAATCATTGAGACATAACAAATGATATTCAATTTTTTTTTATTTTAAAGGAACTGTTTGGTTATTCATTTTTTCTAGTATCAAAAATAGAAGTAACAGTTTTAATACATTCTGCATTTTTCCATTTCATTTGTCAAAATTAATTAAGGAAAACATTGTTTAATTTAGTTTAAATAAAGTTTATTTTCAAATGCATACACAGTTAGTAAACACCGTCCATTCATAATTACACATTATGTATACTATTTTCATATCTTTATGTAAAAAATATCTCAAATTCATGTGTAGATATGTAATTTTAATTTTTTGAGATTTTTTTGACAAGAATCCTTATTTATTTCAAAGAGCATATTGTGGGTTTGTACATTGATATCGTGTCTGTGTTTGAAATTAACTAATGTTTATAATGATAAGTAGTACAGAGAAAAGTTCATAGATTTCTGTCTAGAAAACAGGCACTGTTTACTGTTACCATAGCTAGCTATGTTTTTCTAAAGTTCTTGTTTATTATTTTTATTGAACATTGTATGTTCATCTGAGGTTAGGATTTCTGGTAATTGGGTGGTTTTTAGTTCATTTGTTCTTAGGCAAAATGTAATTTCATATAATACATATATTTTCCTTAATGAGGTTATTACTTTCTCATAATTGAATTTAACAAATAATACAAGATGTTTATGCCCTACGTTTTAACAGTATATGTGATCATCGTATTTCAATATCATGTCACAACATATTGTACCAATTTTATAATATTTTTACCCAATGTTTAATGATGCTATTATGCAGTAAGACACTGTATGTTATATTCATAATTACACAAATACACTATTGAACCCTTTGTTGATATATGTACAGTCCCCATGTATTGTTTGAATTTTAGATACTTTTTATACATGGCAACAGCCAGGTTTTGTCATTTTAATTGGACGATTGCGTTTATAATATGACTACTTCTACACCAAATCTTTCAGGTTGTAAAACTTGGACTTCATTGGTTCTCCAGCCAAATTTGAGAAGCATACCAGTACTAGTTTCCAATATTTTGTAAGATATGTTCCTTCCCTTTTATGTATTTATGATAAGAGAGCATGTATATATCTTTGCACTAATTTATTATCAATTTCTCTACCTTCATGCGCAAGAGAAAAACTAGATTATATTTGTGTGTGAAAACTTAGCGGCATTAAACGATACAGCAAAAAAAAATATAGCACTGAGAACAGGGACTTTTAAATCTGACTTTGTGTCGAACTATTTAATATTTAGAATATTTTGTGTATACTACTTGTAAATAATATGCATGTATTTTTTTTTCATTTTTTAGGAAATTATAAATGTGCAATTGTTTGATTTACATGTTTGATTTTGTCTTGACATAGATAGTCACTTTAGTGTGTGACTTTCAAGTATATATAATATTCCCCAGCTTTTGTGCTGTGGCAATTTGTTTTGGTGTGTCTGTCTATGTTGGTTCTATATTTCAGTTGTGTTATCTATAAAGGTTTATTGCTGAAAACCTGAGCAACTTACGGAATAAGGTATCATACCCAATACCCATGGTGTATATGTGTGTGTGTGTTAAGTGAATAATTGTTTTTCAATATTTTTATAATGATTGGAACTTGGATATGATAAAGAACATTATGGTATCTTATTATTATTGGATGATATGAGAATGAGAGAAGCTCTAGTTATGAGAAGAATTAGTGTTTGAATACTTTATTTTTGTTCTCTGTCCATTCTTGGCAGTTTCAGTTGGAAATTTGCTCTAAAATAAAAGACAATTTATGCTATTGTTTTGTTTGTTCTTATTGGTTACATCTACCCAGAAATCCGGGTTTGAATCCCAGTTTGCGGCAGGTTCCTTCTATGAAAATTTGCCAAAAAAAGTAGATTTTCCTCCATATGTGGGAGAAGTTGCCAGCTCCTTGTGGAAGGGTAAGTTAGTACTGGTTAGTATGCAGTCCAGGAAAACTGGTTAGGTGAACCAGTCACCGTAAATAACTGAAAAATTGTTGAAAAATGGTGTTAAACATCAGTGAAATAAGTCACATAAAAACAAACTAACAATTGGTTACATTTCTGAACATCGATAAATCCATAGAGAATTTGGTAATATTGCATAAATGTAGTCTGTTTGCATCACAATGTCTTGAATAAGACATATAAAAAGTTGATATTTAGGTAATGGCGCATGCAATAAATTCCACCTTTCCACAGAAAATAACGCATCGGTACATCAGAGAATACTTATGTTAATTATTGTTAACTGAATTAATTTCTGTATATAATTCACATCAAATGATCTGCCCTACCCTCAAGCTTGAAAACCACTATAACTACTTCAGGTTTGTATGAAAGCACTGAAGCAATCAACCCATGGATTAAGGCCAAAAAATAAATACTTGGAATATCATTAATATTGCAATCTTTACTCAGGTGAGCAAAAAAGGGCCATCTTGGCCCTCTTGTTATCAAATGTATTACTTAGTTTGGATATAAACTTCATATGAAAATGATAAGATCAGCTTAGGAAAAATTTACTGAGCATAAAAATGGGCTATGGTCACAAGAAAAAGTAAGGTTGGTTCGTTCAGCAGAAACCAGTTACTTTTTTTCTTGTCTAATGAATAACATTCTATTTCCCTGAAAAAAAGCATTTAGTTTAAGAATTTAACTGTATTTTTTCTCATTAAAACTACATTGCAGATATTAACAATGATTGGTGTTAAGGAATGAATACAAATACTAAATACATTGTAGAATGAAATTAACTCTTGCTGCCAAATTTCTGATAAGATGCATTTCTCGGGTCCAAGTATTTTTACTTGTGCTCGCTCTGTCTTGTGCAAGTAACTGCAAACTTCTTTGCATGAATCGCTTGACTTAGTGGTGGATAATGCTGTCTTCAACCAAATCGTCACAGAGATCATGTGTCACACCCTTGGTTCGAACACAGGAGTCTGAGATCCCTCATTAAAGTCTGTAGACTTCTCTTGAGTCCAGACCCGTACTAGTCGTCTGAAGGCAACATCAGTACTCTGGATCAAGTCGCATATTGACAGTGAAAGACTTAAATATAAAAAAATGTTGATATATATTTAACATGTATTAAGCCAATGTTATGTAATGTTACAGTCACAGAAATTAAATGAGCTCAACACACAAAATACTAACACAATACTCCAAATTCTACAATTGCCAACTATAATTAATACCCACTATAGGCCAGATTTAGTGAAAAATACCAACTTGGCAAGTGAAATAAGCATCTAAAACATTCATAATTATGATTTTGGATGTCTTATATTATGAAAACCTATTATTTACTTAATTTCATTTACTGAATAGTCAGATTCTATCTGTTCAAAATGTTTTATTCAACACTGTGTTTTATAATAATTTCAATTACTTTAAACGCAACAAAATGCGTACTTTCCGCTTTGATCAGATATTTGGGTGCGAAATGGAACTTTAGGTTCATAAAACAATTGACCAATCAGCTACATGAAAATAGAAGTTGTTGAAACATGGCCGACGAAAAAGCGCTGGATAGAAATATTTATTTATCTTCGATTATACGCATACAGGTAACGCTTTTTTACTTAGCCAGTTGTTGCATTGGTTTCAATTTAAGTTGTGTCAACTAGTTGTGAAACTGACATATCTATTAAAGCGCTTTATTGCCAATAAAATTAAGAAGACTGAAGAGATGCATTTTATTTTTTATACAGTAACAAGAATTTGGAGAAAGTAATATTGATATTTCAAGTTACTGCTTCTTTTACCTTTTCTCGTATCTCGTTTACTACATTTTCTTGTCAGAAATTATATTGGTTGAAATTTTACCTCGTAATTTTATGCCATTGCTGACATTGTTTATGTTGTAGCCGTTAAATATTTTAACCTGTTTCTTGTGTCATCGTAAACGATAGTCCTACTAATTAGACTGTTCGTGACAGCGAGACCCTCACAGTCTAACATAGAACTGCATATTTGTGTGCAGAAAAGTCCCAATTAAAACCTGTTGGGCACGATAACTACAATATCTGTGAACAATTTGAACCATTCGGTAGATAGGAAACATGTTTCTAAACTCATACAAGCAGGAATTATTCCACCATAACTTTTCTGAAAAGTGCACTAACGTTTTGTTTCCCTCCACTATTTCTCTATGAAAAACAAAACCGGTGTAATGGGAGTCAACTGCCGGTGTCAAGGTAGATATCTACTGGTGTCATGGTAAAAACTTCCTATCCATTGTATTCAACCCATTACGGGAACATTCCGGAAGTAGTATTTACATAGCTGATATAAATTTTGTATGTGGTGCGCGCATCTAACGCAGAGATTGTTAAGAGTGGAAGTTTGGAAACATCACGATATGGTAAAATGTATGGCATGGCATGGCCGCTTGAATGCCACACACTACGAACAATTTTAAGTCAAATATTTGAATTTTGGCGTTAGATACTGAGAATGTATGGCTCATTGCTAAGGATTATTTTTTTTCTATCGATTTGAGTAGCTATACCTGTTACTGATGCATTTTTACGTAATTTGTGTTTCTGCACATAAATATGCAAGGCTGAGAGGATGGCCCTTCCGAATTCATTCATGAAATCGGAAAGCCGAATAAGTAAGGCTACATAAACGATATGTGACATTGTTGGCAGTATGTAAATTTTATCGTTTTGTTATGACTTATGACCTATTTCAGGAAGTTTTATCAATGTTATTGCAGTTTCACTTTGTACATATAAACGTTGTGACCTTACAACTGCATCCGAGTTTCATGTAGAAAATCATATATACTGAGTTTTACATATATTTGAAGGTGGTAAAAGTATACATTTTCAGTTACTGTTTGGAAGTATCTACATGTTGCACTATAAATGATTAAAATGCTTTGAACTGCAGTGCGATAACAATGGTTATTATAACATACATTGGAAAAATACAATTGTCTAAATTGTTTCCCTTCTGTTATATATGGGTTGTATTAAGAAGAAAAAATCCAGACATTGGGTTACATGACAAACCTCTTTGTGAAGGAATAGTGAATGTGTCCCCAAATTAAATTTTTTTATGAAAGTTAAGTTTGACTGTGCTGAAATTCACTTCCACTGATTCAAAGTTTAGATGATTCAATAAAGTCTTTCATAAATCCATTTTCCATTGAGTATTATATCAGACACTCAGAACATAAAGCATTGCATAAATTTCTGTAATTTAATCAGTTTGTTTTCTTTTTGTGAATGAATCAAGTTTACTTTTAAGCTACAATTATTTCTTAATAAATGTTGATTTTTTGATAATATTTTTGAGATGAAAGGTCCTGAATTTGGTTGAAAAGCAGAGTATTTATTTTCATTGTATATTATTTGTATATTGTACAGGCTTTGCTAAGAGGTGCTTTGGTCAGAAAGCAAATTGAAGATGTTAAGAAATCATTTGAAGCTGTGTTTCAAGATTTGGAAAGGAATGATACTGAACAAGTTCAATGGGAAAATCTCTTGAGTGTTCCAAAGGTAAGTTAAGGGAAAACAGGTGTAGTCTGTGCAAAAAATGACACAAGACCAAGGTTACGCAAAAATTGGTCAGGCTATGAAAAACTTTCTGTGTAATCTGACCAGACTTAGAGTTCAGGGGAAGATAGTGTTTCTGATTACTGCTGAAGAGATGAAGAAATCAGCTATCAAGAAATGAAAGAAAATTTCAAAAGATTAAATATGAACAATATGCCGTTCAGTATTGGATAATAAACATAACTCATGTGAATCTTTGATTTTATTGTTGTCTTATCCTTCACATTATTTGGGATACAAAGTTCAGATTGTAAGCTGCAAGTTTTTCAATATGTATAGCCCAAAGGGCTGACACTCATATAAGTTTTTCTTACAGACTGCTGTTGGTCAAATTTATTGGACAATCTTACATTTCATTCATGCTGTTGTTAAAAATTGCCACAATTTTGTTTTGTATGTACAAGAGGTTGGCTCTACTTGGCAAACATATGAAAACAGTGTCTGTTGATCTATTTTACTAAATCATCCTTTGAACCTCACAAAGTTATGACGTATGAAATATGTAACAACCACAAAGGTAGTTTTGTAACAGACTCCACCCTGTGTGTCTTAGCTCCTCAGTTCAGGGATGACTTCAATTTTTTTACAGAAGTCCATTTCTACTGTTAATTTATCAATTTATACTTGTCTTGATCTTGTTACAGATTGGAAAGAAATGTGCAAGAAAAGTACAGCAAAATATAAAATCTTTGGCAGCTGGAATACAGACCAAAGATTCCTTAGCACAAGAACAGAAAAAAATATACGCATTTAAAGATGATGACAATCACACAAATGAATCCAAGTATGCTGATGAGAATTTGGCAAAATTTAATTCAGTTGAGGTTCAAACTAGTTTCATCGATACTTACACCAAATCTATTGATGACAGACAAAACTTGAACAGATTTCCTGAGCATGACACTAACAAGGATAATTATATTCTTGAAGACATTGACACTTCATGGAAAGATCGTGTTGTACCTTTTATTCAAAACAATTTTAATGATTTTGAAAATGAAAATGGGGAAAATAAGGTGTCAGATTTTCATTTAGATTTGAATACTGATAGGGAGAGCTTTTGTGGACAAAGTTCTAAATCAGAAACCAGTGATAAAAGATCCCTAAGACATTCACCAAGACAAGTTGATTCAAATTTGCATCAAAGTACTCCTGGATCAGTTGAATCAATCATAGAGAATGGTATAGGAAGTTTAGAACATTCTGATAAAGAAATAAACCAATATAGATTATCAGAAAGACCAACAAGACCTGAGAACACAAGCAGATCTGACAGCTCCTCTAAACAACTTGTAGAAGATACTAATAGTCAAGAATTTCAATATTCTAATAGATCTGAGCCTAGAAGTTCAGTGTCAAAAAGTGGACAAAGACAGCATGAAAGAAGTGACCATTTTTATACAGAAAATAATCAGATTGAGAGGGGTACATCATCAGAGAAATCTGCTCAGATCAGGTCTGCTATCTCTAATAGGTCCCATAAGTCTGACAGATCAGAAACATTTAATGAGCTTGAGTCTCCTAAAGTTCGTAGTTCAAGAAGTCGGACCTCAAGTAAAAGTGAAAAATCTGATCTGAGCAAGGCACATTCAGGTATATCTTGCAACAAATCGTCATCTAGACATAAACATTCTGGTAGTAAACCTGGTGATGGAACATTTAAACATGACACGCATGAAGGCAGTGCTTCCGATAAATCTGACAGATCAGCAGAACGTGGCCAATTCACGAACCGATCAGATAGATCTGTTGAACCAGAGCAACTCTCCAACTGGTCGGAAAAATCAGTTGAATATGGGCAAAGATCTCACCGGTCTGAAAGATCGGTTGAGCATGGACAACCGTCAAACCGGTCAGATAGATCGGTTGAACATGAAGTACACTCGCACCGGACACAGAGTTCTACTGAACCTAGACAATATTCGGACAGATCTGAAGGTAGATCACGATCTGCGTCAGTTTGTTCGTCAGTTGGACTAAAGACTGTAGAAGTTATGGTAATTGTTTTCATATTTCATTGAAGTCATACATTATTACATATTCATTTAACCCTTAGCCTCATAAGCATACTTAAGACTGTTCCAAATTCAAAGCTAACATACAAGACATCAATTTATTTAAGAAAATTAGGTTATTTCTCCCTGACAGAGTGGAAAACATCGTGACAAAAGAAGCCATTGCTTTTTACAAGCAATGGCTTCTTTTGCCACAATGTTTTCAAAAATCGTCTGCTCCAGATGCGGGGAAATGTGATGTTATGAGGCTAAGGGTTAACAGTTTTCACAACTGCTGTTATAGACTGTACCAATAATAATGTACAGAACATTAGCTATGAACTGTTGTCCTTTTATCAAGGGTGTTTAATTTCCTCTTTACAGATTTACGTACAATAGTGTTCACAACCTGTCCGATCTCCTAAAAGTAGTGTTTTACATCATTTCCTCTGAGTATTAATTCACATGGCTCGACAAGTCCAGTCATCCACTTGTAATTACGAGTAGAAATTGACTCAGGACAGGTTGAAATTGCAGTAGAACTAGTTAGAATTCTTAGCTGAGTGGCCTGAAAAAAACTTGTCGAGCCCTGATTCAACCATTTTGATATTGCAGCTGATTTTTGTTCCAAAGGTGATCTTGATATCAGGGTTTTACTGTTTATATTTATCAGTCTTGTGAATTGAATATTTGCAATGAGTAAGGCATTAATTTTCAGTATCAGATAATGGAATTTGAATCTTAATCTGACTAAAGCAAAGATTTAAACAAATGATTTTGGAGATGGTCTGCTTGATATATTCTGTAAATATACTTATATGTGGATAATTTTAGCCTCCACCAAGGTCATCAGTTAGTCCTGTTGCCTTCCATTCTTCGTCTCGTGATGATAGACAACATATACAAGACAGTACAACTCTAACTAATGTAACGTCAGTGTGGGACAGTGTTAACTCTGTACGAGGTGAGTATAGTGTGCAGTTGAATTTGAGCTAACAGCCACCTATGAATAAAGGTTACCTGTGAATAAAAGTCACCGTGTGAATAAAGGTTACCTGTGAATGAAGGTCACCCTGTGAATGAAGGTTACCATGTGAATAAAGGTTACCTGTGAATGAAGGTCACCATGTGAATATTGGTCACCTGTGAATAAAAGTCACCATGTGAATAAAGGTTACCTGTGAATAAAGATCACCATGTGAATACAGGTCACCAGATGAAATAAGGTCACCATGTGAATAAAAGCCTATGTATAAAGGCCACCATATGAATAATGGTCACCAAGTGCACTTTAAAGGCTTTATTGCACACATTTTTTGTACAGTAAACAAAATTAAATCTGAATAAAGGCTGCGTTTTATGATTTTATTTCTTATTTCTTTGTTTTTTTTTTTGTGAAAATGTTTTGAGTTTTTTTATACATAATCTCAGTTGGAGATTGAGTGAGAGTAAGTTGATTACTGTCAATTTTAATATACATTTCAATACTCGACAAATCCACTTGTCGGCTCATAATTACGCATAGAAATTGACCAAGGACAAGTTGATATTGCTGCAAAACTAATTAAAATTCTTGGGTGGTTGCATGAGTAGCCTGAAAAAAATTGTCGAGCCCTGCATTAAAACATATAACATTTATGCTCAGGACTTATATATTCAGACTCACAGTCAGTATTGGCAGACCAACTACCTCAAGATGCCACAGCACTGAAAGAATTACGTAAAAATATCAGCATGGAACTACTGTGGGTTCAACAAGCGATAGATAGCAGAAAGAATGTAAGTTATAAATATCTATAAGGCCTTAACAAAAAAAATGGTTTGTTTTCGGTTACATGCCCAAAAAAAATATGGGTCTGTAGGTAGGGATATTTTCTTATGTTTTTTTTTTACATATATTGGCAACACTGTTGTAAAAATTACAGTTTAGTACTAAGATTTGGATGCCATAAAAACTTGTATGGGTCAGCAGGTAAAAGATGGGTCGGGCGGGTAACTGAAAACAAACCTTTTGTTTTAGGCCTAATCAGTTATTTTATACTCCCTTGACATTTTATGGGAACAGTTACGTCAGATGGGCGGCATCCACGATAGTTGTATGCCATCTAAGTTGAACAGTCGTATTCAATCGCCATTAAACTTAGTCGAAATGGTATAGGCATAATGTGTCGCGCAAACAAAAGCATTACTGATACTCTTGAATTATGGCCCCTGATTGTCAAACCTGTGAACAAAGGCCATCCTTGGGAATGACAAAATGTTATCATTATTGACACATGACCTTTATTTGGAGGTCAGTTTGTTCTAAATGATCAGGGATGTTTTTTCAAGGAATGTCTTTTATTCACAGGGTGGTCTTTATTTGGAAGTGGCTGCAAATGCAGGTTTGACTGTATCTGTAATTAGGAATTAGTTTATTCTGTGTATATTTTTTTTCATTTTCAGTACTTGAAGTTAAAGGGAAAGATGTGAATGAGATAAAATATGTCTGTGATATAGGAGAGAAAAATGAAGATTTTTGTAAAATATGGGTGACAGGGTTCAAGTGTTGTAGAATTCATGTACTGATTATTTTCACATAGAAGACATTGCTTGAACAACAGAGACCATGATTGGGAATTGAAGATTTTTCATGTATCTAGTAATTTATGATAGCTCTGAAAGTTTTTGATAATGTATCGATAATATTGAACTTTCCATGATCAGTAGTTATTTTTTTCACTGGGTTTAACACCATTTTTTTCAATAATTTTCCTGTTATTATATAGGGCAGCAGGTTCACCTAACCAGTTTTCCTGAACTGTATACTAACCCGTATTAATATACCCTTCCACAAGCAGCCGGCAACTTCTCCACATATGGAGGAAAATCAACACTTAGGCAAATTTTCATAGAAGGGTTTGACCTGCTACAACTAATAAAACAAGTGTTGACACCACTCTGCACAGCTCTAGTTTTTTGATACTCTTACATCAAATTTTGGGAAAATGACTTTTTGTTCTCAAAAAATGTAAGTAGGTGTTTTTTGCAGAATATTTAGTTAGAAAAGAAAACAACAACAAAGTATTACATAGCACTCAATTTATAAAAACAAGTAGGACATTTCAACACTACATTTTTATACACAATAGTGTTACTTGTAAGCATTGCACAGTTAAACATCAAAATGATCCATGGATGTAAATAATAACAACAAATTTATCACAAAAAAACCGAGAGCAAGATTAAACAAAAAAAATCTTGTAAAAAATCATACAAAATCATTGTGATGCAAAAATTCTTAATTAATTAAGCCATTCAATTGGTCAATTTTACGACTTACCTTAGATTTGACCCATCAATCGGCGACAAAAAATTTATTACTGGTTCCAAAACTTAATTTATTACCTTATCTCATATCAAATAGTAGTCTCAATGAAGTTTATGTGAGCAAGGTATGAATTTCTCATGGGTAAGAAATATTAATAGATATTATTTTTTAGAAATGTTGAAATGAGATGTAAAAGTTAATCCAATTAAAAGAAGTTATGGTTCTTTGTTAATTAATGGTCTGTTCATGATAATCCAATTTCCAGGGTTATACAACTTCAGTTCAAGCACAATTCTCAATAAAATTCTCTTAGTAGTTGGGTTTGAAAAATATCACCCTTTAATGTTTAAATACATATACTGTAATCACTGGCGTATAAGGTCATACCTGTGTCAAAACACAGTAAAAGTCAAAGGAAATCCAGGAAAAAATATCTTCATGTATAAAAAAACCCCTAATATTTCAGCAAAGAAAATAACCAAAATGGACGAAACAAAAAAAGAAGATTTAAATGACATTTAGTTAATTAGTGTGATCCGTAAATTTAACAAAAATGTGATAATGACTTTTGGTATAAGACCACTAAAGTTACTTCTTAAGAAGACAAAGCAGTTGTACAGTAAAGGTGGTGTTATATTGTAATGTCACCCAATTATAGGGGGTAGGGGGGAATTGAATGTGTGTATTTTCCATGTACAGAAAACTGTTCTGAATTTTACAAAGAAAAAAAAAACACAACAGAAAAAACAATAATTAAGATCAATTTGTAACAGTGTACAGTGGGATATTTCTCTTGGAAAGTTAAAAGAATTAACTAATTCACAATGGAATTAAATTCTTGCAAAAATAATTTATACATATAAAGTAGTGCATATTTAAATGCCAATAAACAAAATAAATTACAACTACATTGAGTACAATACAAGCATAACTAAATGAACTGCTAAGCACAAAATAACGAAACTTAATAAGGTTACAAAAAAAATCCAGAAATAAATACCGTAAAACCTAAAACAGCAACCAACTCAATAGTACAATCACCATATTATAATGACCAGTACAATCACCGTATTATAATGACCAGTCACCATGTTATAATGACCAGTACAATCACCATATCATAATGACCAGTACAATCACCATGTTATAATGACCAGTACAATCACCATGTTATAATGACTTGTACAATCACCATATTATAATGACCAGTACAGTCACCATATTATAATGACCAGTACAATCACCATATTATAATGACCAGTCACCATGTTATAATGACCAGTACAATCACCATATTATAATGACCAGTACAGTCACCATATTATAATGACCAGTCACCATGCTGTAATGACCAGTACAATCACCATATTATAATGACCAGTCACTATGTTATAATGACCAGTCACCATGCTGTAATGACCAGTACAGTCACCATATTATAATGACCAATCACCATGCTGTAATGACCAGTACAATCACCATATTATAATGACCAGTCACCATGCTATAATGACCAGTACAATCACCATATTATAATGACCAGTCACCATGTTATAATGACCAGTACAATCACCATGTTATAATGACCACTTCTTTTTGGACCTGCTAACAAAAACCACTATAATTCAACTTGAAAATGAGACTACCTCATTATTGCAACTGATTTTTCAGGTCCTGAATGTGGTCCCAATATGGAGGTTTTACAATGCAAAAATTAATAATGTAAAATATTTTAAGTACACTGAGTGTACAACTAATCTCTATGACATCTCTATGGTGCATAGCAATGTTTATATCCATCATAATATTGATCGATTCCAGGCTTCACAAAAAAGCAGAGCATTTGGCTTAGACTTCCTAGACAATTAACATTTTGATTGAATTTGAGGAGAAATTAGCCAGACTAAAGCTGGGCCGGATTAATATCTGTCAAACTGCCAGACAACTTTCCACAAAGTGATGTTCCAACAATGACATAAGACACCAGAATTTTTTTCCTCAACTATCCAACTTCGATGCCATTATCTAGTAGCTTAAGCTACAATGCAGGATAAGTCTATTTGCAAAAAAAAAAATCGAATTTAACAATGAAAGCAAGCAATAGCAACTTCGTCCATGTACACACGATTTGTTTCAAGAACAAATTGCAAATAGACATCAAAGCATGAGGATGAATGGATATTACAGACATTGCTCCCAAAAGTAGGTCAGTCACTTGTTTGTAGACAAGATCCATCACAAAAACACTTGTTTAATGATGAAATAAATATGGTACATCTGTTTGATCTGCAGACACTATGGTTAAGCAATGGTCAAGGTCGAAATTATCAAAAACCTGAAAACTTTGGCTTAGTGGCACTAAAATAATAATAAAAATCTTTCAGGACCAGTGTATATGGAACGGTGAAAGGAAATGGACACATGCCAGAAAACTAGCCAATGCATGTGATGCCAAGATGTTTTCGGTGGTTATTAAACAGATGACTGACCTAATTTTTCAAATAATACGTATATACATATGTCTTAAAGAAAAAATATATATATTAATTTAAGTATCCAAAATCTAGTGGCAAATCTTTCATGGCACAATGTGTTAAAATTTAATTTCATTCAAAGCAATTTTTACCAATGGTACAAAAACTAGAAATATGTTGAATTGGTTAGGATAAAAAAGCAGAGTGAAGTTTTAAAGAAAAACATTTTTTTTTTTTAATTCAAAGAATAAATTCTCCCCATATTTAATAATTCAAGTTATTGATGGACAATATTTTTGCATTAAAGATATCTTCGGGGTCAAAACTAAACCATTGTAATTAAGTGAAAATTGTAAATTCTAAAAAAAAAAAAACCAGATTTTTTTAAACGTCAGATTAACTCAAATTTATTAATTCAAAGTCACTATCTATGCATTTAAATTTAATCTTTTTTGTATAATATTGCATAAAGAGTCTTGATTTCTTTTATATAAATTAATTAAACACACATGTAAATATTCAGTTCAAGATATCATACATATATAATCTTTGGCAATCCATCATTATCATTTCATTTAACATGATGATTTTAAAGAATGATAAAAAATTTCTACAGAGATGAAAATACAAAGTTTAACTGGCGCTCTGAGCAAAATCACAGTATACGTCTTTACCCTGTTCAAAGCAAGGCATTAAGCTAAAGTAGTAATAAAGCACAGTCGTACCGCTCTATTCTGGACCCGTCTAATCTGGAAATCCCATTAATCTGGACTTTATCAGTATTGTTTTTTTTATATTAAACATCTTTCATTTACAATTTTTTACATTTTTATGAAAAAAAAAATCTTTCAAACCAGAGATCATTCCAAATAGACTTCCTCAGTTCCTGACTGGTCCGGATTAGAGAAGTTCTACTGTATATAGATACTAGCATATATTTCACACTTCAAAGGCATTAATGGATATATGGACAATTTCATAAAATACTAAATGAATAGAGTGATCTAATTTTGGCCGAAGAAAATTAATGTGAAGTATCTCATCAAAACATCTGTTTCTTTCAAAACATAAGTTTGGTGGGAAATTTTTAGTTTTTGTTATTTTGGAGAGAATGAAGTAACAGTTAAACACTAATTTGAACTATGGCCAAACAAATGATATTTCACGAAACAAGATATGCTGAAAATTCTCTAATAACTACTTCTGGGACATTGCATTTAACAAATTCTTTTTTTACAATTAGTAACATTTTGGCTTCAATGACTTTTTAAGTAATGGGAAAGAATTTTGACAGCATATGAAAGCATTATAATTCAAAGTTCAGATTTTTCACTGCAGGGATAGGGTAATATTTAGGTAAGGAGCATTTATGAAGAAAATACTTGGTATTATAGAATTATGATTGACAATTTTATCATGTTGTTGACTTTTTTTCATACTTGGTTATAAGAAATGTAAAAAAAGTATACATATTGTGCAAAATTAATAATAAAAAAAGCATTCAGGCTAGAGGTTTTTGACTGAAGTTGATTGGATGAGAAATGAATGATATTTTTTCAATGGCCTTTTTTGCTTTGTTGATACAATGACAGAAAACTGGAATATCAGTTTTGATAAAAGCAAGCAGTTACACTAGATTTGCATTAATCTCAGAATAAATCAAATGAGATAGAAGCTTTATTATGATAAAACATTTTTTACCATACTGAATTTTATCAACCTAGTAGTATTCAATAGTTGGTTACGAACGATTAAAGCCAATTGATTTAAATAATTAATCGGTAAATATTTAGAATTCAATATAGAAAGATATATATAGGAAGTATTAACTGATGTGCTCTTATGAAGAACAATAAAACAAGTAATCTAATGAAATTCATTAAACCTACACATTTTTTAAAGTTGTAACTTCATCAATTCTTGAAATAATCAACAAATTACAGAGATCTGATCAACAGACTTTTATCACGTTTTTCTCACAAGAATTCGAAACAATTTTTCACAGATCTACTTCCCTCGATGGAGAAATTCGTCCATCATTCATAGCTAGTTCACAACTTTCCCGTCTCGTTCTCTTCATAGTTCCACCAATCACATCAGCATCTTTGTTAAATAACTCTTCACTTCTACTTTTTTCAGATACTGTCTCACTTATCTGATTCTTCTGCTTCTTATAAATTTCTTCGCTCCGACATTTCGATAAAATTTTTTCATCTCGTTTGTCATATTTGCAATATTTCATTGACATAGATGACATGCTACTATTAAGGCTAACAATTACATCATTAGAGCTACAGTCTGAGTGCGTCTGAGATAAAGATGCAGTACTCTTTTGTTTATCGTTTTCAGTCAAGTCTTTATCACATTCATGATGCTTTTCAGCTATTTTCTCCCCACGGAGAAAACCCGGTCGATCACTTTCGACTTCAGTCAGTATAACTGCAGGCTCAGAATTAATTCGACCACTGCTTCTTCGCTTACTGCATCTATCCAGGGCCTCATCAGAATCAAACTCATCCTCATTGCACATTTCAGATAGCGAGTCTATATCATGTTTTCCCATAGGTAAATCCAAGACAGCTTCATCAGCCTGAAAACTCTGAAGGCTGACTTGATCAGAGAAATGAACGTTCATTTGTTCCGTTACATGTTTTTCCGCCAGCTTGGCAGCTCGCCGGCACTTTCTGCATCTTGTATTGATGGGCCGAGTACCATCATCATGTTCCATTATACTACCACAATTTGAATGAGGGGAACCAGGACAGGAACCAGTCTTCTTACGGTTTTCTTTCTCTTCATGGGAAATTTCTACAAAATTGCCAATAAAACATATAAAGTTTACATAACATAAGAAAACTGATGTAAAATGAGTGAATTATACATAATTGTTGAATTTTTAGTTCCTTATTTCTACCTTTACTATGGCAACTAGATGTTTGTAGGCAAGAACTTTGATTAGAAATATAGTTTCAATGACTTGCATCTGCGGTCGCGAGTATGCATTCACAAGTTACAATCTAAATGAGATTCCATTAAATGAACACGCCACAGGGATATACCACAGACCATTCCAAGGCAGTGCCATCTAGAAGACAGTGTTTTAAGCTCTACTTTTTGTATGCTCTTATGTGTCGGGTGGGTTCTGGGTTGGGGGGGAGGTAATATTTCAGGCAAGATGGGATTTTTGTAAATGTTTCTTTTGCTCGAAATCCTATTCTTATCTATACCCATTCAGAATAAAGGAGTCATGCAATTATAGAGTGACTGGAGTTCAAGGACCCTTATATCATGAAAACACTGGTGATTCTGATATACTTACTTGATGTTACACTAGATATCTCCAAATCATTCGGACTAGTCTGCAGACTGGCTGCTGTGTTTATATCAGGTTCCGTTTTACTACCAGATGATTTTATATCCATGTGAATGTCCGACGTAGAAGCATTGTCAAATCTAGACACAAAAATACGAACAGAAAAGTGAATTATTATGATTTTTTAAAATTAGGGCCATTTCTAGAAAAGAAAACATTTCTATTGATGGAATTTCATAGAATTTCTAATTTATTCACAGCAGTAAATGAATATTTACCAGACATGACAGATGACCATACATGTTTGGTAAAAGGGTAAAAAAACGAGATCATGATCATTTTAATCAAGTAAGCCATTCATTAATTAGAATTATCCTCCATTATTTATGACACTTTTTTGAACTTTCATACCAGCTCATATCATTTATGACCATTTTTTGTACAGCTGACATACTTGCCAAACTTCAAACCCCTAAATTTCAACAAATTTTACCAAGCAAGATGATTTTCTGTAACACTAAACACTACCTATTTTACAAACCACCCCTAATTAATGCCTGCTTCCTTTTTTAAGGAAAACAAATCTTGAATAATAATAAAAATAAGTTCAACAATCTTTCCAATTATTCAATACATAAAAAGCCTTCAAACAATAATGTGACAATTTGGTCCCTATGGTGTGTATCAGGATTATTCAATATTTACATAAAATGGGACTTCTCATTTATCTCCATTCTGAATAAACAGACATTTCTGCCAGGATAGGAAATGCATTAAATATGTCTTACTTGTAATTAGCAATAGATCCAGCAAGACCACGTGTGCTAGCATCATCTCCGCCACTAGACTTATCTCCGAGTGATTTCTCGCCAATACTAAAGTTAGCTGAAGCACTACTGAAACTTGATCGCTTCCCAGTAGGGACATCAGGCTCCAACTCTGCTTGAACCTCCAACCTGAAAGTAGAAACATCACAGCCATATAAATACAGGGCTTTAAATTGGCCCATTTTGACTCTTGAAATCAGTAAAATAAATCTTCTGACTCTTGTGAATTTGTATCAAAGGGTTAAATTTACAAAAAAATTAGAAAGAAATTTTGTTGACTCTTCAAGTTATCATTAGCCAAAGTTTCATTTTTGACCCCAAAAAGTTCAGACAGAGTTGCATACCTTGTTTGCATTCCAATTACAGCTGCATAAGTGCTACCACACATGCTTCCATTAAGACTGGAGCCAGCAATAGCACGATGACTGGCTGAATCCCGGTCACTCTCGTCTTCTCTATTCACACCTACACGATCAATATGAGTACCACTACCACTATATATGCTGTTGTTCATACCAACACTGGCTTCACCGATACTTGGTGCAATACTCGGATTCGGTACTTGATGTCCAGTTCCTACGCTCTGACTGTCCACACCACCTTAAAGAAGACAAAAACAGCCTTTAACCAACAGCTCAGTTCCACAGTCAAAAGGCAAGTTTAAAGACTATAATTCTTATACATCAACTGTAAGAATCAATAAAAAATTGGACCATTACAGAACAACAATAATTTCCTTAAGATCTTTCAGTTCAATTTAGCATAATAAATTTATTTTTGTATTGGTATATTTGCTTTGAATTTCAAATGGTCGAAAATATGATTATAAAGCAAACGGACAAATAAAATGCTCTGAATCCAAGAGAAATCAAACTTGCTAGAAACGACAGCATATAATCCAGCAATCTTAAGTACCCGACTATTGTAATCTAGTTCTGTAGTACAAGGTTTTTTTCCTTCTATAGCAAGGGCCGTTTATAGGTGTCTTACCTTCAGGAAAAATACTTAAATTCATGCTGATTTCCCCTAAAATTCAATTTGCATCAAGTTTTTTCTTCCCTTTTTGCAAAAATACTGCATTTTTTCCCCAAATTTAAGAAAGGCCCCCTCCCCTACCCGTGGAAAAAAAGCCCTGAAGTAAAAACTTCAATAGGTATACAACTATAGCAGTCCCAATAAAAGGCTTTCCAACAAGGCAGAGACACAAAACGGAAGCATACCTGTATATAACGCTGATGCACCATTTTCATTTTCTTCAAATTCAAACCTAACCCCACCACTATTAGTTGTTCTGACACCACAACCTCCACTTCTACACAGAGATATAGGAACTACACCATACACGTAGCCAAGCAACATCGGGACGCCAATACCTAAAAATAAAATTTAACAAATCTTCAAAATTGTTACTAGTGTGTGTAAATAGATTTTGAGGTTATAAATTTTTAGTTAAATACCCCTGTATACTCGGTTCATTTGAATAATAATGTATTCACTCATGAATAAGGATGCATGTTTTTACATCCAAAATGGGGGTGTGTGTGGGGGTCTTATACACAGGTGTAGAACTTCACCATATTTGGTTATTGACTTTGAAAAAAAAAATTATTTTTCATACATGGAGATATCATTCCTAGTATTTCTTCTGAATTTTCACCTGCATCCTATACACAAGTGATAACAGTGCATATAATAACCATGAAATGGGCAGATATTTGCAATGCATGTGAAATACATCATATTTTTACTGGATAAGTTGACAATCTTGAAAACTGATTACTACATTCAAATATTGAGGAAATATAAATAACCAAAATTTTATCAACCCATCAGAATCATAATGAGTAAAAATCTCGTAAAATCAAAATGCTACTCACCCACAGCCAAGCCTGCTACCACAGGTGATATTATGATAGAGGCAGTTACCCCACCCACTACAGCTAAATTGTGTTTATGTTTAGTCGAATGTTCAAATCTGGAATGTATCTGAAAGAAAAACATACATTCATAAATATTTTAAGTGTAGGTTTTTCTAAATCACATCTACTAGTGTTTTTTTCTGAAGCCGAATAGAAGGGTGCTGCACCCTGCCCTTTTTTGTCCCCACCCTGATGCCCTTATTATATCAAATTTCCGCCCTTCTGCCCTACAACCACCAATTACAAGATTGTATGATAAGCCCTTATTTGACCCCACCCAGCACTTTTTTGCCTGCTAGAAAAATCACTATATAGATATACAGCAGTTTTTGTAAGCAATGTACAAGGTTTTTTTTCAAAAAGCATACAGTTAACTTCTACACAAGACTTTGTAAGCAATTATCAACCAACAGTTTTTATCTATGTCAAATTTAATCAGAAACACAATGAAAATAATAATAAATAAACAGAACTGTATACTCTGTACTTAGGCAGCAGAGAAGTTTCTAACTTAAAATGAAATCACAATTCACATACAGCAAAGATCATAAATAAAACTTTCAATGCCTTCAATAGCCTAACCAGGTATATAGGTTATGTTTGTTCAAGAAAAAAACTAAACAAGTCTGGTAAAAAAATAATAAAACAAATAATAACAAATAACAACAGGAGTTTACCATCAAAAACATACTATAAGTAATATACTGTCAAACCTGAGTTTATGGCCACCTATAGAATGAACAGAGTTCACACTTTTGGAAAAAAATTAATTAATTTAATAAACTGATTTATCCTCCAAATAAGGGTTTGACAGAACATCTTTATTTTCCCCCCTGTGATGACCTTAGAACACAATACAGATAACCTACCTTTTTACCGACCCACACCGGTATTCCTATAATCATGGCTGGTACTGCTATTCCTGCCAGTAATGTAATACCAACAGGTGCGCCGACAAGGGTACCAAGTTGCCATAGTATCTTCTTCTTTCTGCTCCACGGCTTCCGACCCCAGAAAGTACATCCTGATGGACTAGATACAAAGATGTTATTTAGAATTTACTAGTTTTATCCATATTCAGTAGCTTCGACACTTACAACAATGACATACAGCAAAAACCTTCATATTATATCTGACTATGGGACCAAACACAAACAATCTTAATATCGAGGTGGTCTCATTGTAAATTTATGCAGAATAATCAATTAATGTATGTTATGTAAGCAGTGCTTCCAGGGTAAATGGACCCTTCCCAATCAAAAATAAAGACATCTTTTCCTAATACCAGATTTAAAAACTCCCAATTTGGCATCACACTGCCCATTTTTCCCAATTGGACAGGATCTGAACCTTTCCCCAAACTGCAAAATAAATCACTGCACGTATGTCAATAAAACATAGAACTTACCTGAGATAATGAAGATCAGATATCTCCTTCATACACAACCAACAGAACTCTGCCCCACAAACAGTACAAGTCATGTGATTACATGATCCATCATTCTCCTTGATAATAAATGCTGAACATCTCGGACAAGGCTTGATAAAATCTAAAAAATATCAGTTCAAACTATGATAAGGCATAAAAAAGTTCCTGGTTTCTGCAAACTTGATGGATTTGTTTCTGCCTACCCTAGAATTTTTTGTCCCAGTGGCTTTTTTCTTGCATAAATTTCCATTTTCACCTGAATGATATTTCCGAATATAAAAAAATAAAAGTTCTTCCGACCTACCAAACCTGCATTTTTTAGAAGTTACTATTAGCGGTAACTGGGTATTTAATTTTGGCCTAATAACATGTAAACAGTATCAGATGGTATGTGTGGGTCTGGGGCATCCCACTCTTCAGTCCTTGCCTTAAATATAATGATACAACATATCATTGCTAGTATTTGCATTTGTGATAACACAGTTTGTTAGATTCTGCATCAACAATAAAGGCTATCAATATATATAATCAACGCATTAATGAACGTGCATATTGTAAATATCTAACATATAATGTAGTAACGCACCGCACCATACAAATTACAACTCTTACGCACATACATAGTGTTAACTTCCTTAATGTCAGCTGATTAGCGATCAAGAAGAAAAAAATGTAACAAGGATGAATTTAGCCAATTTTCATTGTATGCACACTACTCCTATGAAAATCTTAACACACTATAATACATGACGACAGCATACAGTTAAACCTCACATAGCGACCACCTCAGTATTACGACCATCTTGTTATAATGACCACTGATTTTCAGACCAGATGTCAAAAACTCCCCTATAATGCTAGTTAATGAGACCACTTCATTATTACAACCAATTTTTCTGGTCCTGAAGGCGGTCTCATTATCAAGATTTTACTTTGGATGTATAAATACATACTCAGCATGTACCTATAATTTTTTAACAAAAAAAAATAACAAGGAAATAAGGTAATGGACCTATTTAATTCATACGCAGTAAAACCTTAATACTGCAACCACCTTCGGAACAAACAAAATTTAGTCCCAATATTGACTTGGGGTGGTCACATTATCAAGTTCAAATACAGATGAAACATTAAGTCAGTCACACTCAGGTTTTACTGTACACAGACCTAAATCATTACAAAAAAGGCATTGTAAAAAACTATTTCTATATCTCTTTGACAAACATCCAGGTGACACACAAATGTTATCTTTTTAAGCACACATTTCTGTTACCTTTTCAAGCATACAACCTGTGAAGTTTTTACCCATGAAAAAATCAAAGAATTAATGATATAAATCTAACAACTTACCTTGTGATTCTGAATCTGGACTATAATTCATTGAACCATTGGTGACAGCCATCATTGCACGTTCGGCACGTGCAGCATCGCAGGTCTTATTCGGATGCCAGTGTTGCTTACAGTGGTAGCAAAAATGAGTATTGCAACCAGGCCGTTCACATTTAATTTTTGGACAACCCGCACATTCGGTAGCTATAACTGCATATCTATAATACAAAAAGATCAAACTATTCAATAAACCTTCCACAACAATAAAAAAAATCACTAAAAATTCTGTATTAAATCAGACTGAATACTTAATAAATGAAAATGGTAATTTCATGTTTTTCTGAGAGGTCTTGGACCAGGCACTGGGTAATTGGCTTAAGTCAGAAAAAATATTGTGTCTCAAGTTATCCATCAGACTCATTGTTTTAGTGTCAACATCCAAGGTTGTAACTGCAAAATACAAAGAATGAAAATATTTGGGCAAAGATAGTACCCAGGGTTTGATGTTAACCTTTTTGATAGGTAGACCAGTCGGGCTAGTTGCATTTTTTCCATGTCAGATCCGATTCAACATGACCAGTCGGGCAACCACCCTGGGCATTCTACTAGACCAGACTAGCCTTCAGATAGACATGAGTCTATCGGACATGCCTTAATGTCGAACCCTGGTACCTCAACAGTACAAAAGGTATGTTAAGAAAAAAATTGAAGTTTTGCAAACCACCTACTGTAATTAACTGTAAATAGGGCTACTTTTTTCTAGGCTTAAGTCACAGATTGTAGACAGAAGTGACAGAATAAAGCAATGGTCCAATTGAAGCACAAGGTCTGCGTCACTTAAACATGAGTGAAAGTTGAAAATTATGACATACCAGAAAACTTAAAGAGCTTGGTGCTGAGGAAACAATAACAACTAATCCAATACACACCTGTTTATATTCAACAGGACAGGAAAAAACAGAAATTTCACCCTTAATTAATACTTTATTTATGGGGAACTCATGAATTAAACATCCAGTAAAGCATATGTCAATGGCACAATTCTGGCGTGTTCAGATGTTTATAGATTATAGTCCAAGTGAAGACTGACATCAAGAAAATAAATGGTAAATAAATGATAAAATGGTTTAAAATCTATTCATTCAGTTTTCATGTCGCTTTTCAGTAATTCTCAAACTGATAGTGTAATATAGGGCTCAATTCATTGAAGTACATGTGTTTTGAAGATTTAGTGGGGTTCCTATGAGGTCAACCTTAAAAAAATTGTTGGCTGCAGTTATGTCACATGACCTAATCCCCTGACCTAATTTTTTGTAATTGTGACAAAAAAATTCCAGCTTTACATTTTCAGTATGAGAACATAATGTAACTAAATGTTTATGAAAGAAAACAAATGTCTACCTACCTACCCATGGTAAAGACTTTGGATTGCATAACCATTAAGTTGATAAACCAACATTTTTTTTATTTTTTTTAAAAAAAAAGGCTAATCTAGATCATATAAGAAGCACTACACAGTGTTCCCACTCACTTCCAAAATTGGGGCTTAGCTTACCACTTAGGTCTGAAATCTGGGGGCAACGAAAGTATTTTGGGAGGTGAGAACATTTTTTTTTAAAAAAAACATATGTATACGTATACATCATAATGGGTGTTTCCAGAAAATCAGCGATTTGTCCCTAAACATATTCGTACATAGTGTTGCAAGATTGGTTAAAAATCATAATCGATTATCGGTTGGAATCAGTTGGTACATCCGATGTGATTTTCTGATTATATAATCGGTTCTAGTGTAGTAATGTAACATAAGTAGACCACTAGTGTTTGATTCTATTCATGCACCCTTTGGTTCCTAGCCATCCTCTGCTTTATGCTAGTTGGCATTGTAACATATAAGTATGGTGAATGGAGTGTGTTATCCATATAAACCATTAACCGGGCTCTTTTAACATCAAATAACCTGAGGGATGGTCAAATATTTGTTTTTTTCGTCTTGATGGATGATCTGCCATCTTTTTTTAAACAACGCAAGTGATTTCCTTGTGAGTTTAGTTTGCGGCACAAGTAGTTAGTATACAGCGCCTAAATGAGATAGACCGATAATCGATTATGAAAAACTGCAATCGATTATCGGAATCGGCAGACATTTTCACGCCGCTAATCCATAGTATCCGATTAACGTTTCATCACTATTCGTACATGTGCGATCTCGCACCAGATCAAAGTATGTTGCGTGATTTGCAATTTTATTACAGGATTTACACAAGATTTTACGCGAGTGGGAACACTGACTACTTTCGGTATCTTACAGGGATACAATGGTATGTAATTCAATCAAGAGAATTTTTTTAGGATACTAGAATAATTAATCTACACTCACCCGCAGTCTGGAGCTGGGCACCATCTTGCATCAGGGTCTGCCACCAAAACTCTTCGCACCATAAAATCTTCATACTTAGACATAAGCACCAGATCATTAACAATATCCTTAATATCATTGGGGTGAAATTTTTCAGCACATTCAGGGCAAGCAATATTAACACGACTCTCAGTAATCTCTATTTTCAGATACATCTTCAGGCAAGTCAAGCACGACCGATGATCGCAAGTAGAAATATCAGGGAAATCGTCCGCTGGGTGATCGATAAGACACAGAGGGCACTCTCTTGAACCATCACTTTTTACTGCTCCAACAGACCGTGATGATGTCTGCACAGTAAGTGTGGGTACTGAATCAGTGACTGTTGTTCCCGGGGCTGCACTAGCACCTAATGCCTGATCCTGCTCAGTAACACTGACAATGCTGAAGCCATAATCAGACTGTGCTGAGTTCAAACTCATACGAGACAAACCCGACCGGCCAGCACTCAGAATACGTCTTATAGAGAATCTGTTCTTTCTACGCTCAGACCCTTTTGAGGTACTCGATGTAGTCGAGATAACCTCACTGTCATGTCTCTTCATTTTCTGAAAAAGAAAACATAATCATTAACAAATTTTTGAGAACACAATCAATTTTTACAGAATGAATTACACTTTAATTTAAGATATTTAAATCAAGAATTTGTATGGACAGATGCACATTCTTACTATTAGCAGATTCCAGAACTTGTCAAAGGTTGATAACAGTTGAATTTGATTTCAATTTTAGAGACAGTACAGCTAATTTCTGCATTTGAAAGAAGTAAGACGAGAATAAAGACAATTTTAAGCACAGACATATTCCTAAGATGTTACTTATTAACAATAAAATGCTGACTGGGCAGACTGTCAGTGTCAAGCTCAGAGTATGGGGTTTCGATTTTTTCAATTGTGATTTTTAACTCATCAAGTTTTATAAGGCGTTTGGAACTTCCTAGCTAAATTACAACCAAAACGAAATCCTAACAAACAGTATACAGCTTATGACCCCCAATTTGAACTTTTGTTAGTTTGGTCCACATTTTATAAAATTGTAATTAGTCAAACAGAGAAAACATCATATAAGCCAACTACAGCTTATAATTATCAATCTAAGAAAACTTCATACCATGGACCAAGCTCAAGATTTACTTGTTATTCAGTAATGTTATCTATGAGTCATTCAAGTATTTTTTTATATTGTCAAGTAGATAATGCACTACCACGAATTCATCACCTTCCAGGAAGTATTTCAAAACCTATTCAGAAAACGATGCCTAAAAATCAAGAATTTTTTATTTAAAACTAGACATTATGATTACAAGACAGTCTTTACAAACCATTACGTCAGGTATGTATTTATGGACTAATTACATAATGTTCGTCTTTATACCAATAAATAACATTTAAATTCTGTACTTGTAACGAATTTCGAGATGAGAACGCGATTCAGAAACTGGAAAAAACTAAACCAAAAGAAATACTTACCGTACTTCGATTTAAATTAAATCGTTGCTGGATTAACGTACAGTTAATAGTTCACATGTTTAGTTAAGCATTGTGTTACATAATTTGCCGTGAAAATGTATTATTTCTGTTTTGTTTTCTCGCCCTGAAAATCAAAATGGCGACGATATACATACAAGTCACGTGACAAACGTATGTTTAGACTAAATACCAGTACAGCCGATACCAATCCAATCTCTATGGTTCCCGTTGACTCGAACGTTTCGTACGAAAGAAAGAGCTTCACTTAGTTATAAAATTTGTACTATTTGTGGCTTTATTTCTTGTTTTACAAGAATCTTGTTAAACAGCTGAAACGTTGACAGAGAAGTATGTGAGGGATAACGAACAACAAGAAATAACAAAAAAGAGCAGAGTTATTTTTCACGCAGAAGTAGAAGTAAACATAATTATTGTAACATAAATGAAAAAATACCGGATGTACAAAAGTAAGACATGGTTTGTAAAATGACGCCGATATATTTAAATTAAAAAAACACCGAAGTAATGTTAGCAACATAGAAAATAGAGGAAGCAAGACCTTTCGAACCCAAGATGAGCCTTTAGTAAAAAGATGTATGATATCTAAGCGGGCCAAAAAAATATTTCTTTAAATATAATTATATCCAATTTAAAGTAGTATTAGGCTGGTAGTTAATATCCAATTATGACAATTATTATAAAATCATATATTCCTAATTAAGATTTATTACAGCAGAAAATAATTGAAATGTAAAACAAGTATTAAGTATTCTTACAAAAATAGCTAAAAAGCCATGATATAACCATTGTGTCCATTTCTATTACAAATTATAACAGTTACAAATACACAATATAGCTATTTCTTAACTATATTGGCGTACTTATAATGGTTCTTATACATTATAAGTAAAAACTTAGACACACATACAAACACTCATTAAAATAGCCTACCCCTATCATGATATGTTTTTAGAACAAAAGCTATATCCAAACAAAAGCTACATTGTTTAAAGATGGTGATTGCTCGCACTTTTGGGATTATCCAGAACGCGAGGATAAACAAACTCAACTCAAAAGCCGAAACTATGTTAACCTACAGTGGCCTATAAGATGTTTTTTTTCACTGGTGTTTAACGTCGCACCTACAGCCAGGATCATATGGCTACTACACAGCTTTAATAGTGGAGGAAGACCCCACCGTTACGCCTGGGTAAGTCCACCAACCTTCCGTAAACTAGCTGGACAGCTTGCTCACACTTGAAATTTCGTCTCGGGTAGGACTGAACTCACAGCAATGAGGGCCTAATGATTCTAAGTCAGACAAAAGTATCATTTTAAAGGATCTGAATTATTTAACTAACAGTGATATAAGTTTTAAATCATCATCATTGATATTGTTGACTTCTATGTCAGTTCCTCATCAGCGCCGAATGAGATTACGAGGATCTTCGTAAAAAAAAACATCTTAATATCTTTTTAGCCCCCCCCCCATTATTTAAGTATCTCTGTAGTTTTGAAACATTGACAATAATCATCCTTTGATTGTATGAGCTTCATCTTATATTCAGTTTCCATTTACTTTTCTTTTCTCATCCACTCTTCTTTGTTACTTCACTTCCTTTCATACCTTATCCTGCCCCCCCCCCCCTCCTCCCGTCTACCCCCTTTTTGCTCCTCACGCAAGGCTACGTAAATTTACAACCTACTTTAAAACCAGCGCCGTATATAATAGATTGTGCAGCATGACTCGTACGTTTATTCGTGTAGTCACATAATAGTTCAATTTAAGTTACCAAAAATAGAGCTTAAGTCGTCTTCAGATACAAAACAAACGCAAAAAATCTCCTTAGTTAAACAGCGATAGCTCGCACAAATACGAATTTGACCCAACATGTAAAACTTAAGCTGTACAATCAATGTATATCACGCATTGGTTACAAAAGTAAATGCGCAATTATTGTTATGTGCAAAACCCATACTGCAAAGTATAAACATGATTAGGCCATGCCAAACTGAATTTATGTTTAGTGTCTGTTTCATTTCTCTAAATCTACTGACCAGGCTGAAGGAAAATCAAAACAAAAAGTACATGAAAACATTTGATTTTTTTATTCATGACATTTTTATTATCAAAACGAACAGCATACGAAAAATAACGCCAAAAATAAATGGGGGACCAACTTACTGACTGACTTATCATTTAAAAGGAGACCCTTCTTGATGTCTTTTTCTTCAAAAAATAATTTGAGAAGAATGTTTTATGAGATTCAATAGTTACATTAATTTTGTATTCATCAGAATTTTATCTACATTTACAATCATTTACCATATTTACTGTTCATATATTTTTTTAAATAAATGTGGATTATAAAAAGAGCATGAATTATCACTGAAACACTTCTACCTAAACAGGTTTTCTATTAAATACATTTTATCACTGGGTTTAACGCCATTGTTTAAACAATTGTTTAGTTATACGGCGACCAGTTCACCTAACCGGTTTTCATGTACTGTTTTCTAACCAATACTAATTTACCCTTCCACAAGGAGCCGGCAATTTCTCCACATATGGAGGAAAATCGACATTTTTTGTCAATTATTTTTATTAAATACAATTATGCTACAAAGATTTACAGACTTTTAACAAAACACAATGCAGCTGACTGGCATAGAACCAAATATATTAACAATGTCCATTAAGATTGAAACAGACTGATATTAATGAAATAGACAATAAAAGAAAGCCAAAAACAAGTACTAAGAACTCTAGACACTTCCACGATACTTCCAAAAAATCTATCCACCAGAGGACGCTAAACATAGATCAATTTCGTAATGACCTTGGGAATTACCCATGGGAAATCAGGGGAATTCCATTTTCTTATCGAGTCAGATCAGACAAACAAATAGTTGCATTGCCTCGTTTTCAACAAGTTTGATATCACTTGCTTCTGTTTCTTTAGTCGACATTAAAGGAAATTTCGGAGAAAACAATTACAAACCAATAACACAACTGTGGTTGTATTAGTGTATTGAACAATGCGTTTTGAAGGTTTGTTATTTTTTTGTTTCGTTTTAAAACTTTATATAGGTTAGATTTGAATGCAAACTTCCCTGATACTGGTACCAGCATTATTTATTTTGAGTTTTACAGAAAAAGCAGCATGAGTTTATAACTGGGTTCAGAAAAAAACTCGATAATGAGATTATCTTCGGGACCCAAATAATCGGTCGTAATAATGAGGTGGCCTCATTATCAAGTTGAATCAAAGGGAAGTTATTGGAAGCCGGTTCAAAAATAAGTTGTCGCTATAACAAGGTGATTGTAATATTGAGGCGGTCCCTATGTGAGATTTTACTGTATATGTATATATTATGATAAATGTGTTTTTTGTTCGTTTTAGGGCTTAATCACGGCAACATTATACACCATTCCTTCAACGCGCTAACCCCATAGTATAAATAGCTACATCATAGATAAATAATTACATGTATATAAATACAAAAAGATAGCACCCCCCCCCCAAAAAAAACAAAAAAAAACAAAAGCGAAATCATACAATACTACGGGGTATAGCCTTAAAGCAATCCGCTGCATAAATATTTCAAATGGTTTATTTGAATTGACTAAATGTGAAAAACCTATCTTACACACCAAGATATCGATATAAAACGCATTCACCTTGAATTAGAACAGTCCGAGATATGATAAACTATATTACATGTGAGTGTCTATTGTGATCAACTTTCTTGTTGCAGATTTTATACAATTGTTACTTGAATCATCATTTTGTCTTATGAAATCTAGTCTGCCGGGTTTCTTTGCTTGACGTAAATGCGCCAAAATGGTTTTACAGTTGTGACTGTAAGCCATAAACATATACGGGAACTAGTTTTATGTTGATATGGCTATCCAGTAAATGCATTTCTTTTTAAATGTTTGTACTAAATTCTACGTTATAGATTATCTATTTACGACGCAAAACATACATGGGTAACTTTATCGTTCCTTTTGTGTTTAAATACGGAAGAAAATTACCTGGCTATATATTTATCACTTATTCATGTGTCCAGACAAGTTTACTAGTTTGATTTACAACTGTTTACAAACAACGATTCGCCAATCTCGTTGCAAGTAAGAAATCTACAGCGTATAATAATGTCAATTTAGATTATCGCGATAATTATCAAAGCACTGGAAGCACTACAATACGAGATGCTGACAATACCCTATAAAATACTGTTAAACCGTATGCATTATATGAAATGATAAGTCCATTCAATGACTAATCTAAAAACGTACTTATTCCGCGAAAACTCCACTTCTGCTTTGTTTAGGATTATATTATCCGACAAATCAACAATTTAATACGTCGTTACGTGAAAATGGGCCTCTAACGGCATGTTTGTAGTGATCAATCATTATACATGAAGAAAACATATGTAATTTCCGGTGTCTTTTCGCTATTAAGGTGTTTTTCAATTTTTTCATTGGGCATTTTATGTATTATTAATAGAGGCTAGGCCATGGTAGCGTTGTACTACGATGAGCTAGAAAAAAATCAAATAAACAACAAATTTGCCAAAAAAAACAACAGAAACAATAAAAAAATCAATCGTGTGTTACATACCACTGAACGATACTATTCGTAATAAAAAAGGTTTTTGTCTATAACGTAGTTTAAAACCATATCACTAAATCGCGTCCGACTTAAATGACCGGCGACCGAATTACGTTTTATGCATCCGCAGGATACTAACTTATATTCATATGGGAGGCAAAGCAGATATATCCAGTTAAATCACAGCAATTCTTCAACAATGGTTCAATGACTCAACAGTAATTTCTGTAACTTTCATACTTTCAGTGTCTTGAATTCTGCGAAATTGATGCGACAGCAACAAAGTAGTCCCATGTTTCCCGGTTTGCACGAAGACTCGTCCCTTTGAAAACCCGCTATTCTGCAATAGAATCTGACATTCACTTTCTTTACCGAGTATCAAATACTGAATGATAGATTTATTCTGGGGTTCCAAACCGAAAGTAATTGCAATGTAAATTGTTTTCTACTATATTTGCAACAAATATTTAAAATAATTTCTTTAGCACTTCGACATAGCACATCACAAAAAAAATTTAAATACCCGCGAAAATATGCAGTAATTCAGGGGTGTTGTCTTAGAACGGTCTACAGCAAAACAAATTAGGGGAGGTTTTAATTGATTAAATAAACTAGTATTCATCACGCGCACGGTATAAAACATTTTTACACAAAATAAAAACAAATAGAGATGTGACGGATTGTTAATTTGCATGTGTATGTATTTTATGCTTAATTGCCTTATTATAGAATATATTCGGCCGTTACTTCAATAATATTTTTGTCGAATATTATTTTGTTTCTGGCGTGCGTGCTTAACCCAAAACGGCTGAAATTATTTCGACATTGTTATTAACAAACGCGCGCAAAACTATAGTGTTCTATAGTAGTGCCTATTTGGATTTTCCAGCCACTACACTACCTTTCAAATGTTTGCATTCAATTCTATGTTGTGGAATTTCCGATTCAGATGTACGACGCAAAACATTCATGTAGGAAAAAGGAAACCAAATTACTTGGATATATATTTATCATCCAATCATATCTTCCGACTAGCTTTCTAGTTTGATAAACAACCGTTTATGTATGTATAGCTCGTCTCGTTTTAAGTAAGAAGTCAACGGATAACAATAAGTCGACACTGACTTACGTGATAAAATAAAACTAAACATTTCTTGGATTGTTTGTAAATTGAAGGTAAGATTGAGTTTTAGCTCGCAATTAAAGATCGTTAGTTGCAGTGCAATATTTTATTTATCGACAGCTGTGATTTTACGTGTCTTTTTGTATACAAAATGTACTAGTTTATATTTGCCAAGTTGTAAACAGTAGAATCTGGGAGTACATAGAGTAGAAATCTTTGGGAAACAAGAGGTTTAGTTAAGTGTGTTAAGCAGGTCTATATCTCAATAAAGAAGGAACAATATACAGAATTACAGAAATCAATTCGGGACACAAAAGCATTAAATTCTATGAAAAACAACAACGACGTGTCGTTTGACAAAAAAGTCGATTTTCTTCCATATGTGGAGAAGTTGCCGGCTCCTTGTGGAAGTTAGTACTGGTTAGCACAGAGTCTAGGAAAGGTGGTTAAGTGTGCCGGCCGCAATATATAACTGAAAAAAATGTTTAAAAACCCAAGGAAAAAATGATGTGTCTAACGTAGATTTTTATTAGAATGTGAATTAAAATACGCAGTAATTTCGCCACTTAAATAAATTATATTGTACATTTAATTATTAGATAGGTTTATCAGTGTGTACACAAGTATATTGGTCGTGCGCATTTTTTTTAAAAATGTTTAAATGGGTGTTGAATAACAGGGGTATAATTATATTTATCACCTAATCATAGTTTCATAACGTCATTCTTGTACATTGTATGTACATGTACATATTTATCTTCGTCCTTAGTTTGTAAACACAGTTTTGTACTTATTTAGATCTGATGTTTTTAAAAGAACAATTACAGTATAGTTAAAATTTGTCGAGCTCAGTCTTGAAATATATATTTATTTCTTTTCTCGTCTTGTTTTTTTCACAGGTCATTTTTTATTATAACAAATATTACATATATAAGTATTAAAAATTATTCTGAATAAACGCTAAAAACTTTGAAACTTTGTACGAAGGGAGATACAGTAAACCTCATTTAGCGACAATCTCTATTACGACCGCTTCATTGATGCGACCACTTATTTTTAATAGTGATTTTGTTACTACAGTTGTAGATTTTTTTTCGAATAAAGAGTAACACTATATAGATGTTGATATAGTAAATAAATATTTACAAGTACTCCAGCATTCCTCAGACTTAATGTTTTTTCAACGATTCTGGTATCACTCACTGAATTGATTTACTATTTGCTTTCTTGAATATACTTCAGAATTTTGACAATGGAAGAACGTGGCCCTACTTGTTCTGCGCTCTTTTCGGAAGACAGAGACAATGACTCACGATAATGATCTCATGATACTCTATAAATGATAAGTTCATTTTTCAAGCAAGGGGATTCAGTGAAATAAGCGGTCTATAGATAAACAATTTTACCTCCTGAAATATACATCAGCCAGAGTGATTGTTAATATATATTTGTATTTAATTTAAGTGCCAACCGCCATTGGGTGTTCCATTCTGGTGACGATGTTTTAAATAGTTATGAAAAATGGTGGAATTTATTTTTTAACTATTCCTCTCGTGGAATTTAACATTTCCAGGTATTCAACGTGTGTTTAGTTATCTAGATCCACGAAAGATCAATGAAAACTCCCTTTTACTACAAAACAAGTGATACTGATGGACGCACTCAATCGCTATTCATTATCATGTTTGACGATACTATTTAAGTGACTGAACAAAATGAGTCGAAATACATCTGTTATGATATCAAGATTATTGGACGATCTTGGTTACAGTCAGGATATGGTAAAATCAAGACAAAAGTCATATGAATCTTGTAATGTAAGAGAGGACTCATTTCATCACATGGTATGTGGTAGTAAGCGTGAAGGGTTATCTCTGCCCTTTGAGAATGACCTTGATGAGATGAACGTCACCAATCGGCTGGAATGTCGCGATGTGTACGATGATATCTCAATAAATAATGGCAAAATAAATTTTGAACTTGTACGTTACAATTCAACAGCTCCCGGTTATACATTACTTAAATATATTTCCTTGGATTTATCTGCATTGCCTGAAGAAATATGTGAATATTTGGTTAAAAAAGATAAAAATTCGTACTTCCTTTCGAGCGATTCCTGGAAGTATAGTCTGAAAGAAGCAGCTCAACAATTCGAGGCAGTTCCCGGCAATAACAGATTTGTAACTGTTTGTCGCGACAACCATGGCCCATCCTGTCATATCCGTGGTTTTGCGGGTTTGACAAAAGTGGATAAAGTCCTTGCCATACCGTATCACTCTCCCGAACTCATTGTGCCTTGGAGAAACAGACGACGTCTACATGGTTGGCCTTCACCTGAGCTTATACATGTTGTGTCGGCTATGGAAGCACACGTCGTCCCTGTTGGATATAAGGACAGTCGGCTACATTTCCTTGAGTGGAGAATATGTTTCACAAAGGGAGAAATTCGACTGATAGAAAGTTTGAACGACTGCCAAACAAAATTGATCATACTTTTGAAGATGATTGCTAAACATGTATTGCAACCAATCTGTAAGGAAATTTCGTCTTACGTGATGAAAAACCTCGTTCTTTGGATGGCAGAGAAACATCCATCTGGAATATTTGTTGAACATAAATTAATGACACTATTGAAACACTCATTGAAACTTCTGAAAAGCTGTATTAAGAATAAAGAATTGCCAAGTTTCATGATTAAAAAAAGAAATTTGTTAGCCGACAGACTTTCTGACAGCGAAATTGTAACGCTCGCCGAGACTATAGATGTGCTTTTAGGCGAAGGTCCAGTGATGCTTTTAAGATGCCCGAAGATACGACAGGGTTTAACTATGTTTTATCAGTTTCCTGACCAATTTCGTCTCTGGTCAGAAAGGAGAAAATGTGTAGTACCCCTATTTGAGACCATTTTTGCGAAGCAAAGACAATATTTGGGAACAGTACCCCTTATTAGTGAATGTGGTACTCTAAGTATAAGCCAAATACTTGGGTCTTTTACATCCTTCGGTCCCTGCGGAGAAGACGTGTTATGCTTAGTAAGTATTTTATTTCCAGATATAGTAGATTTGCTAGTAAGGGGTGAGAATCCAATGAAAATGCTTGTTTATCGGTTATCATATTTACTATCCTAAGATGTTTTAAATTGTGTACGGAATACTTCTGACAGTATCATCATTTGGACGGTATAAAACACGTGAATGTTGGTATAAATTTTGAGTGGACATTAAGTATCTTCTAGTCTCCTCAAGACGAAAGTGAGCTCAATCTTGATATCCAACAGATTGACCGAGAGACAGATAAACGTATCTCCATGATATACGAACAGATTGACCAAGAGACAGATAAACGTATCTCCATGATATACGAACGGATTGACCGAGAGACAGATAAACGTATCTCCATGATATACGAACAGATTGACCGAGAGACAGATAAACGTATCTCCATGATATACGAACAGATTGACCGAGAGACAGATAAACGTGTCTCCATGATATACGAACAGATTGACAGAGAGACAGATAAACGTATCTCCATGATATACGAACAGATTGACCGAGAGACAGATAAACGTGTCTCCATGATATACGAACAGATGTAAGTAATGTGTTAGTATCTATTTTCAGGCATTCATGTGAAGGCCAAAGATTTACTTCGCCATGCATTTAATGTGCTTCGCCTGTTGGTTTTGTATTTTTGTGTTTTCAGTAATTTCTTTTTTTTTCATTTAAATCATACCAGTAACGTAACACATAAGTTATTTCAGTGTGTTTCAATGTACAGTCAAATCAGTTCTGTGTTTGCAGCCACCTCAAAATAAAGACCACTCTGTGAATAAAGGTCATTCTTAGAAAAATCGTCATTGATTATTAAGAACAAACTGACTTCCGAATACAGGCTATCTGTCAAAAAGGCCACATTTGTCCTTCCCAAGGATGGATTTTGTTCACAAATTTGACTGTTTATCGTTCAATTGTGTCTGTAGTATATGGATGTATTTGGGTCACGATTGCGCATGCGTGGTCTCCATCTTGGATCTATTAGTGTACTATTTTGATCGTGTGTAGATGGTGATATTAATTTGTATTGTTTATCACTAACTTCCATATCATTTTATCAGTTTTTGTTGTAAGTCAATATTATTTTATTTTCTTGTATTTGGATATGTCTATTTGTATGTAAGTGCGAAGCTTGTATCTATTTACATTTGAAGTACAGGATATCAGGATATTGATACATTTTATTTTTATGTCACATGTATATCAAAACTTATCTGTAGATACGTTTAGTTTTATCCATCTGAAATAAAATGTGAATATTTTAATAAATGTAAATATGCTTAAAGTGTCCTTTTGACCCAAATTTCACAGTGCTCCTTAAAACAATAACACAGCAAAACACGGTTAAATCAAAATCAGATATAGCGAAAAAAAAATGTATCCACGTTGGTGTAAACAAACAAGAGCATAATAGTGTTATAGATGCATTCAAAGATGGTTCTATCGTACCTTATTTGGAACAAACAATACGGCAATATATTTACGGGTAATTTTAGGAATGAATTTGAATGCAGTGAAATTGGTGTCCAAATAAAAAAAACACCTAATATTGGGTATGACCACCTCTGAGTCACATCACAGTTCATATCACACGCAACATATAAACCAACACAGATTGTCTATATCACAGTCCTGAAGAAATGTCACATGGAATTTCAGAGCAAATACAAAATGTCGTACTGAACAGGAAACAAGAGTTGACAATTCTAATGCGAGTGTCATAAATAAAAAGTCATATACTTTATTATACTGAAATATAAAAAGGACACAGTTTCTAACAGGCAAGATTTAACAGCAGTTTAGAAGTTGAAAGTTTTTCTATATTAGTAACGTTTGCTGGCAATTGATTCCACAAAGAACATCCGTAAAAACAAAAAAAAGATTTAGATCCAAAGCTTTTACCCTTAAGAAGAACAAAAGCACCTTTCAGGTTATTCCTAGTACGATATTGGTTAACAGTATCCTGAGAGACAAAGTTTTCTCGTAGGTAATCTGATAAAAGCCAATGTTTGATTTTAAAAACATGACCAAGAATAATTATGTCTACACGTTGTTTCACAGGCAACTAATGAAGGTACTGAAACTGATCTATTGAAATATGTTCTCTAGGACCAAGATTGAGAATAAATCTTATAATAACTGTATTTTGTGTGGATTGTAGTTTGTTTTTTAGGACTTGAAATAAGCTATTATACCAGACAGAAGAAGTATAATCATAGAATAAGAGAGGTAATTCGTTTTTTGTATGTTCAGTCGAGTATTCTCTCTTGCAATACAAAAAATTCAATTTGGCATTAGCCTTTTAAAAAACTGAATACGCTATTGGTTCAAATGACAAATGTTGGTCAAGAGTAGCATCAAGATACTTAACTGAAGTAGTAGTTACAGTTTTACCCAAATGTAATGACAGCTTGTTGTCAATTAACCATTGACTGACTGAATTTAAATAATGAGAAAGTAATTTCTCAACCTCTGATTTGTCTTTACCTGCTACAAGAATTGCTGAATCATCTGCATATAACAAAAGTTTGATTCTAACCATAGCTGACATGTCGATTACATAAATAATTAATAAAGCGGACCTAATGTGAACCCTTGAGGCACACCACAATTTATCGCTCGAGTAGCAGAATAAGTTTTAGAAATATGAACAAGTTGCTGTCTTTTAAAAAGATAAAAATTAAACCATCTAAGAATATCATTACCAAGCCTAGAAACCTTTTGTTTCATACGTTCAGTAGAACTATCAAACAAGTCAAAAGCTTTTTGTTAATGTAATAAAAATCATACCAACACAATTACCTTTGTCCATTTCAAGTCCTGTAGAATCAGTGAGGTAAGTTAAACATGTATCAGTTGAATAACCAGTTCTAAAAATGACTGCAAATTATGTAAAAGATTCTAGCTCTGGAAATATGACAAAACTTGGTCTTAGACAACTCTCTCAATGATAAAACACCTAAAAGAGAGACTGGACGGTAGTTGCCAGCTGCTGTTTTATCATTTTTCTTAAAAAGGGGGACCACTCAGGCAGCTTTAAGATCATCAGGCACTGTGCCTTGTATTAAAGATAAGTTGATGATATGAGTTAACGGACATGCAATAATAGATGAAGTATTTGTAACAAAAGGAGAAGGGATGTTTCCTGAACCTGTAGCTTTATTAGATCTCAAGTTTGATAAATAATTAACAACTTGTTTTAAGATACCGGTGAAAGCGAACTGCAGTTGGGTGATACTCCTTTATTTAAAACTTTGACACAAAAACTAAACCCAAGCATGTTCAAAGGGACAGGTAAAGTTTCAACTAGGGAAGAGGCAACTGTTGAATAAAAGCAATTTAAAGTTTCAGCAATAGTTTTCTCATCAAAACATATATTGACATTTATATTCAGGCTTATATTTGCAGTGGTTGCACTGGATTTTTTTGGAAAGTAAACAAAGAGATTTAAGAATGTTCTACAGTGCCTTTGAGTTAGATTTGTTTTCTTCCAAATATTTTTTCTGGAACAATCAATAAGAAACTGAGTTTTATTTCTTAAAACCTTAAAAACATTAAAATCATCTTCAGATTTGTTTCCTAAAAAAAACATGAAAAGCTTCGTCCCCCTCATTGATAGTATGAAGAATTTCTGAATTTATCAAAACTCCATTTCTCTGCTTTAACCTAATTTGTTTAACAGGAGCCATATCATCAATAAGATGCGAAAATAGACTTTTAAAATTACTTCAAGCTTCGTTAACATCGTCAGAAAGTAAAAGAGAGCTACCAGTCGGAATTATGTACCTTTCCCGTGGTACTTCCCGTACAATTTAGCAGCGACGTTAATTATCTGTGCTGTGTTTCATTTTATATACTAGAACATCTAATACATCAGGAGTCCGTCAGGAGTTTGTCGTAGCTACGACTTAAAAATTGTCTGAATCTTTGTCCTAAATTTTGAGAGAGCTGTGTCGTAGTTCTAAAAACATGGCTGCACTAGAAGTCCGAAAGTTAAAGAGTCCCTCGATAGTTTAGGCTCAGACGCAGTACGAGCATCTCCATGACGACGAAATTCTATCCCAATATCTGATTTATAGGTGCAGAATTTTAGAAGATCAACTAAAAATAGGAACTCACAGATCGCATTCGATCCTTGTCCTTATGCGTACTTTAATAAGTATACAATTCCATTTTGACAACAAAGTTACTCGAATATTTCGTGTTTTATAAAGGATCGGTAAAAACACGCGAGTACAAAATAGTGTGCGCTGTTTAAAAATACTGTTAAACCGTATACATTTCATGAAATGGGAAATTGCATGCATAAATAAATCGTCCGTTCAATGACTAGCCAAAGAACGCGGCTGGACCCTGTAACCCACAAAAATCAATGTGATACTCTTAATCTAAGTCAAACGTTTGGGTTATTGACATTAATATTTTTTGTTGATGTTGGTGGTCTCAAGCTAATTGATAAACGGTCCTCTTATCAGTCATTCTCAAAGGGCAGAGATAAATCTTGTTATGGAAATGAATCCATGCAAAAAATATATTGATCGGATGTCATATAGGAGAGTATAACGTTATGAACGGTTAAACCATTTCCGTGCGTGTACGCGCTTCATAGTCTTTAGCTTTGACAAAGGGAAGTTACTCCTACTTCTCAAAGTTGTTTTGACATCATCCATGATGTAGACTGATAGAGTGCCAACATTTTATTTACGGTAAGTTTGCTTTACATTATTTCTAGATTGATTGTAATTAATTGCACAACGCTATGGAAAATTGCATCATACACGCATTATTTTTAAGTCAGAATTGTCGCCTGGAAAAGTTTCCCTTTTTGTAAAAATGCTGTGTTACTTTCCCCAAATTTAAGAAAAAGGTTCTTACCTGTAAAAAAGCTCAGCCATATTAAATATCCTAGTGTCAGCCATCCTGAAAAGGTAGATCATCAGTAAATTCCATGTACATTCTGTTACGTTCTTATTTTTCAATAATTGGTTACAAAGTAATAAATATTATACTTTTTTATGAAAATTGGAAATGTATCTAACTTATTAACCCTGGAAAAGTCTGAAATATACAATGACAGTTGGTAACATCTGTTTTTTTCGGTCATGTGTTGTTTTTGACAATGTTGACAGTAACAATTGATACCTCTCCTTACAAAGGAAGAATCAAGAGGAAGAACCAAATGACAGCATTTATCACAATGGGCCCATTTAAGAATAACTCAGTAGTCCTTAGTAATCCTTTAAGTTCTTTTCTTTAGCTGCCCTAACTCGATAACTTACAACATAAAGAAATGTTGCATCTTCAGTAGAATTAACTATACTATAATTATCGATACTATCTTTGAAACAATTCAAATTGTTGTTTCTGTGACCTGTTGATTACGAGTCACATACAGTAAAACTTCGATATTGAGACCACCTTCGGGACCCAAAAAAATCTGTTTTGATAATGAGGTGGTCTCATTATCAAGTTGAAATATAGCAATATAGCGGAGTTATTGAAAGCCGGTGCCAAAACAAGTGGTCATTATAACAAGGTGGTCGTAATGTTTAGGTGGTCGCTATTTGAAGTTGTACTGTACTTTTATTTATTTTTCTCATTCCGAACATGGATGAAAAATAATTTGTTTCACATTTGTGATTGTTATTTTCGACTTGGCAAACTGTCTGCTTAATCATAACCTCAAAGTGTAAATGGACATGAATAACACCCTTGAAGCATACATGCAGTATAAAGCGCAAGCATTTGTACGACTTCTGTATTTAGTTCATAAAAACTTTAACATACTTAAGACAATCACATTAATGTATATAAATATACATGAAGGTGTGTAGAACTGACAAAATTATGTTTTTGTTGACGAAATTAGTTTCGTCATATTTTGTAGAACATAATAAATTCAAAGGAAATGGGGCATCTGTTGGAGGATTCTGGGTGTCCCATAAGGAGGATTTTACTAATGCCCAAATTCCCGAATTCCAGTAACCAGGAGGAGATGCTGTTCAACAGGCTTCATCCCAGTAGACGAATGGTGGTGGAAAGGTCTTTTAGCCTTTTAAAGTCTAGATTTAGGTAAAAATGTTTAACGTTATGAGAATTAATTACATTTTTTTATATTTGATAAGCATGAACGAATGTTTTTATTTGTCTGTCGTATTTCAAAGAAAGAGGGTTTTCTGGAGTTTCAATTACTCGTACCTTTGCATTAAATATTATTTAATGATAGACTTCACAATTTCTAATTTCACTATGTATTGTTACCTCGTTTTTCTTTTTAGCAGTCAATATTTCAGCGAATGTCAAAAGGTCATCGATGCATCAGCTGCTAGTTTTAATGGTGGAGGCTGATCCCAGCCGTACACGTGGGTAGAAACATCAACTCTTCGTAAGCTAGCTTTCAAGACAGTTTCCTCACATGTGAAATTTGTCTGTGCCCGGATGAAATTCTATCTTATGGCAGTGAGGGACTGGTGATTATTATTCAGAGATTATAACCATTCGACCACGGAGGCCCCCGTAGTTCGTTAAACAACACCGTTCCTTATCATTAGACACGTTTCTGTGAAAATTCTGCTGTAGTTAGTTTCGTATCTCTTGAAGGTTGCGTCATGGAATTTTGAGATCCACTCAAGGAAGTTTTTCTTGACTGTGGAGTTTTCGGGGAAATTAGCTCACACGATGCTTCCTTGATGTCTAGGGTGAATCAAAAATTTATATTAGGATTTCAAATGGTAGAAATAGTTATATTCCCTCTTTAAAACACTTAATGCAGTCATCTACTCAAACATAGTGTAATTTTACTATTTTTATCTTTTTGTCATAAAATTCCCACATTATTCACTCCTACTTCAGTAACAAGCAACGCATGCTACATACTTACAATACCCACTTGAAGTTATCCACTCCGAACGTCAGTGACAACAGTATTATTTAAGATCATCTAAAACATGAAATGAGTTTCATAATGATTTCTTAAGTACGCAAAGTAATGTGAAATTTCCTACGTCTAAAAATAGACTTTTCATTTACTACCGGATGAAATCCTTATATAAGCCAAACTGTTTTTGCTGAAATTCATATCTACATTTCAATCGACAATAACCATACGGAAATTGATCCATTGTCTTTCGAATTTCGAAGAATAATTACAAGATCAGAAGTTTGAACTAAACCACAAAGGGTAAATAACTTTTCTTGATAATAATAAACTGTTTCTTTTATTGCTTTTTATGTATTTGTTAAAACCAAATATTGAACTAAACATACAGAACTTATTTTTCAGAATTTGTGGTCGGTTTTTACATCTTACATCGTTTTTACTGATTGACTTGAAATCGTTTGTAATCTTCATGCCACTTATAGAATGTTTGCAAAGTGTTTCAACTTCAAAATTTTAAAATAATTGAAGTCAGATTAATGTCTTAAATACTATTGTGTGCTATTAATAACGTGTTTCACATAAGCTCATTTGGTGCTAAAATTTATCACGTGATGTACTTTCCATTTTGCAGGTGAAGCTACCAATCCCATCCGAACATTGAACTATCCGAAATCAAATACTACTTATATCCAAATATGGCTTTATCAAGATTTATGGTCGTAGTTATGGTCGCTAGTGTGATAGTCACCTTATGCATTAATGATACAGACGCTCAGAGGAGGAAAAGACTATGTCGATTTAACCGGCGGACCAATACATGTAATGACGTCGTACCACGTGGTATGAGACAAAATGGCGGCGGGCGCGTTGGACGGTGCGCTGCGATTGGAGGAGAATGTGACATTTTTGAAGGACGCAAGCGCACCAGATGTATTTGTGTATCCGATCACAACGTGTTCTAAGATTTGTTGTCACTTTGTTTGAAGAAAAATTGGTACTAACACCACCTTTGTGACCAACGTTTAAGTGGTCCTGATGTTGGCTCAGTCTCATTATTGAGTTATAGTTTTATAAGAAATAATGATAACTGATAGTTGAAAGAGGTGGTTTTAATACTGAAGTGATCATGATGTGAAGTTGCACTGTGTTTGATTATCTGTTTTCGTATTTGCATAAAAAATACAATGCGTGACACACGATGGCCGACATGTGTGCAATATGCATATTTATTACAAATGGTTGTTATATTTTTAAATTACTTTGTGCAATTACATGTAACTTTTATAGAATTTTTCGTGCGATGAGAACATTTTATTTAACATTATTTGTATGTAATTTTTATGAACATATTTGTTGTGTTTTCTTAAAAAACTGTTTGTTTATTTTTCTACACTTTGTTTCTATTTAATTTTAAATATTCATATATACGGTTATGTTTGTTTGTTGTTTTTTTTACAAATTCTTATGACCTTATTAGTGGTATTAAAAGTTTATTCTTTTAACTTTTTTCGTTATTTCTATTTATCAGAAAATTTCAGTATTTTACAACTTTTCAGGGTTCAAACGTCCAAACGGTAGTTCTAGAAATTGCGTCGGTTTCATAATCAAGTTGGAATACAGAGTAAGGGCATCTGTGGCCATGCGGTTACGGTCTCTGACTTGTAATCATTTGCCACTCACCGTTGTGAGTTCAAATCCCACCTGGGACCAGCCTTCAAATTTTACGTGTGAGGAATCTGTCCAGCTAGCTTACGGGAAGGTCGGTGGTTGATATAAAAAGGAAATTATAAAAAAACTGAGAAGTCGTTAAAAATCACTCTTTACAGAACAGAAACCTTTGATCTGAACACGTATATTGTTTCTTCTGAACCATTTTAAGTAATTTCGGTAACGTGTATATTGGTAACGTATTTTGTTTGACAAAAAACTTTATTGAAGCGTAATTTCCATTATTATTATCATTTTTTTTGAAAATCAAAATCTCGCGTCATTGTTGAGTTCTGACTGTTAGAATGCAGTGCAACCTCTCCAGAGCGACCCTCTCTTGAGCAACAACCTCCCTTCAACAACAGCATGATTTTCCCCCACTGTACAATTGTAATCTCTCTAAAGCAACGACCTCTCGACAACCACATAATTTAGTTCTCCCAAAGGGTGTTGCTTTGGAAAGGTTGCACTGTAATTGATGTTTCATCTGCTAGTAACAGTACACGACATTCACTAAGAAATTATAGTAACGTATCCGTTCACATTCACAACATAATTCTTGCTGCAACGTTTATAACATATTGTGGGTTGAACAAATTATTCACCAACAAATGATTGCTTAAATGATTAGTAATTAATAATACTACCAAAGTTTAATAATCTGGTTTTATATAGGCAATCATATAGCTTGGATATTATTGTATCATTGCTCTTACTACTCAAAAGTATGGCGACGAATCTGTTCGTAATTCAGGAGACGCGATAAGTACTTGAATGTTTTATCAAATCGGACTTCCGCAATGAAAATTCATCTTTCCACTCTTAATGGGGCCAGTGTCAAAGGAAAATGATGTTTGTTTCATTAAACATTGTGGGAAAATGTGTCTACATCAACCGAACAAAAAGCCGCGGCCGGGCCGTGGCCCAGTGGTTAACGCGCTGGACTTGTAACCCGGAGATCCGGGTTCGAATCCCGGTCGCGGCAGGTCATACCCTTCTATGAAAATTTGGCAAAAATGTCGAGTTTCCTCCAAATGTGGAGAAGTTGCCGGCTCCTTGTGGAAGGGTAAGTTAGTACTGGTTAGTATACAGTCCAGGAGAACTGATTAGGTGAACCGGTCGCCGTATATAACTGAAAAATTGTTGAAAACAGCGTTAAACCTCAGTGACAATAAGTTACATAAAACAATTGAACAAAATGCACTTAAGATGGGCACATAGCAAAAACGATAGGTGATTTCGCACCTTTTGGTGATGCTATTTTCATACATGTACATGTATATAACTCAAGTGTGACCATCTTAAGCACTTTACTTGATGGTAATATGTTAGACGTATTCAGTAGGTTATACATTATAATGATAGACACGATTTTTCGCTAATTTTCAATGGAGTTTAACACCTCAGCAACAGCCAGGGTCATTTGGCGACTTTCCAGCTTTAACAGTGCAGGTAGACCCAAGGCTTACACCAGGGTAGGATTACACCAGGGTAGAATCACCAACCCTCTGTAAGCTAGCTGGACAGGTTCCACACATGTGAAATTTAGTCCCGGGTGGGATTCGAACTCACAGTGGTGAGGGGCTAGTGATTACAAGTCAAAGACCATAACTACTATTTTTCTCCTTTAGTGGAGAATCAATGCTTTATGCACAGCTGGACCCAATTCATAGGTTCACTTGTTTGCCATTTAATTTAAATAATTGTGTGCTTTAGGTCATAAACTCAAGTATACTGACTTTAAATTGCAATGAACTGTTCATGAAATTTTAAATGCATATTTTTAATCATACAAAAACGCACAAACAAAATGTTATTATAATTTTATTTACAAAAAGTTTTATCAATACATGAACATAAGAATATGCTGTTGGTAGACAATTTATACTAATTTCAAATACAAGTAAATTTCTTAACAAATGAGTGACCCTATAGTCAAAGTTTCTCAAATAAAATTTAGACATACTGGTCATACAATGCAGTCTTTTCATTGGTCAATTTCAAAGGAAAGCTAAAAATTAGCCAATCAAAAGTTGGATATAATGCAATAGGTTTTAACTTTGTAGTACCCTGTTCTTGATAAACTGTCATGTTTTGAACTGATTTAGATAACATTCTACGATGCATTGATTTATCAGTATAACATTTTGACACCAATCAATATTAAGACCACCTCTCTACAAAGATCACTAATGTTCAGACAAGTTTATATATTTCTTCTATATTTCAACTTAATAATGACACCACCTTAATTAAGTGATTTTTCGGTCCCAAAACTGGTCTTTATATCGATGTTTGCTTGTCTTGAATACCCGAAATATGAAAAAGAAACAAAAAATTAATATGCTTGCCTTTGTAACGAGGGAACGAAAAGTATGTACATTACACTTCCTTGTTTCTCGGAAATTTTGAATTTTATGACGATGAGAAGAAAGATTTCATAGGCTACAATATTTTCCGACATAATTCGAGAGGATGACATTTACATAGCAAAGTCATATTTACATGCATAAAGATCAACAACATATATCTTACATGTACAATGGCAGTAAGAGAATAAGTAAGCAATGATAATTCGAGTAAATAGGAACAAGTGGACAACCAATGTTGCTTTATGTCAACAGCATTTTCAAATATAATTTCCCAGTCAACAATTAACAATCAATTACATAATTTATCATGTATGTTAATAAACTAACAGCAACATAACATGTAGTATAACAGAGCACAAATAACGGAACTATAAAGTGAAAATTACAGTCAAACAGACACTAAAGCCACCTGTGAACACAGACCACCTGGGAACACAGACCACCTGTGAACACAGATCACCTGTGAACACAGATCACCTGTGAACACAGACCACCTGTGAACAAAATCTACATGTGAACAAAATCTTATGACAGAAACCATTTTTATACAGGGCACTCCTGAGTGGCGACCACCCACTTCATGTTTCAGCTACTAAGTGAAAAATACAGTCAAACTTGCCACAGAAATCACCTGTGTACAGGAAACCACTTAGTGTTGTACCTAGCATGGAACAGCGGGATGGGCCGCCCTGCCCTTTTTTAACAATTCCACGCAATATGCAAATGCAGTTTATACTAATAGATCTGTGTAGTAATTCTGCTAATTTTCCACATATTAAGATTACTAATTCTACATTATAAGTTTCAATAACACCATTTACGCTTTTTTCAGCCTAGATACAACACTACCACTAGTAGAAAGTGCACCCATAAACAGACCATCTGTGCAGAGAGACTGTCTGGTCATAATAGCTGTTTCTGTTATCACAAATTTAATCATTTGTAGTCTGTTACAACCACTGAACAAAGACCATCTCATTACAGTATGTTCTTAAAAGGTGGCTTTTTAGACAGGAATAACTGTAAACATTGAATTAAGCCAGAGAAAATCGTGTATACATTTACTTGACAAAAAATATTTTCTTATTTTTTTTTCTAAACCTACATTTCATATTTTGGAGGTACAAATTTTCCTAAAATACTTATGTACTTCGGATTTGGGGTTAGAAAATTTATTTGGTCAGGTAAACATAATAATTTTCTTTCTGGCCTTATCACAAATATGCCTTAATAAAACAATTAGTTCACAATCATAATAAAATAAACAACAAAACAATATAAGAGGCAAATATAAACAAACAAAAATTTCATTTCATGAAATACAAGATATACAAATGTGAATATTTTCATTATAAATAAAAACATGTCCTTAATAGTCATAAGAAATGTACCATGCTTTTTAATACTCTAATCCAGTGTGTGTAAAATTGTACTTAAAACTGTCTGCTCAAATTTGATAATTCATGCATTAATGCAAACTACTCATAACCATATTTGTATGTAACCTCTACTTTAAATGAAAAATGAATTTTTTAGGCAATAAACCTAAAAATATTTAATTATGATAATTATAAATTATAAATTTCACATTGCACTCGAACATTTTAATAGTTTTAATTGGTATAAAGAAACATGGGAAACGTTCAAATCTCGAAACAAGATCAGTTCAATGTCAGAAAATCTCGAACTTTTCATGCGAGGAGCCTAGATTTACATCCAATAAACACATAATTGGTATAATTATACAAATATACCCTCAGCGATATTTTTCCTTCTTAGTTTGGGTCCGGTAAACTGACTATTCCCAATTGAAAATAAAGACATTTTTTCCCAATTTGGACCTAAAAGTTCCCAATTTTGGCATCACACCGTGCATTTTTTCCCAATTGGACCAGACCAGGACCTTTCCCAAAATTGCAAAAAAAAATCACTGGTACCATGAACAAATTGATTCTAAGACAATCTAGGATTTCTTATATTGAAAGAAATTCTGTGTATATCAAGTTACAGACACATACTACATATTTAAATGTATGTACACTTATGAGCAGGCATTGTTTATTGTTGTTTTTTTTAAACCTATGTCCCTCTATCATAGAAACACGAAAAAATGCCATTTTATGCCATACAACCTTGAACATCTGGGACAAAGGTCAGGTTTGGGAGGGTCAGAAACCTCTTTGGTAACAAAATACAATATACATGAGGCAGATATTTCTAAACTAAACAAACACAGCAACTAGTCATGCAACGTTTAAAATCAACAGGAAATTTGCTGCAGTGAAAATCTATTTTTTTATTTCGCTGAAGTTAAACCTTGCACCAACAGCCAAGGTCATAATGTGACTTTTCCAGCTTGTTAGCGGTGTAGGGAGGTCCCAGGTGTACACCTGGGTGAAACCACCACCCTTCCATAAGCTGGCTTGACAGCATTCTTACATCTGAAATTTGGTCCCGCTTGGATTTGAACCTACAATGGTAAAGGGCAAGTAATTACTAGTTAGGAGTCCAAAACCACTCGGCCCCTACGATGAAAATCTAAGATGGCATGACTAAACAAATGATGATTTTTTTAAACACATAATACTAAAACCTAAAAAAGTAAATGAAACACAACTCTACCTTGCAGGCTAAAAGAGTTATATAGTACAAAATGATTGTCTGTCTACAAATTGATGAGATAACAGGTACTGTTTCAGACCACTACACAATTTTGAAATTATCAAAGAAGTTTTCAATATGTTAAAAGTGTAATTTCAGAAACATGCAAGAAATCAAAATGGTGTTATTTTAATTAATCAATAATCACTGATGGAATAAAATAAATAACATAAAATGGTGGAAAAAATGATTCACATCAATCAATTGAAAAAAAATAATCGTCATACATAGAGTGAAAAAATAATTAATTGACATAAATTGATAACACAAAATAAATTATTGGTATAAATTGAAGGAACAAATAATGTATTGACACATTTTTAATATTAATGGAAGTTTAACTAATGAAAAGTAATTCAACAGATACAACAAAAACTTCAGAATATCACCATCATGTCAGAACAAATGATTCAACTAAATGAAAGATTGCAGGATTTAATGCATTTAAATCTATGTAAAAATATTTGAGTATAAGATAATACCATGTTCAAGGCAAGATTTGAAATCAACAAATACGAATTTCATTTTCCGTACATTTTGGGCAAATTTTGTCCATGATTTTCAAACTGACATATGAAACCAGTCTAAAAATACTTACATCTGATTGGTTGTTCCAGATCTGGGTACAAAAACTAACCAATGGCAAGGCTCCATTGATGGACTGATCTTCCAAAACATTTTTGTAAACCTCAGACCCAGAAAGCACATATTATCATGAACTTGATGGTATAAAAACTGCTTGAATGTATTTATGTACAAAATATGCATGATTAAATAAATCAACATGATACAGTATTTTTGAGACAGTTTTCTGTCATACAAAAAGCTCCTCTCCTCTAAAAAATAAATTTAACACAGAAATACATGGTAAAAATAATAGAAATCCTTACATTTTACATGTCAATATTTTTACAGGTAAATATCATTACATTTTTATAAGCAGATACCTGCACTGCCTGGCTTTGCTTTATGCTAGGGTGTAGCTTGGCTGCAAGCAATAGAGTGACTTTAGCAGTGTCCTGAGGCAAGCTTCCTTTTCGAAAAATCAGCATAGACCAAACATTCTCAAATAAATGCCCTAGGTGGCAACACATTTTGAAGGTTTTATAAAATATATCCAAATGAAAGTTCTAACTCTTGTTTTACCCTTGAGTTTTAATATATGAGTTTATTTCAAACATTCATGTTGAGTTGTTAGGCTACAATTTTCTAAAAAATGTCCGGTATTTATAAGGGAAGGGGTACGTTAATTATGAGAGTGTTTTTTATTACAGATTATTCAGTACTTTTTGGAAGATTTGAATATCTTCATAGATACTTTCATAGACGCAGCCACATTCTAATTTAGGATGTGCTGGTAGGTATGGTTAATTTAAATTTTACCAACAATTTGACACACATTTCCATAGCTATTATCCTAAAAGCACCCAAATTTCTTTTTGCTATGAAAAAAGGTGTTAATATGAAACTAAACAAAGTTTGTGCTAGTACACAAAAGGCTAGAAAAATAAGTTATGTTTAGGGTGATTTGACCAAAAAAAAAAGGGGAAGGTAGGCCAACAATTTTTTCTTTTCTAATTTTTATCTAAACACATTTTTTGGGAGCATATGAACTTTTAATTCATCCCCAAATATTTCCATATTTTGGATTTTGTCATTAGCGATTTTGTCATTCAGGGGCAATGCAAAAAAAATAAGGGTGGTCAGGTAACCATAGACCTGATTTTTTGGTTGTATCATAAACCATGCTGAGCTAAAGGAAAAAATATTAAGTGTATAGTAAAACCTCACTTAGTGATCCATCAATATTAACACCACAAAATTAAAATGGCCTCACAGTTTCAGACCTGTGTCCAATATCTCTTTCCTAAATCAACAGGTCAACAAGACCTCCTTGTTGCTAGAACTGTTTTATTTCGTCCCAAAGGTGGTCTTAAGTGACTCTATGTAAAGCAAGTGCCTGGCACAGCCAGTTTTTCATTTGTAAAATATCGTTAAAGGACTATCCAAGGCTCTTTTCAATAAAGTTTTATTAATATCGGCTCATTGGTTTCAGAGATTTTACTTGAAACAATTGTTGACGACACTCAATCACAGACTGGGTGATCACTATAGCTCACCAGGAGCACTTTGTTCTCAGGTGAGCCAGAAGGTCTGTACATTAGCACAATTCATACCATTTAAATATTGCATAAAAAGACAATACAAATAAACATATAGTGAAACGTTAATGCCGATAAAATAGCAAAATATCCACATCATAGAATGCATAATTCATACAAAGAATTTCTTGTTTTAAAATCAGTATGTGCATGTATACAATTTTGGATTCCTTAGCAATAACTTGCATTTATCACAAAATCAATAAATTTTTTATTGATGACACCAAATAAATAACAAATATCAAAAAAATGAAACATTGAAGAAAAAGTAAGCCACTAAGTAGAAAGTACAAGGCAGTTCACAAATTCCTTAGCTGTATAATGATGTCTAAAACTACAAGGCAGTTCATGAGATCGTTTCCATTGCAAGACAATGATCTCTGAAAGTACAAGGCATGTCATGATTGAATTTCCTCAACTTAATGTTGATCCCAGCTAATTGTTAACCTCTGGATCTACAGGGCAGTTCATGAGAACAATGCCGATGATTTCTGAAGCTACAGGACAGTTCATGAAACTTCTTCCAAAGCTAAATGACGATTGGATGAGACTGAATTAAAACAAGGCAGCTCATGAGACACATTTCATAGTTGAATGGTTCAGACTGTTTTCAGAATATACAGCACAGTTCACGAGACCACTTCCTTGACTAATTGATGATTGGATGATGCTGGCCACACTTCGAACAACTCTAGAACTATTTGGTTGTCCCAGACAGAGAGATCGCGAAGCTTGAACAATAATTTCATAATAGTTCGAACTGAAATTGTTTTTTCAGGTGGTCGCTTACTTAAAAGATGAAGGAAACAAGCAATCAGATGATCGTGAATCTGCTCGACCTTGTGTGGCTCTTTTAACAAACAGCGATCTGAAAATAAAACAAATGATAAAGCCTTCAGCGCATTATCTTATTGTTGTTTTTTATGTAGTTTAACATAAATTTAGCAACAATAGATGGTCAGTTGATAATATCTAGTATTATTGGGATAAACCTGTTCCTCCACAAACAACTGACAACAACATAACGAAATATGTGAAGGTACACCACAAAGGATGTAAATTTATGAAGAAAATAAAGACTTTTATGGTAATAGAGTCTACTAACTGTTGTTGAATTATGCCTGTCCGCACATGGCAGACTTTTATTAATCCAGGATAACGAGAAGCAACACAGAACATATTGAATGTCCATACAATTAAATGAATTGATCACAAATAATTACAAGAAAAAATATTTTTTGACAAATAATATTTCAAATTAATTTCATAATTACGATACCTGACAGAAAATACTTTAATGGAACACATATATATATGTTTTATTAATAACCATTATAAATTTATTAATTCACTGACAGTCAAACAAGTCTACATAGACAACTTCTTGAAGAGTAAAAAGCTGTATTTATTAAAGATGGTCTTTATTAACGAGCTAAAATGCCGGCAAATACTTGGAGGTAAAATAACAGGTCTATACAATGATGTGGATTCTATGTAGAAGTGGTCTATAGCACCAGTTTGACTGTTGTAAATTACATACAATCAATATATACAGACAAATTATTCAAAAGAAACAGAAGTTAGACACACACAGAGCAACAGCACTTTGCAACAGTAAACAACAGTAAATATTAAACAACAGTATTCTGGCAGTTAGTGCGACCTTAAACTCCGCAGAGTGGAACCAAGGCTCGTCTGTTTTACATCATTATATTTAACAAGTAATTTTGACCAAAATTCTAAGTTAAAAAGGGGCATAACTCCAAAAGTATAGCTCTTCAGAATAATTGTCTTGCAACTGTGCCTTGTCTTGAAAATCAAGTATTCGAAGTGTCGTGTTGATATCGCAAGCGTTTGACTAATGGGCTACATTAAAGATATTGCATGATGACAATGCAGCAATCATAATAGCTCGACTTTTTCTTAGAAACTGACGAGCTAAAAATAAAAAGTACGCAAGAATAACACTAGGAATGAAGAATTCAGGATACTTGTATATTTAGTACAATTCTACGGGCCGACCCTCAAATAAGGTGATCATAGAAGTGTTATGGTCATGACTTTATTCGGTGGTCACATTCTGGTATTAATAATGACAGGGTAGGTTACTGATCCCTCTACATACATACATGGGGCTAGTATGGTACAAAAAGGGCTACATAACAATAATGACATTATCATGCATACTTTAGATGGTACTTTTGGTGCCAAGGACAAACATACAAATAGAATACAGACATTTATAGCATGCAAGGTTGAAATTTTAAAGGAATTTGACACAACATTGTTTTTCAGCATGGAATAAAAAAGTTGAAGCTCCTCTACCCAGGGAGTTCAGCAATATTAAACTGGCACTATTATGTGAAATTGATTTTATATTTAAGAAAATCAGACAATAAAAATGTCTATTTATACAATAAAAAGAACTTCTAACATATATCTAATCAGGCATGTACTTCGACCGCTTAATGACCTGAACATTTGAGATAAGGGGGCAGATTCTCATGTACGACTAGACAACCTATTGTGATAATGGAATACAAATTCTTTTTGAAATACAAAGTACAAGAGGTACATAGGGGCTTGCATTCCACACCAAATATTTTTACAATTCCAGTTAAAAAGAAAATTTTATTTCAAGAAAATGACCATTTGAACGTAAGCCTTGAACTTATTTGACAGTCAAGGTCATTATTTGTACAATTTTCCATACCAGCAAGGCATGCTTAAAGTTCAAATAGATAATTTCTACCCGATTATTTCTGAATAAGAAAAGATTTGATAAAAATGTTTTTACAGACTCTATGGAAGACACACCAACCCAATTTCTCACAGGTGTTTTTGACGCAAGACCATCTGCCTACAATAAGGAGGCAGGTATACTAGATTAGCAAAACAAACAGGGGTGTGATTGGTCGCTAATCAGAGGGGAGGTAATTTCTGTCACAGTGATGAATATGACTGGAAAATGTTCCAAAAACAGAATAAATGGACAGATGCAAATACCAGTAATACAACTGGTACTCGCGATGCATCAACATTCGTTTAACAAGCATTTGAGGAGAATGGGTTTACTTCCATAGCCACACCCCCTTTGATTTTCTAGACAGATTTATGTTTCACAAAAATGACCCCACGATCATCCAATCCCTCTACAGAAAAATCACACCCCTCGAAAAAATAAATGTTCTGAAAGCTTTACAAAGCATTTAAGCATACTGCCGTACTGACCTGGAAATGTTATCACAATAGATTTTAACAAAATGGTCTCCTGAAAAGTAAGGTTCAAAGCCAAAACATCGGCTACTTGACCAATTTTGATTGAACAATATTCTTCAGGAAATATTTTATTTATTTCCTCCATATGGTACTCCTTGTTCCACGGCAAAGTTGCGATATTCAAAGATGATTGGACACACTTGCCCAGTGCACGAAACTGAATCATACCATGCTCAAATCGTGAAGCTGAAACACAAATATTAACCTGGTATTTTTTTTAGCGTACACAGAGGATAAAACAAGCACAGCGGTTCAGGTGACTAGTAGCTGGATACTAAATCAGCTTTGTAACCATTAAGATATTTTACTCAATACAATGAGTGACCCATTCTAAAACCACTTTTTTCCAATTTCAGGGAAAAAAAACTTAAGACAACTTTCCTTTATCTTTTTGGTATTTGACACAAATCAAGAGATTAAGAAACATTGAAATAAAGACCAAATATTTTTGGTTTTAAAATCCATCATAAAATCTATGGTAGACAACATTTTCAGGTTTACCTTTTTCCAAAATTACCATTCATTAAGGCTTTTTTATATAAGTCTTGAAGTTAGCAAAATGTTGAAAAATCAACTGTGTCAGTAATCAAACCATTTTATTTGCAGCAAATGAAATGGTTCACATCACTAATCTAGCATCCAACTACCAAATCACACGAGGTGCAAGCTACAAATGTTAAGAAACGCTCCTATCATCACATGCAAGCAACAACAAACCTGGATAAGTTATAACTATGCCCTTCAGTATAGCACACTCCTCATCAGTGAGGTGGAGTCTGTATACTTCAGTTATAAAGTTCATCTTGGCTTCTAGGTGAGTTAACGGGTAAATTTTAGTTAATTCCTCTAAATGATAATCCTTGTTCCATGGAGTTGTAGCGACCCTAGTTCCTGTTCTCAAACAACCTCCAAGTTTTGGCATTTTTATCATTTGAAAGTCAAATCTAGAAACTGAAATATGGCATTTCTAATAAATTTATACTCCACATCAGATGCATACATCATACATAAACAATTGAATATTTTGTTAAGAAACCAACAGTACACTTCTGAACTTCTCTTCGGAGGTAAAATTTTCAATTTCCGTCACATTCTTGACTTCAAAGACCAGTCTATCGCCCTCTTCTATTCTTCAAATACAGTGAAATAACTTGATAGATCCAATTTACTGGCATGTCAAAATATTTCCAGCATATTATTCAGGGGAACGGTGGGGGGGGGGGGTCAAAGAACCAAGCAATTATCTTGGGTAATTTAAACAACAGATTACAATACCCCTAAATCAAATAGAAAACCCCAAAATTGTGAACAAATGTAATCCAGCTTCCATAATCATTCATGTAAAGGTCAAACCTGTATGAGACACAGGTAAAAGATCAGAGGAAATCTAAGGAAACAATGTCGTCATGTCTTCAAAGAAAATGACAAAAAAAGACAAAAAAAATGAAAAAAGGGAAAAGCCATTTTGTTAGTTTGTTTTTGTGCAACATAACTCTAGTGTAACTGTGATAATGACTTTAATTTAATCTTTCTTTAAGCCAACACAAACTTCAAACCTCTGAACAACTTTTAAGTTCTCATAATCAGCAGTATAATTTGCAAGCTTTGTAGTTGATTTTCAAACTCACACAGTCTAGCCTGTCTAGACTACAAAATCTAGGATAGTACCGACCTGTAAGGGACTTTGGACAAGCAATCAGAATGATCTATTTCCCTTAGTTTTTTCAATATGCCATTTAATAGATACTGTCTCCGGTCAACAAATAAATTCAATTAGACCCTATTTTCTCTGTTCTGACCCGTGAAAAAAATCGAATTGAGTCCAACACCTAAGCATAAGATACATTCAATTTTTGGACCAATTTTGGATGTAAAAACATGAGACTTACAAATGATTGACTACGCTACTTACCTTTCACTAGATTGACTTGATCGTCAATATCTAACTCAGAGAATCCTGGGATAAATTTGGCAAATTTGACCAATTTTGAAATCATATCTTCAATAAATTTAAGGGCTTCAATAAGGATCTGCTGACGATTATCAATTTCAATTCCTGTCTGGTGGTAGAATTCCAAATATTCCTCCTTTGAAATATTCGACATATCACCAAACACTTGTTTCTTCAATGTGTACTGTTCCTTTAAATGAAAAAAACAGAAGCATTTCATCAAAATGTACTCTAAGAGAAACAAGATCATACTAAAATTAGAAAGCAGATGTAACTAAAAATAGATACAATGTTACTAAGAATAGAATCAAGATGTTACTAAAAATAGAAACAAAACATTACGTAGAATAAAATCAAGACATTACTAAGAATAAAACCAGGATGTTACTAAGATTTGAAACAAGATTTTACAAAGAAAGGAAATAATATGTTACTAACAAAAGTAACAATCAGTAACTGAAATTAGAAAAATGTATCTATAAATTGGTCACTAAAAATAGTAACAATATGTTACTAAAAATAGAAATAACAAGCAACAAAAATGGATGACCAGATGTTTTACGACATCATGAATTGCACAAAACAATCATTTAAATTTGGCTGAACAGTTTATTTCTTTAAAATAAACCAAAATACTCACAAGATACTCTGCATGTCTTTTTTTAATTTCTTCACAAGTAAGTTTCGGTTTGTCAAACAACACAGAAGCTGCCATAACTAATGTCGAAACAATCTTATGAGCTTGTTCTAGGCTTATACCTTGTCCAACCACCAGTGCGGGATTCTCAAAGCGATTCAACTGTTGCATTTGTATCTCCAAATCGTCAACATTATCTGCTGTAAACATGTCCTCGTCTAAATCTTGTTTTATATAATCATTTGCTACCTCAAAAGGCTCATTAAAAGCAGGATCCAGTTTGGTTGCAATGAGTACATTGTCTTCACAATTTTCTGGTTTTGTGTTAATAGGAATGCCACTGTTGACTCCGAAAAGAATCACTGTTTTGTCATCATTTAAGATATCAGATTTTATGTCATCCATATGTGTCACAGAACTGTTAACTGTTTCCTGTTTCAAATCTGCTGGCATATTGAGGCTGCTTGTTAAATCAGCCACATCAACATGATCTGCATGTGACTTTAAGTTGACTGGAGTCATGAGTAACGTCTCAATAGGGGTTGGCTTAACAGGAGAGGGCTTAAAGTCTTGTAGCTGCACAATACTATTGTCTTTCAACATAGTTTCAATGGGAGATTCTTTCACTGAATTAGAAACAGAGACATCAAAAGTGACTGGTGAACTTAAATCATCCTTCACTTCTGCTTTAAACTGGTTCAATGATTGTAAGCTCTGATCTTGATCATGGGGAAATGTCAACTTTTCATCAATTTCATCCAGGATATCAACCCCACTGTCAGGTACAAAGTCAAATGTTTTCATATTTATAGGAACATTTTTAGCATGTGTATCCCCATTCATCAATAATTTCTCAATTGGGGTCTGGTCTAATGTACCATCAGTTGGGCCAGTTGTTGCCAACAAATGGTCACCATAATTCTCATTGGCAATTTCAGGGGCAGAAGATAATAGGTCTTCAAGAGACGACTGTGGTGCCTGATTAGCAGGCATTTCATCATTCAACAATCTTTCTACAGCAGATGGCTCATCTGGCGGTATCTCTTGGTAATTCATAACCAAATCAACAGGGAATGTCTCAGGTGGTGGTACTTCTGCTGAAGTCTTCTGATTTTCCAACAACGACAAAATTATACTATTTGTCAGTGAACGATACAAGAATCCATCCTCTGGATCATTGTCATCGTCATGTCGTCTTTTACGAGCAGTCTGCGTTTTCATAGCACTTTGTAGACTTAAGGAAGTTATATCAGACGACAATTCTTCAGGAGAACTCACACTTTGACCTATAAACAAACAAGTAATTAGAAGCAAGTAGGCCAAAGTTGGGAGGCAGAGAGAATTTTTTTCCCATTTAGTCACAAATGAATAGGGTTACGTAGAATGGATAGTTCGTAACAGAAATGCTTATAATTTGATCAACTATTTCAACAAAAATTGCTTTTGTTACACTGTGAACTAATGTTTGATTGAATGTGTTACCATTTATGCATTTCCTTCGACTAATCACATGGTTACAGTATTTCTTTTAAAGTTAACATACCTTGACTAAACCAAGTATTATTAAAATGACATTACAAGTATCATTACCAGAACTTTTATAATAAACTTTCCCTAATTGACACCAGAATTTTATAAGTGAACTTGCTTGTACTAAACAATAGCACTAGTAAAGTGAACATACCTGTACTAATGCTGGCACTAATAAAAAGAACTTCCCTGTACTAATACTAGAACCTTTAAAATGAACTTACCTGTACTAATACAAGCACCTTTAAACTGAACTTACCTGTACTAACACAAGCACTTTTAAAATGAACTTACCTGTACTAATACAAGCATTTTTATAATGAACTTACCTGTACTAATACAAGCACTTATAAAATGAACTTACCTGTACTAATACAAGCACTTTTAAAATGAACTTACCTGTACTAATACAAGCATTTTTAAAATGAACTTACCTGTACTAATACAAGCACTTATAAAATGAACTTACCTGTACTAATACAAGCACTTTTAAAATGAACTTACCTGTACTAACACAAGCACTTTTATAATGAACTTACCTGTACTAATACAAGCATTTTTATAATGAACTTACCTGTACTATATGGAGACAGTGAGGAACTACTTTTGGATGAACTTTCACTCAATTTTCTCCCATCACTATTTCGGCTTCCAGCCTTTAAAGATTTCACTTCTCTATCATTCTGTCTCTTTCTTGTTATTGTGTATCTACCAATCTTAATAGCTGTAAACAGAACATTTGTGTTGTATGATCTGAAGTCATTTTTTACTTTCACCTGTGGTTTCATTATATTACAAAACCAACAAATATTAAAATCATTTCTCAATAGTTTCTGCATTATAGAAAAAAAAACCATTTCTATAACTTGCATAATGGGTGAATTTTCTCTAAGCTTAAAGCCTGTACAATATTGATGCTATTACAACAAAGCCGAAACAACACTTTTTTAATATAAGTATTGTGGTGCGGGGACAAAATTTCTATAAATCAGTAAGTTCCAACCTTTAACATGGTCATAGGTCTAACATATTCATTGCTTTTTCAGTACATGAATAAATATTATGTACAAGGTATAAGTACAAATGGTTTGGGTCACAAGTGCTATTTGACATCAGCTACGGCCCTCCCCTAGTGGTAGTTTTGACAATTATTTTGTACTCTTAAATTTTGAACAGAAACAAATGATTCCCTGTAAAAAATACAATTTTGTAAAGGAAAGTCTCATATTACTATTAGAAAATACAGCAAAACCTAAATAATGAGACCATCTTCTAGATTCGGGATTCAAGTTTTCACATGGAGCCTTTTACTCACAGGTAGCTGTAAACTGAAGTGGACCACATTTTCTGAATTCCAAATGTGGTTGAATCAAAGTTTTGTCCCCATTAAGCATGATAAATATCAAGCTAGTTACCATCTTTTGACATCCCAACCTTGATACATCTTTCGTAACGACATTTTGCGCACGTAAACTTTCTTGGAAATTCAATGCCCAATTTTTTCTCTTCCTTTGAACAAGAGCATGAGAAGTCTACCTTAGCCTTTTTCAGGGTGCGTCTAAAAAATGCCTACAAAGTAAAAAGAATAATTAAAATCCTTGAGAATACAGAACCAGTCCAAGCATCATTGAAAAGCATTTGTTTGAAAATTGGAATTAAATGATCAGGAAATATCAGCAAAAAAAATAATTGACTAAGACCAAAAAGTCTTGGGTTGGCAGAAAAAATAGGGCTGGTCCATTTAGTGGAAATCTGTAATTTGTTTTATACCGTACCTTACAAGCCTCACACGTATTTACACCATAATGAAGCCCAGACGCTTTATCACCACAAATTTTACAGGGAGGTAACTCAGTGCCTGAAATAGTCAAAACATACTGAACTTAAATCTATTTTTAAATAGAAGTGAGTATTTTTTACAAATTTTCAGGTTTTATGCCTATTTTCAACATAATTTCAGTTATAAACATGCAAGCAGTTAACCACACCAGGTCTCCTCCATAAAGTACCAGTTTTAACCTTGTTCTCTGCAAATGTCTGCCTAACTGCCTACTTCTCTCTTGATCAGACTTGGAGGATAAAACATCTTCCACCTAACTGTCACAGAAGAAAAAACAAGTGCGGCTGCTGTGCTCGGAGTTCAAAAGCATGAACCCAAGGTCCTTAAGACCTGATGCACTACCATTTCAGCTAAGATGTACACTACCAAATGTATTGTTAGCACAAACATAATTGAGACAAAAATCTCACAGCACGACATGACTACAGAATAACCCTTTGCCTCATAATACCGCATTTTCCTGCATCTGAAGCAGACGACTTTTGCCACAATGTTTTCCACTCTGTCAGACAGAAATTACCCAATTTTCTTCAATATATTGATGTTTTGTATATTAGCATTGCTTTTGGATGAGTCCAAAGAATGACTATGAGGCAAAGGGTTAATTCAGAATAATCAGTTCATCAGTTGACAACTTGTCAATAAATATACATGTAACAGAGAGCGAAATCAAAGAAATCTGACTTCCTGCATTCATTTTCATTCCCTTTCGCACTAAATTACACACAAACATGTAACTCTACAACCGGAACAAATCTGTACAATATCCACTATAAGTTGTACTTACTCAATGGGGTCCAGCCATTGGCGTCTGGCTTAGTCTCTGAACTTGAAACATCTTCCATGCCAGCCTTGTCATGGTTGAGTTTAAATCCCACAAGCTCAATACCTTTGGGTGAGTCACTAAATGCAACATCTCCACTTGATTTTGTTGGTTTACTTGCTGTTGGACTTTTAGGAGCAATCTGATTGGTTGATTTAGAAGTCAGTTTCGACGAATTAGAAGAAGACATTCGTGCAGCCTGTTTGCCAGTTACTGGCTTGCTAACGATACCGTTAGAACCAAAATCTACAGTCACCATAGAAGGAGACATGATTTGTCTGCCAGGCATTGTTGAAGAGGTCTGAATAGCGGGCAGCTTCCTGTATACAGGGATCTGTATGTCCGAGTTCTTGATAGTCGTGGAGGACATTGTGTCTATTTCGCCATTATTATGCTGTAAATTAATGAACGGTAAATTTTTCAAATATGAAAATAAAATACAGTAAAACTTCGTTATTACGAGCATCGATATCACGAGCATCCGGCTTATCTCGAGGAGCTTTTAAAGTCTCGTCGATTTTTTGTTATTAACTATGTATAATTTTCAAGGAACAAACAAATACCTCGTTATTACGAGCACCATGTTTATCTCGATCATTTAGACTGTTCCGATGACTTCTCGAGATAACGAGGTTTTACTGTAATATTTTTTCATGTTAATGTCCACATACACGAGATGGGTCATCATTCAGAGAGTAGACCCACAGGCATGATGTCTGGGATGATCAAATACTGCCGTAACAAGAACAGTATTTCCATTTTTCATATTAAATACTTAACGAAATGTTTAATATTGGGAAATTGTTTTTTAAAAGCTAAATTTTGTTCTGATTTTGAGATATACTCCTAAAGATAGGGTCTACAATCAGTAGATTAAGCCGCCAAAATAGTTACTGTTACAAAAAATTGAGTTTGTAGGAGGTAGTTTCTGAAAATGGCATTTTTTTACCACAGCACTGACCATCAAAATCCTACCTGGTAATCTGGACAGGTTCGCTGGTACATGTAAGGTATGAATTCAAACATAAATGGGGGTACATCCATCATAAACTAAGACAGTGATCATACAGAGTCCTCGAGAGATGTCGAAAGTTACAAGTCGAGCTCTGCAGAGCAGTGACTACACTCATCTGTTTTGCATGTTGGCAATGAGGGCTACATTCAAGTTTTTGCATGACAACAATGATGACACAGCAATCATAATAGCTTGACTTTTTCTTCAAAACAGACAAGCTAAATGGCTGATAATAATATGAAGAGTGAACAAAATTTCCTATTCATGTAATAGTAAATGGGAACAAAATAAAGAAGTGGAATGTAAACATTTTTTACTATTTCAAATCAGTCTAAAACCCAAACACACACCGAATGCCATCTTTTTCCTTCTATACATGGTACTCGCTAGTCATGTGACATTTATACATTGTAAACAATGCAATTTGAACGATTCTGAGGTTTCCACCCATCGGTCTAGCTCTAGCTAGCATGACCATTGAATTAGAAGATTTGGATATATGAACTGTTGGTGATTAACAATCATGGATAATGGAACTAACAAGTCCTTAGCTGGATAGTTAACTACTTCAAACTGCTAAATTTTAATTTGCTTTATAACCGATCAGTTTCAATACATGAAACACTCTTGTAATAAACAAGCTTGTAAGACATGTTTTTATTTTCAATAGATCCCCAATAATTTTCCAAATCCCCCATTCACAAATAGTGAATTGACTCTAGATAGAGAATGCAATTTGTGGATGCCAAAATTGGACAAACTGCTGGCCACATAGTGATTTTAAGAATGTGGGCCACTTCAAACAGCCTTAGTCATTTGGTGTTGGGTTAATTCTGTAGCAAAATGGGCAGTATCCGCCTACAATGCTAGGTATCCTGGGTTCAATCCTCGGTTCTGCCATTGTAATTATCGCCTAGAATAACATAGCTATAAACAAATCACAGTACTTCTGTTTAGCCAAGTCCATTTGATTAGACATGTCTGGGTAAGATTTCTGCTAAGCGTTTTGTACAGAAACAAAATAATTCTTTCAAGCAGAACGTCCGTAGAAGCCATGAAATTATCAAGCCGTGCAAATTTATTGAAAATGTCAATACATACCAATAGCCTCATATAATCACAAATAATGTAATAAACACTGGTGGAAGTGACTGGAGATATGTTTTGTCAATAAATTCATTTGCTAACTAAAACAATATCTACAAAAAATTCTCCATAACCGCAGCCATTTTGTTATTAGTGACTTGCACATCACATTTGCAAACAAGTGTCATACCTTAACATAAAATAAGAGGGATTACTAAAATTACATCAGATCAACATTAATAAGTTTGACTCAACGTCTCATGAAGGAGTGTTCGCGAGACAAAATCCTTTATTCACCGCGTCCCACTTTCCGAGAATAATTAGGACATTTTCTTACCTGCTTGTTTACAACCGATCAACCCAAAACTAGTAGTTGGGATCCGGTTTATTCCGAATGCTATAAATCGCAGTAGTCTCCCCTGTCAGTTTTCTTTCTACTTCATCCGGGCATTGAGCCACGGGCGGTCAAAACGTACATGTGATTGTAAAGTAGTTATAAATTTGATTTAAAACAACCAAATTTCCACACAAAAGATAATTCTTACATTTTATTATCACAGGTCCGTTTCTACTGCCTGTGTATTGAGCAAGGATCTTCGCAGACTGCATGACACAGAACTTTATAAATACTAAGGCAATCATACACTTATCAGGTAAATTGTACAACTGCAATCAATAATCAAAAAAGGATTATATCTGGGATTTTCAACTTATGCGTTTAAAAGTATTTCCAGTGTCCCAGTGTTACACCAGCGTGCAGTTAACCTAACCAATACATCTGTATTCTGTACCTGTGACTACCCTTATGCAACACTCGGACGAGCGGTTATGGACGAATGAAATCAGAAATGATATCAGATGCAATGTCTCGAACCAAATCATCACAGAGAACATGTGCCACGCCCTGGTCCAACTAACAAACCTGAGTGGGTCGGCTGGATAACAGTGTAAAGCAGTGTCAGATCAGGTAATAACAAGATGTCTCCCTTCTGTACCAGTAATTATTTGGCATGCATATCTGGTACCCATGCAATTTATTATGTGTGCATAATTATGACATTCACTATTTCGGCATGCTACCAATTTACCTTTAAATGAGGCATTCAGACTGGCATATCTTGCATTTCTAAATGTATTGTAAGACCATTGAATGAAGACTACCGAGTGATCATAGTCCTCTGATTCCAAGTATAAATCGTGCCATATTTTCTATTTGTGAACGCGAATCAATTTTGCATGCAATCACAGTGAAACATTTCAAGACAGGAGCTTGTTGCATTTCATTTTCCATACTATAAGAAAAATGAAAAATAAGTAAATTCCTAACAGTTTTACATTGCAATATTACTCTGTGTCACATAAAAGAAACTGGATATCTTTTCAAAGAGGTCCACATCATTATCATAAATAGGGAATTAAAATTAAATCAGCATAAGGCCAGAAAAAAATCATAGTTTCTGATCTCTTTTCATTTTCGATAGGGTTTGATGTCGCACCAACAGCCAGGTAAGTCAGTCACTAAAATCAGTCCCTTGTGAACAACAAGTGGCAAACATTGTGTGAATAAACCTCTAACGGGAACCCAACTGAATATAAACAAGGACTATGTTTCTTCACTCTCTTAATTCCATGGCCTTTGTTCACGTGTTAGATTGTAACCATCTTAATTTGTTGTTACATGTTACTAAAATATTTGAGAGAAGTTTTAGATAAAAGTGCATTGGGATGAGTATCCAAAATGAATTTTTCTGTAGCCTCATGTCACAAACCTGCCATTTGATCTTTCTTCTTTTATAAATTTCATATGAAATATGAAGCAAAGGATTTTAAATGGGATAAAACTTGATTCGTTTTTTTCAGTTTGTATGGCTATTTTTAGAACTTATGAATACACGATTTAATAAAATAGACAGTCAACGGGAACAAGTAAACATAAAAATGCGACTTTTATCTCAGCAGGCACATGTTAAGCAAAATGCATGGATGATGTATTATTTAATTGTTATCATGCGCCGAATAACCTTTCTTGAATGCCAAAAGGTGCATTGTATTTTACCGAAGTTTTTAAAAATTGTCTCATAATTTTATTTAGTGATTTTTTGGATGCACTAGATAAACTTAAATGATTATTAGAACATTTATATTGAGTCACAAGGGGGAGAGCGGGATATTTCACAATTTTTAGTTGTGTGTGAAGTTTAAAGAACATACATCAAGGGTGAAAGTTGAAAATTTTCCAAAAAGACGGATAACTTTAGGAATCCAGGCACATCTGAAAAACTTTCACCCTTGAAGAAGTCATTCGTTTCCAATTAACCGTCAGTTTAGCGTAGTCTATTCTGGACTTGGCGATCTCAACTAAGTAAGTTTTCCGTTCTTTTCTTCATGATTGTTCTTCATTTTCAGTACAAGCATAATTATGCTTACAAGAACGCCAACCTACCCTTAAATGTTTAGGTCGTATAACCGCCAACCAACATTTCTTTAAACGTCTGAGACGCTAAATCACGTTTTCGTTTTTCTCTAAAGGTGCATTGTTGTTATAATTTTTCACGATCACGTTCGACTTCTGTTTTTTCCCATTTAAGCGATTTGACTTTGTGATCTCGTTACCGAATGTAAACAAACACTTCCCGTCAAGAATGTGTGTGCTTAACGGAAAAAAATCTTTTATGGTTTCAGGTAAATTATAACATCATCTCTTATGTATTACACGATAGAAATAGTTTCACTAAGATGTAAAATGTGTAACATTTGCGTCTTTGTTTCTTGTTTTACAAGAATCTTTGAAAAGCTGAGACGCTGACAGAGATGTATAATTATGAGAGATAACGAATAAGTCTGGATAGCTATTGTGTGTATGGCTCCTACTCATAGGGTTTACTGCATACAGTATGCCTACATGTTCACGAGGAGTGTGTTTTTAAGCAGCGATTTTTACCACATATAATAAGGTACCGATATATGGACATATTCCCAATCCAAAATAGTGATATTTTTTCCCAAATTCAAACCACAATTCCCAAACAAACACTTTTTTACTTCAATGTTTAATAAGCATGCATCAACACGCAATTTTACTCGATCAACTCTTAGAACAGTTCTTTGGTAATCAAACATGCCCTTCCCCGTAATACATTTTGCCATTTAAGAGTTTAGAAATAGTTCTTAATAAACACTGTCGAATAACAGAATGTTTATTCCTTTATCATACACTTATGAATTAATCAAATAAAGGAGTGTCCAAAACTGCATCTGCATTAGTGTAAAATATTCCAAATTTCAGACAAAACATGATTTTTCAATATTGACAACTGGGTCAGCACATGTACTTTTGCTAAAATGAGGGAAAATTCCATGATAAGTGTCAGTGCAATAAGGTCGACTATGGAAATCAAGCAAAACAAGAAAAATAAAATTTCTAATTTATTATACAGACATTCAAAATGGAAACAGTTTATTACACTATAATATATGCATGATCAGTGTTGAAATTTTAAACATAGAAAAAAATATTCAAATTGATTATAATACCAATCTCAGGGGCACAGTACGAGATATATCTAAAATGAACACAGATACACAGAATAAATTTACATAAGGCCAAAAAAATAAATACCTGGTTTCTGTTAACATCCCCCCCCCCCAAAAAATACGGTTGCCAGGACAGCAGTACTTTTCAACTAGATTTACATGTGTACATTTTTTAGTATAGCAATAAAGTAAATTGAAAATAATGCAAAAAAGAAAAACTGACAAAGGCCGAAGAACTTTAATGTCAACAGAAAAAAATGTAGTCAATCAGGTTAGTGGAAAAAAGTAACTTCTTAATATATTTTTAAGAAGAAAGATTGATCACTAATCTATTGTTGTCACTGGACTGTTAAAAATCTGAAAAATATAAGAATCAGCATAATATAGTTCTAGATTCAGTACAAAGGAAATCAAAATTTCTGAAACTGGCTTTTAATTTTGAATCACTTCAATAGTTTGAGAAAATGTTTCTCCCAAGATTCAAAAGGCATCCTCCATTTTGGGGGGCATAACCTAAACTTTAACATACATAAAACAGTGGTTTTTAAACATCCATGAACAAATATTCATCATTCCAACAACAAGAGTACAATTCTACAGCAAAGCTTTACTAAGCAACCACCTTATTATGATGACCATTATTTAGGACCAGTTCTCAATATTACCACTTTATTATATTTCAACTTGATAATGAGACCATCTCAATATAAAGCCTGTATTTTAGGTCCAAAAACTGGTCCAATATAGTGGCTATACTATATATCTGGTCTACCAACAAACATACTATTAGTTCAGTGTACAGATTCATCAAACACATATTGGAACTGTTAGAAAAGATGAACAATAAAAATAATAGCTGATATTCAAAACAAACCAATTAAACAGAAGTTATCATCTGGAATGAACCAATCAAATCATATTTCATGTCCAGAATGACCAAATCAAATAACAGTTAATATTTCAAATAAACCAATCAAATTATTGTTGTCATCTAGAATAAGCCAATCACATAGTAGTTGGCCTCAAAATGGACCAATCCAATTGCTGGTTTCATATTGAATATATCATATCCATTTCCCACTTCCAATCATCATTCCACCAATCAGAATGTAGGTACTGTCCTGTATCATCCAATCAGTGCGTAGTAGCCAAACAGAATGCCCTGGTTATATTCAATATTCACATTAGTACCATAAAGTTAAAATTTATGGTAATACTATATACAAATATGAGGGAATAAATGTCTTTAACAGAAAGTCACATTCAACACATTGCACTTTAAACATCAACAAACATATTGTTGATTTCATCTCCAGGCATCACCACCTATTCAGTTTCTCCTTAATGGGGCTTGTAAACCCATAACATACGATCATCCTATTCAAACATCTGCAGAACTTAAATTTTCATATGTATAATGTATGGCAAGAATAAAAAGTCTTTCAATAAACAGAAGTATGCCTTAAATGAACACAGTTTTAAAACCACAAATTGAGCCATTTAGTGTGACATTAGTGGACCCAAAATGTGAAGCTCCTCATAAATGTAGTCTTAGATTCATCACTATTTATTGTTCTTCATCCTTCATGGCTGCAGACACTCTAAATCATCTTCGGATAATCTTTTGCAATACCATCCACAACAACGTTAACATAAATTAAAAACAAAACAGAAAAGTTATTTTCCAGCAATAACGCAATAGCACCAAAATGTTAATTTTCTTCCAACCACAGTCCCATAATGTGCAAAGTCTACGGAACTGCCATACATCTCAGCGTGTCTATCCAACCATAGCCTTCTCTCATAGGATGCCAAACAAAAGATCCCTGACGGGCAAATTTTAGCATGTATCTTTTTTCATTGATATAATTGCAGGTTGCATTAGTCACCTGAAATACACAATGATAATAATTTTAGGATAACTGTGATATGATTTTGATTAAGCTACGAATCTATGAATATTCTTAATTTGATTAAGCTACGAATCTATGAATATTCTTAACAAAATGTCTTTACAGTCAACCCCAAAATACCTTAAATATAAAACTTATCATAACAAAACTGAATGGGGTCCAATTTCATGACAATTTCTTTTTAATGTAAGGTAAACTGAGGTGAATACAGGTATTACACATTATTCTTTTCACATTTTTCTGTCACTAATACATTACTCAGGCATATGTTTTAGACAGTCAAAACACAATAGAACTCATCTCTTTTTTTCACTGGAGCTTAGTGTTACATCAACATCCATGAGCATCAAAAATACCCATTGAAAAGCAAGAAAATCTGCTTATCTATTGAAGTAGGCACTGTTTGGGTTTAGGTATGTAGTTTTGATATGAAAATCGACCAGGTACTGTTTTTGTAGTGTATACCTATAGAGAGGACATCGAAAATTACATGTAGCAAAATTAGTGTACATTTGGTGAAATTTTGGGCCATGTTTCATGTGCCTTGTGGATTTCCGTCAAATGAAGTATAGATAAAACCTTCCCGCTGTCAACCACAGTAAGAAAATAGTTATCTGGCCATTTTTAATGCAGTTCAGTAAGGGTGTTGGCATGCCTGTTGAATTAATGATGTATTCTTTCACTTTTTTATTAGGAATAAGTAGCCTATGTAGCTAACATTTCGTTTTGTGTCAAGTTCCTGTGTGCTAAATTAAAAAATCTCCTATGACAAAAAATCAAAGATTGGCTTATACTGTTATTCTAAATTCTCATAAATAATTGATAATAAGAATACAGAAACCTGAATACAATGTAATGTTTAATAAAGGATGGGGGGGCATTACATATTATTGAGTTTTGTTTAATTCTTTGAGACATTCTGAATATTTATTTGGAAGCATTGAATATCATTCGAAATGATTAAATTAGATTAACTATTCTTCATAACCTTTATTGTTTTGTTTTTTTTTAAATCCTGTTTTCAGCTGTGTTTAAGTTTATATAACAGCAGGTAGTTAACCTGACCATTTTCTACTGGATTCTGCACTACTGATAACCATGTTCTCAGCAAGGGCCAAATTTTCCAAATGATCAGCAATGGAGAAAAAATGGCCAAGGACAAATGTCTTCAGGCGATTTGTCACAGAAAACAAATGATGTGTCCAGGGTTCAAACTACCAAACCCAAGATCCACAGAACAAAATGCCCAACGAGTCCAATGCAGAGTACAATTTGAAAGGTTTTATTTATGGATGGTCACTACTTTTTGTTCTCAAAAAATGGTTGGGTTTAAAAAGGGGTAGGGCTTTTATTTAAGAATATTGTCCTCTCAATTTCCTTAATAAGTAAGAATGATCTTTTGAAATAATTTGCTCACTGAAAGATATAAATGAAAATCCTACAAGCATCTATTCATCTGAACTTCTCAACACATGCTGTGTATGTAATATAACCTGCCCTAAGGCTATACACACGCAATTATAAAACAATTAATCACTTATCAACAATTGTCTAACTTGTCAATACAGCCTGCTTAATCATAAGACCAAAAATATACACAATCATTCTAATGGCTAAATCATCTAAATACATCACATTACAAATGTCAGTCTGTTTGTTATATTGTACTGACTTTAACATTCATTCTATCAACTGTATTAAAGTCAGGTACTGAGTACCATGGCTGTCATTTTTGTTACAGTGAAACCTGAGCTCAAATCTCTCGATCAGTGCCCAGATTCAGTTCCTTAGACAGGCCGAACTAAGATTCCTGGACATATCTAGTCCTGGACTAACTCCCTTCCCTGTGCTACACTAACTGGCCCTAGCTAGATTAAATTTCTTGGCACTAATCAGAGTTCTTTGACCCAAAGGGACAATGATGTTATAACTGGCTAATTATGTATAATATATAGATAAGAAAAAGTTTCCTTCAATATACACATACACTGCTTTGGAATGGTCTGTAGAAAATATCCCTGCATAAAGTTCTAATATCATTCTATAAATATTCACCACCAAGTTGACCTTTAGCTACAAGCCTAAACAAAGCAATGATTAGTATCACATTAGCAGATGGTTTTGACATTCAATCATGATATTCATTTGTTCACAAATACAAATGTGCAAGAAATGATCTAATATTCAATATCAGTAACCATGGTAACAACACAAATATCAACAGACAAATGTTTTATAAGAATCTTTCCCTGAGTTTGTGAACATAATTATAAAACTAGAAGTTGATTTCAATATACTTTAGACAACATATATCAGAAAATACTGTGGTCACATGACACACAAGGCATTTTTTATTGATTATCTTGACAGCAAACAGACAAATGCTAGTATAAGGAATCCCCTGAAGTTACTTAATTTAAATCCTAGAGTTGAGAATGAAACCATAATTCACACAGGATACAGGCTTCTAATAATTAAACAAGAAAGCAATGGTGACCAAATATATTGCTCACCTGAACAACCTGATGATATGACATCTCAGTAAACAAGTGACCCTGAGGACAAAATAATTTTTTGATACAGGAGCATAATTTTATCAATCTTAGCAGAAAGTCCTTCACTAATGCGCACTAAATATCTAAGCTTTATGTGATGCGCTTTTGGCTAAAAAGATATATAAGGTATGCCCAGTAATTCACTTCCTGTAGCGCCAACAAACATCATCACAGTCGGGTACTTTTGGGAAGAAAATTGAAGTGTACTTCAGGATTAATTGGTTCGATTAGGAGTGAATTATGATTTGTAAGAAGACTGATGATTCGGAATTCCACAACATGGCAGCTTGCTATTATCATGGGAAATTTACGAAGAAATCCTGAAATATAGTGTTTTTACAATAAGAACAATAAAGCAGTATTTGACCACAACAGGGAATATGAGAGAGATGGACTACATTCTTCAAGCAGCAAATGCGATTTAGTTAGTCAAGAATTACCAGTGAATTGAGATCGCAATGGGAGGAGACAACGTTGCCAAATTATTGAGTTGGGTGTTTTGCTGGACAGCTTGAAGTTTTGCCAAAGTTAGTAAAGTGGGGCTGGTTCCTCTGACAAATTACAGGTGAACTAAGAAAGAGTTTAGGAGGATATCTGTTCGATGTTTGATGCATGAACACAGATTGTGGCAGCATCAATAGATGGAAAAACTTACAGGCTGATGAAAAAATGCATGCCATGCTTTGCCACAAATACCAAGTTAAGTACAGGTAAGTCATAATAAGAATAATGTATCATTTGTCTGCTTATCTCAATAAAGCATAATATACATTATCTTCTATACATCAAGTAATTAATTTGTACTTTGATGTATAAATGCTTAAATGAATAATCCTGAAATAAGTAACATAGTGATTCTTGGGACTCACAACAGGTGGCCGAGTAGCTCAGTTGTTACAGCTATGGATTAGTAATACAGGGGGTTGTAGGTTCAACTCCCACTTCAGATGGACTTTTTCCTCCAGGCTTACCACAGTAACCTTTCATACTCATTCTAAAAATTTTGTTAGATATCACTGTTGCTGTTGTTGTGAATGATGATGATGATGATGACGATGATGATGATGGGGAAACTGAGTTATTTCAGTTGGCATATTTGTTCTGAGGTTTTTCTACTTCTTTTTGAAGATAATTTTTAGCTTGAAGATAATTTTTAGCACATTCATTAGTTTGCTGTTTAGTGGCCAGTTCTGCTATGAAGACTGCTACTGAAGGAAACACTACAGCATCTGAACTTTGATTCTTCAAATCTGGAGAAAATATTCGAACAACCTGCAGAGAATGGTCTGCGCAATACATTCACGGTAAAGAATAGTGAAGGACAACTGCATATTACAAACGTAGCAGCAAGTTCATGCTCAGGTGAGCTAAAAAGGATATGGAGTAAGTTTAAATGCCAAAAAGGCACCAAGCTTATTGATTACAGAAAAACACAGCAGAAATGACAAAGAAAGCAATGACAGGCTTCCCAAAAGTTGCCATCATACATATGAGGCAAATTTCGAGCAGGTTCGATAATTTTTCAGGGAAAATGTCAAATGTCAGGGAAGTATTCCAGCAGTTTAGAGAAGCCTGCAATGAGATTGGAAACCTATTAAGGCATCAGGGTTTGGTGAGCGATTTCTTTCTCACACTGCTTTCAGAATTCAATGATCAAGATAGTATTTATATACTAAGACAATATCATGTACAGCGTCATAAATAACGAGGAAAAGGAAGACAAGATGGTGATATTGACTTCTATTCAAGGAAAGTTTCTACTGTTATCTTTATAACAGAAACAAAACAAATTGATCGAGATACTGTATAATGTTTTTTTTTTGCGTGTGCAAATATTTGCAATTTAGCTCTAAAAATAGGATTCAACATATTAATTTTTTCATGGGATTAATTTATTTGTACTTAAATTTCTCTATATATTTAGAGATTTTTTATTCACAATTTTGAATCATTCAAGAAGATAACAAAAATAAAACCATAACAAATAATCCCATTAGACAGAATAACATGCAAGAATCTCCAGTTAAATAATGACATATTCTCAGATCAACAATTTTCTACCATGTTTGGCCAATCTAAAATCAAGTGAATCTATTCATTTCCATGTCGGCATTTTCTCATAATATCAAATATCTTTCATCTGAGGTTAGTGTTTACAAAGCAATCTGCAAATATGCATAACAAATAAACAATCTGAATCAGCAATGAGGTATTCTCTCTATAAAATGTACCCATAATTTCTAAATTAAAACCAACTAATTAATTAACAAAACCTATTTTTTCCATTAGCAAGGGCATTATTACGACTCCAAATCCACACAGAAATTAACTTTCATTTCTCAATATGACTTCAAGTATGTAGAACTGTTCAACAAAAAATCTGTATAACTCCAAAAAATTGTTTAATTTAGCTTCAATCAAAATAATTTCAACAATGATTTTTTTTTCAGAAGTAAAACATTGCACTAAGGGCCTATATTTACAATGAAGATCCATCATTGGTCTATTAATTTTAAGAGATGCACAATAACCACAGACAATTTTACATGTTTCATCCATGACATTTTGACTGATCATGGATTAAATCCACTGTCATGTAATGACGTAGGGAATGTCTAGACAGATTTATTTAAGCTCTGATAAGATAAAGCATTTGTAAGATTTCATTTTTTTTTGACAAACCGACAATATATTAAAAGAACTGAAAATATTATAAACTAGATTCTTTTACCTATTTTGGAGTAGATGATGTAATGACTGTATTGAATACCCCCCCCCCAAAAAAAAAAACAAAGAAAAATGTGACCCACTGTAAATGCTCAATGATCCTGCAAAATTATATACAAAGCTTCCAAACAAAAAAGTCCAAACAAAGATTTCTTGATTGTACTGTTTTTCTTTGTAATATGTTAAGCCACTGGAAGGAGATTATAATAAAGGAATATTCTGGGGTTACAAGGTCAACAAAATGGCACCAAAGACAATGCAATAACTTACAAAAGCTGCCCAAAGTTCCTTTTTTGCTCCTATTTTTCTCATCATTTCTCGGCAGACTTCCGCAAGTTCATCCAGTCCTTCCGTTTCGCCGCACTTATTATCTTTAGTCATTGATGGATTATACCCATATGCCATCCGATGGCCGTCAACCCTGTAAATATACATGTTCATAATTATACATCATAAAATGCATTACACATCATAAAATGCCTCACAAAACTGCTATACATCTACATTAATGGCACTTTAATACTGTCACAGAGGAATCAAAACTACACTAACCTTGTCGTCTGCGAGTAATTGCTAACACCTCCATATTAATATTATCTTTCAGGGAGGATGAATGGTTTCAGCTGTATCATCACACAGAACAAACCAGACGGTTCTCTATATTAAGCCAAGCATATAAATAGTTCTTGGAATCTGCTAACCTGAACGATTCCATTTTTTTCTATTCTATCTTTTAGACTTTTTCAGTTTCAGTCAATTTTTGTTTGCCGATATTTTCAAATAAGCTACATATACCAAATAAAAAAATATATCTGTATGAAAAAGAAAGTTCTGTCCGTCTACGACCCTATCTTTTTGAAGGATGTTAGCAGAAACCAGATATTTATCTTGTTTGCCCGAGTGGGCAGGCTTGAAGATCACGTGATAAAATGATTAATTATACACAAAATATATCACTATCAACTCAAAGAAATCCTCTGGAATAAAGATAGACAAAATTTATAGATTTGTAGTGAATTATTGGATCACGTGATTTAACATCATTATATCAAACTGTCAAGGAATTTAAGAAATTCAGTAGATTTATGTTAACAATAAATTCTGTTTAAACAGATTCTGATAAATGTTTTCATACAAAATGAACATCATGTAAATAAACAAGAAAACTGAAGAATTTATTCTTCATTCTTTAGCAAATTTTTGCTCAAATTCTGCAAATGCTGTTACTGACTAAATGAATTTATGTGCAGAAAAAGGACCAGAAATACAATGAATTCTTCATTCATATCATCAGTCATCGAGTTTACAGTTAACTAGCTGTCCTAATTTTCTGGTGCAGTCCCTTCAGTTCCGAATGGCAAAATCAAAAGTAAGTATAAAAATATTTGGTGATAAATCGAACCTCATATTCTAACATGTATTTAAATAACTAGAAGCCGAATGGCAACATGTCAAGCCTGCTATTGTCAAGAGATGAAACTGTTTTATAATGGTCTAGATCCAGTTTTAGATCAATTATTGACAACTGATTGACCTTGACTTGAGTGTGCCCTTGACCACTGAGCTACCACATTGAAATTACATGCTGCCTTATCATTATGGTGAACAATAGCATCAAGTTATTTCAAATTCCCCAATGACAGAGTAATGGTGCCCCCCCCCCCCTAAAGTTTTGAAAACAATGGTGCAATCTGGTGCATTCTGGAAATATTTAGTTGCTTCATTTAGAACTGGAAATCGACATGCGTCAGTATGTGTAAACTTTGGTTAAAATTATTTTGTCAGAATCATGTGGATTCAGCCACATACACGCTACATGTGGTAAGAAATGAAATCCTGCACTTGTTACAAATTCATCTTTGATAGATAATTATTTACATACAATTTACACTCCAAACGAAAACTCACTAACAGTGAGAACCTACTGAACTATGCCATTAAGTGTTTTGTCACAACAGGTTTTTTCATCAATCAAATAATTTTTTTAAACAAATGCAGGATTTTCACTAGATGTCAGAAGTTGAGGGTCAAAAACGATTCCTGACTGATGATTATTTGAAGGGTCAACAAAATCTCCATCTAATTTTACTGTTAATTTGACTCTTGGTACAAATTCTCAAGAGTCTAAAGTGTTTATTTTATTAATTCCAAGAGTCAAAATGCTGTTTTAAGGGTCAAATGAGTATAGAATCAGGGAAAGCTTATTTGGTGACCTGCCTACTGAAACGCTGATGAAAACAGGCATAAACCTGATTTTTCTTTGAAAAACAATTATTCCAATAGTGAGAGAATCATTAACTTTATTATCCTGATAGATCAAGTTGGTTATATATGTCCATCATATTGGTATTCTTAACAAAGACAGTCAATAATTGGCTAAGGTTAACAATCTTTAATCCAATAACATCAGTAATGGAATTCGGTTAAAATCAGATAGGAATACTAGCCGCATAAAATGACTGAGTACTTCCTATACAAACAAGAGGTCACGAGAGGTTCATGGACATTGAAGAAAACAAAAGGTATAACTGGTCAGATATTGTATGTATGGGATTTTGTTCAGTCTGTACCAAAGAAGAATAATTGGTATGAATTATGGTCACAGAATAGAACTGAATTGTTTATTTACAGTCTTTTCACAAACTTACAGTATTCAAACATCATTTCAATAGAACCTGATTTAAGTAAATAAAGCCCAGTAAACGGTCGCAACATTTTTAATTACAGTTCAACTGTTGTCATTCATACAAAGCCAATATTATTGACATTTTCAACAAAAAAAAGTCAATGATTCATTTTTGGGTCAAAAAGCTTACAAACCTTCCAGATTTAGCCACTTAAGGTCATTATGAATTCTTTGTGTCTCCTCTTGTTCTTCTAACAGAATTCTTAAAAGCTCACTTAGTAGGCTGAGTCAATGGCTTGAGAACTGTTGATCAGTACTTCAGTAAAGTAAGTATTCTAGAGGTATTATACCAGTTTTCAATAGTATTTCAGTTATACAGAAGCATGCAATTAACCTGGCCAGTTTTCCGTGCTTCTGCACCAAACTGTCCTAGTTCTCCACAAATAATTGCCAACTTCTTCAAATGAATGATCAACTCTGGACACATCATTCAGTTACACATAATCTAAATTCTTTCAAACAACCTTGCTTCATCCAAATGCATTAATAATACAGACCTCAGTGGTAAATACAGAATGAATAGTCATTGATTGATATTTGTGTTGTGGTAAAACACTGAATGATTACAATATATTGGTGTTAATGCATTATGATGCGTTTCCAACAACCCGTTCCATCCCTTTGTAATTGTTTCGGAAAGGGTATCAGGTGCCTTAGGGTATACAAGACCCAAACATGGCATACAAAAGGAGCAGAAAGCAATACATTAATAACAAATCTAAAACCTTTCTACAGATGGCCTTATGATCACATTTTACTTCAATGTATTCAAACCACAAAGGAATTCACAGCATTTTGATGAGATCACCAGTCATAATATTGTAATAGGAATTCAGAACAACCTACAATGTTGTTATACTGATTGTCTTTATGTCTGTTTGTAGACACTTTTATTACTATACTAAAGCTTTGGCTAACCAAATGACACATGCTGTATGAATTCACTTCAGAGGAAATTATTAGAGGACAAAACACTTGTGTGAATAAATACGATCAGGTAGTATTCTATTAAAGAAAAAAATCAATTAATTTGAATAAATTTACATACTATAATATTACATTTACGCACATAAGATAAAATATACATGTATCACTCCATGTAAACATTAAGCCTGGGGAGATCTTTCCATTTTTTTCAGAAGTTACAAGCGTTGTAAAACATTGTGATTTTCTTCTGCAAACTAACAGTTTTTGTATTTAATGATATTTTTGCGCAAAAAATATCAAAAAATCTATTTTTGTAAGTAAAATCACGGTGCTTGCCAGATGTCAAAAGTTGATGATCAAAAGTGACCTTTGGCTGACGAACAAGGTAACAGCAACTTTAATCTAACTTTAATGTACAAATTCTCTCAAATCAGAGGCTTTACTAATTTCAAAAGTCAATGTGTCATTTTAAGAGTCGAATGACTGCCCTGAAAATAATAATAATAATAATATCTACCTTTAACAAGTTCCATACTCAAAAATTTATGCAGACATGTACATTAGCAAACAGAACAAATGAAGCTTCTCCACATCATGTGAAATGCAGACATACATACAAATGAATTAATCAGTGGCATTTCCATCAATTCCCATGTTGAGAATAATCAATACAGATTCTGAATCAATAACTGATGGCAACCGTAAGTTTCTAATTGAATTTCCTCATGATTGATGACACAAGATGGCAGGAAGACGGATGTGTTATATACAGTAATTAAGCAAGGACTTGGTTTTCGAGGGCTATTTCGAGAAGTGTTGTTTTCACTAAGAACATGATAATTCAATTTGCAGATGAAATTAAGATCTGTACAAATATTACAACAAGGAAGGTTATTTATTCTCAGAGACAAACATCAAGCCATGCTTTAAAAAATAGTTGAGTTTTAGCACAATGACATAATGGGTAACCCAGTTGTCTGAAATAAATTGATCATAACGTCGCCGTTATTCTAAAATGTCGTACGTCGATTTTGTCTGTTTTTGGGAAACATAAAAAAAATTGACTAGTAATTATACGACAAAAAGTCACATGACATAACTGTGTTAGCTGATTGGTTAGAGAATCAGAATCCTTCACAAAAGACGTATAATGAGTTACTCTATTCGAAGAACAAAAAAAAAATTTTGCGCCAAAAATGATTTTAGAATAACGCCAACGATAAGTAAATTTTCTTTGAATTTGGAAGACAGTAAATATGCTGCAAAGGGTTAAGCTTATTAATGGTGAGTCACAGATTTATCTTTTTCCTGAAAAAGGATGAGGGGCATTAAATCATTAATTAAAGACAGGGAAATTATTAAGGAATGTTCACTGCATTTATCTCGTGAAGTCTGATAACTAAAATTTCAGTAAAGCATGTAAAAAAATAATTCATAAACAAAGTTAGTAAAAAATCAAGCTGATAAAGAAATACAATCTTTTCCTAGCAACAATGTAATATAAATAATCCAAAATCATTCTCTTAAGAACATTCTGATGGAATACAAAATAAATATTTCAAACAAATTAACCGAAATTCCTAAACATGACATTTCCAAGAACACAAATCTTGTACAAGAGAAATATATCTCACACTGACTCGAGTTCTAAATGAAGATGAATCTAGGGCCACCAAAGACATCAAATTACACTGTATGACTGTCTTAAGAGGATATATGTACTGTCTTGATGGGAGTATAAATACATGTAGAAGGCACATACAAGATGAAATCCAAAGATAACCAGAAGAAACAATTTCTCATTTGAAACGTTACAATTGAATCCACATTTGTGAGAGAGCAGTATGTAAGTAGGCAGACATATATTGTACACATTGCTTGGAACAAGGTAAGAACAGAAGCATTCATTTTACTGATTTCCTGAAAATAAGGAAACAATACTGTTACATAGACTTTAATAACTATGATTAATTTGCCCTTATACTAGTATTCCCATGAATCATAATCATCTACGCCATAGGGGGCTAGCACATAGAAGGGATGGTGTAATTAAAGCTTGAAATAGCTACATGGACAAAAGCACATTAATCTTCTTTGTATCGTTCCAATTTTAGTATATGCACAGCAGAAACAAGTACATATATACACCATGAGACCACCTCATTGTAATGACAGATTTTTCCACTCTCAAAATTGGCCTCATTACCGAGGTTTTACTGCATTATATTATCGTAAAATGTCACTTCTATGGCTATGTGCTGGTATGTCAATGCAAAAGAAAATTTCCGTTGTAAACTTGATTCTTTAGTAATCTGCATTCTATTCTCCACAATATCCCGCAAAATACCCACAGGGATAAAATCTATTGATTTTGATATGCAATAAGTCAGAAACAAATGTTACACCACCTGGGGGATTATTACGAACGGATCATTAGGATTGGATCTTTAATACAGAGAAAACAAACTTATGTATGCGTTTTTTTCTGAAATAAGGCCAAAAGAAAAAATACCAGGTTTCCGCCAGCATCGAAAAAATAAGGTCAGTAGGTTGGCATGTTTTTTTCAAAAATACATTTTTTGGTTCGGAGAGTTATACCATAACAGGTTTCTTGAAATTGCTGTAATACTTGCCAGACATTTGGCCAGACAAAGTTAGAATTTCTGTCGGACCGAATGAAAATTTGTCTGACCATTATATTGTGAATAAGTGATAAATGCTGTAAATCATGCCTGACTGCTGGACCTCTGGTCTAGTGCTTGCCAAAAAGTTACAGGACCTGCTTGAAATTTGCCTGACATGTCTGACGGTCTGGCAACTTTCTGGAAGCCTGCTATATGAAATTATTGGCGAGAAAAAATTGACCTGAGGCTAAAAAAAGGCAAGGGTCAGCAGAAAATATGGTGTTGGATCAGTGGAAACCAGGAACCTTTTACACCTAAGGCAAATTGGTATTGAGTAAAAACAAGAGAAAACAGAGTTGACATTACTGTTTGTAAGTTGAGAAGCAAATCATTTCAAAATAGGGTCAAGCCTGCATCCATCCTCTAGTATAATTTATCAGGCAAGCCATTTGGAAAATCCATACCAGTCTTATTCAAAAGGACTGCAGTGTTCCCACTCACTTCAGAAATTGGGGGTACGCTTACCCCTTAGGTCTGAAATCTGGGGTAAGAACATTTTTTTAAAAAAAATTATGTATACGCATACATTGTAATGTGTGTTTCTAGAAAATTGGCGATTCATCCCTAAACATGAGTGGGAACACTGGATTGATGATATTCAATGTCAATTATTCCAAAAGACTCGACAATGGTCCAAAACATTTCTAAATGTGACATTCAGTATAATACACATGTACAGATAAGCTTGCCACCAGCAGAAAAAATAAGAGTACAAATATAAGATTACCATAATCACTCCTGTATTTAAGAATTACAATGCATGATTTTAAAATCAAAATTGGGTACAAATATTGTGTAAAACTCACAAAAATAGACAAAATTGGGTCATTCTGAATTTTTTTGTTTATCGGAAAGAATTATCTATCCAATGGTATATTGAAAATACTAAGAGAAATAATTCTTTCATAATGTTCTTCTAATGTCCCTTATCATTCTGAATGTTCCCGGATTTCGTACAGATAAGCTTATCAGTAAAAAATATAGCACCTATTTTTAAACATTCAGCCAACCCACAATATATATTGACTTAAAATCTTTGCTAAATCTCAAAGGAATTTTATTAGACATTAGAGCTGGCAATTCTTTGAATTTAAAAGACTTCATAAAATATTTCATTATTTAGCAGATGACTGCATGAGGTCTGACAGACTTTAAAATTGAATGTTTATCTAAAAGATTTTGTTATGTGTGGCATAATAAAAAATTGTTCAACTGATAAGAAAGATTATTTTTCAATATCATAAAATGTTTATACGCTTGAACATAAAAACTATAAGTATAACTGATAAAAATCCAACCTTACATTTATTGTATAAAACAACTCATACTTCATGTGGTTAAGTAATACTGCTAGATTTTTTATTTCGATAATATTTTTAAATGAAGGTAATTCTACAACAAACTCATTTTTTCCTTCTTTGGGTCCAGTAAACAAACCCTTCCCAACCAAAAAAAAACAACGTTTTTCCCAATTTCTGACTGGAAAATTCCCAATTCCCGGACCCGAACCCTTTCCCAAAATTACAAAAGAATCACTGTACATATTATAAAACCTTATTTAATACAGTAATTTTCAACCTATTTCAGACTGAACATAAATTTTGCAGTTTGTGCATTTAAACAAAAACAAACAATTTCAAAATCAGCTCAGAGAAAATAGAAGACACTGAATATCAGGGATTAACACCGCAAAATGAGAAACCAATTTGATTAGCAATAATTGATTTCTCAATTGAATTCTAAACTAAGATAAATGAACTTTCAAATTCTCTCCCCATCAAAAGATCTTCTAGAAAAAAGGATTTACACATTTTATGTCAATATTTGTCTCATGTCCCATAATTTAGCTAGATGGAAAAAAGAAAGACAGACGAGGTGTTTAATACTCCCAGACACTCTTATCAGTACCCTAGTTTGTTAACTTGACCGTATTCTAGTTTGTTGACTTGACAGTACCAAAGTTTGTTAACTTTACAGTACCCATGTTTGTTAACTTGATAGTACCCTAGTTTGTAAGACGATCAAAAAATTAACAGATTGGAGGCTTTCCCAGGGGCAGCAGTCATAAAACTATACATGTATGAAAAACAAGTATTATAACATTCACAAAATAAAAAAAAAAATGACTAAAAATACTAACGTCATATTTTTACAGGTCCATGTTTGAGCAGCATAAAACCCTGGCTTATGTTCATTTTTATCTACACAAGTAACATTTTTCCCATGAATCATAATTGGTACAGGAAACGGTTTATCTGAAAATAGGAAAAAAGAACAATAAATAACAGAATACTGATGTTGAAACTTGAAAGGTTACCTAATGAGTAGAGGTCACCGTAAGGACCCTCTTTTTCGAAGCTGGCCGGCATGCAGTCAACTTGAAAGACAGCCAGAATTTCACAGGACAGGGTTTTCACAAGATGTCAAAAATTGAGGGTCAAAAAATGACCTGTGGCTGATGATAATTTTATTTTGAGGAGTCAACAAACTTTCCTCCTAATTTTATTGTAAATTTGACAAATTCTCAAGAGTCAAAAGCTTTATTTTACTGATTTCAAGAGTCAAAAAGCTGTTTTAAGGGTCAAATGAAAGCCCTGTGGGACGTGGTAAAATTTAGAGAATTACCGGCCCTTATGTCCAGTAAAATTTGTTTGATTCTTAGTGATGAGAAATACTTTGTCTGGTCCAGTAACATTTTAAAGTTTGTCAGCCCTCTGGTTCAGAAATTGTTCATAACTTCATTGTCCACAGCTTACACTGTGTATGACTATAATTATTTCACCAGAATGTTTCAAATTCTGCTTACTTTAGACTAATCAACTAAATTACAAAATTACATAACAAAGTACATTATGTATGAGAAATGAGTGTCTAGGACTTCAAGCTAATTATTCATGTGTCTTGAAGTTGAACTATAGGCTAATTATTCAGACATGGACTTAAAACAAATTGCTGAATACTGGTTATAAATTTTCTTCTTTACTTACTACATATTGTTGCCAACGATAAAATAACCACCTGGGGCATTCTTATATTAATATCAATATCTGTCATTGTTTCTAACAGATACTAAATTAATTTTAAAATGCAAATACTAGGTTTAGCATAACTAAATCGTCACTCACAGACTGTTTAATTTCTATTTCAATATCCTGGAATTTTATTTCCTTATTAAGAGTTGCTAATACAATTAAAAGCCGCTAAGCTCACACAGCTTTTAGCCTGTAACAGCTGAATGCAGACAAGCATCAAATTGGCAATCCATTTAGCTCTGTCAATTGCGCAAGAATTTTCAGGGAATTTTCCTCCATGTATCAGAATAACATGAACAAAATTGCCCAATAAAGAGCGATTACTAAGAAAATAATTTAATAGAAAATCAATATATAATGAGCATGTAATGTCATTATTTCTAACGAACAAAATAAACTACAGAACCTTTTCTCTTTGGTGATGTTTATATTAGTATTAACACTGCTTTTCTGTGTAATTCACAGACAATGGGAAATACATTATACAAATATATATGACATAACAAAATATATAAATCAATATAGGGTTGGAAACATTTTTACAAAATTTTTACTCAAATTTATAAAGACTTCAAGTAATTGCTTTGCGCCAGTTTTCAACACTATTTCAGTTATGAGACTGCAGGCAGTTAGCCTAATCAGTTTTCCTGGATTCTAAACCAGTATCAACCTTGTTCTTTGCAAGTGGCAGTCAAATTTTCCAGATGAATCAGTGGTGTGTGGGGAGGGGCGTGTGGGGGAGGGGCATGTGTGGGGAGGGGCAAATAGCCATAAAAGAGATGTCTTCAACCAAATCATGACAGATAACCTCTACAGCTCCAGGATTCAAACCCATAAACCTGAGATCCATAGACCTAACTCATTGTCATCCAATGGAACTAAGTCGTCCAGTTTAAGCAGGGTGCTAACTAGATGTCATAAGTTGAGGGTCAAAAATGAACCTTGGCTGATAATGATTTGAAGAGTCAAAAAAATTTCCTGTTAGTATTACAGTAAATTTGACCCTCGGGTACTAATTCTCAGGAGATTGACTTTTTATTTTACTAATTTCAGTGGGAAAAAATGACATTTTAGGGTGAGAGCCCTGTTAAAGAGGAGAATCTCACAATGTTATCAATAGTTCAACACAGACTTATTTACCATATGATTTTCAAGTGTAGGTTGATATACTACCTTATCACCATGTACAATTTTATAACCATGTACAAAGGTAAATTGATCAATTGTTAGATTTCCAGATTCGGATCATAGAATTTAATAGTCAATGGTTGAATCATCTTGATAAATACACAGTGATTTTCTTTTCATCATTAGAAAGAGGAAAAAGTTTGAGGGGAAATAGGGCAAAATAACACAACAAAGCATACATTCACTCCCAAAATTGGATAACCAGCCATTACTCTAAAGCTACTCTGCATGTCAATTTTACAATCCTTCTGACCAAAAAAAAGTCAAAAATTTAAATAAAATTCAACCACAGAGGAATTTTTATGATAATAGGTAAAAAAATACTTTTCAGACAAGGGGAATGCAAATGGAACCAAACTTCAGCCCCCCAAAAAAACACTGGTCTGGATTTTTTTTTTCTGCAAACAAACACAATGACATAGCGTAATCATTCCCAGTCTGATAATTGCGAAATGTAACTTCATATCAGATGTCTCCGACAAGGGAAGAGTTTCACACAAAAAGAATTACATTTCCTGTCAAATTAAAACTGAATAATGAAATTTATCCTCAAAACCCTGGCTATTGTCAAATCATACATGGAAAGGAGAATGGATTTTTTTAAAAGTAGATTGCTTTTAAATAGTTATACTAATTACTATGCAACAAATTAGTAATTTTTACAGTATTCATTTAACCCTTAAAAAGGCATTTTGACTCTTGAAATGAGTAAAATAAAGCTTCTGTCACTTAAGTGATCATACCTGAGGGTTGAATTTACTATTTCATCAGCAGCAAAATTTGTTGACTCTTCAAATTATTATCAGCCAAGGGTCTAGTGAGCATGCAGAATGCCATAACAATATATGATTTGGTTTCAAGCATTATATCATATACAAATTATAATTAACTTAATAAACTTAATTAACTGAATTTTTCCTTTGGAAAAAGTCCTTAGCCTGAGGTTATAAAACTTGAGATTAGTAGTGCAACGGTTCACAGAATTTCAGATAAACCTGAACGTTCAGATTTGGTTTGATTTTTGATACAGTTATCCAAAATTTCAGTTCAATACATCTAAATATGGTGATTAGTCTGTGCAATCTTTGTAAGCAGATGTGGACATATTCTTTTGCGTTTTTTTTGGGGGGGGGGATTTTTCAGCGGCGAACATTTTAACATCAACAATTAATAATAATGACATTCTAACTCGACTACGTAAGAATTCCAGTCAGTAGTTTACTAGTTATATGAGAATAAAACTACTGAACATTTTATTTGCTTTTTTTCCGCAGCACTGTACAAATATTCAAACAGAATCACTGAAAACCAAAAGGACCATATCTGAAACCGAACCAAACTGTACCCATATTATTGCAGCCGTATTTAAGATCAGTCAACCGTCAAAAAGTGAAATCTAATTTTTTCATCATTTATATTTCTAATCCAATAGAATTATATGAATGCAAAACAACTGGTAAAAATATTACATACAGGGCTTTCATTTGACCCATAAAACAGCATTTTGACTCTTGAAACCAATAAAATAAAGCTTTTGACTGTTGAGAATTTGTACCAAAGGGTCAAACCTACAATAATAATTTTCGTTAATATTAGAAGGAAATTTTTGTTGACTCTTTGAATTATCAAATTATTCTCAGTCTTCTGTCGATTTTCTTGCCGATATATCATTTTTATATGAACTTTATCTCCAAATCAACGAAAATAAATTTGAAGAGATGAGTTCTGTTGATACCAAACCTATATTTTTGATGATGTTAACGGAAACCAGGTCATTTTTGGGGGACAAATAGCATATATGTTTCATAGCAGGTGCCATTTAAATTTCGATTATGTCAGGTAAGTAAGTCAGTAGTCAGAAAGACGTTCATTTCTTATGGGGCTCTTCTGAACTCAAGCTATGAAACTGTCTACCCTTGAACTTGAAGTCAGCTAGGTAATTTACAAATTATAAAATCAACACATAACCAGTTCAAGTTGTCATTTTCATGTTTTTAGTCTTTAAAGATATTCAGAAAATTTCATTTGTCCTCATACAATTGTCAGAGACATGATAAATAATAACACGTTCAACATGAATGTTTATCATTATAGTATAAAAAAAATTGGGACTTTAAATTTGATAAAGATCTATGTTATAAATATAATCCTGATTTAATTTAAAACAGTGATTAGCCAGGTTATTAATATAATACATTAAACGAATTAGGCATTTAACTAGCCCTATATTAATTCGGATGGATTGTCAGTAGGCCTACTTTAACATATTCGTTGGAAATACAAAACACTTCACGTACAAGTTATTTCTTTCTTATATAAAATTAGCACGTGTTGATTTGAGCATGTCCATTAATTTTAAAGCAAGCGAAACATTTCATGCAACCACGTTGATGACAAAGTATCATAACCGGAAAAGTTGTTTATTAGTTCGCAGTTCAGGGTCAATGCGTAGTTATGTTTACATAGTTATTCGATACCACGAGCCATTTCTCTTAGTCTCAGCCAGGTTAGTATATATTTCATGTTTACATGTACAGAGATGTTAAAACCCTTGTTTATCTTACCAGGAACTCGGTCGGAATATTTATCTGCATCGGAATACACGAAGTCCAAACAGAATGTAATAATAATTCCAACATAAACTAATAAATTTCTACACAATAAATCCATGTTTGTAGGACGAACGCGTTTAAATATCCACAATATCTTAAGGTACATGCACTGACATAGCTTTCTCGATGTAGACTTCTACTCTGTACTAGCCGTTAGCGTGTCGCGTTATCTGGAACGTTTCAACCAATCAGGAAACGGTATAGACAGTGTTTACACTTTTCGTCGTGAGAAAAATCTCTTATAGGCCGTTTCCAGCAATTTCCGACCTAGATTGAATGAAAATCTCATCGCACGATTAAATTATTAGGTTCTAATAATTTTCAAATTCTTTTCATTCATTAGATGGATGGATGGATGGATGGATTAGTAAATAAATGAGTACATCAAAAATTCCTTTTTAATTATGAGCAAACACGTGTAACCATATATAGTAACCTCACTAATAATAATTGATTAACAAGTTCGTCTATTAACGTAAACCACAATGAAATACTTTTATGAAGAATCTGCTGAGATACTACCCAAAAATATTATTATCCTAAAAATAGTTTGGCTTAATGTCGCCAATATTCTTTTATTGTTTTATGACATTAGTGTTATGGCATTATTGTTTTGTAAGAGTTGATGCCCTTGCTTAAAACAAAAAATCTGAAGACATTGCATGGTGACCTAAATATCACTCTTAATTGAATTAGGTTTATGCTGTATTACGTCAACATTTTATTGTGAGTTTTCATTGAAATGAATCTTCTTTTTTCTCTATGCTTCGAAAAATTGGCTACTCCAATAATTCACAACTTCAATGCATTTAAAGGGACAATGACTCTAAGAATTGTTCTTTTTAAATCTAATGGTAAATCATTTTCTATCATAGAAACCAATAAAAATTATGAAGGTTACCAAAATATGTCCGCTCCATTTTAAGAAAATAATTTTGGATATTGTGCGTATATAACCTTAAAGTTAAACTAGACCGGCGGTTTGTTGCTTGATCATTACACAAATAATACAATCGCTATTTATAATTTATAAATAACTAATAACAAAGAATTGACCCGGTCATTTTTTTTGCAAACAATACCGATAAGATATATTTAGTTAGTTTAAAACAAAAACAAATTATCACGAATTCATCAATTAAAGTTCAAGGCGGTAAGACAGGTCGCACTTAGCATTTATCGACGTCCCTACAAGAAAACAACTGTTGTGCCATTTATCGGTAACAAGTCGTATACAAACCGATACATTCAAAATGTAAAGCATTATTGCTTAAAATCCTTGGCTCCTCCCGCTTCGAAATTAATAGGTACTCATAGTTAACTTTGAAAACGTACTCTCTTTTACAACGTGACTTCATAGTACATGCAATGCATTATGATATTTGTTGTTATTTTTCATATGACATTATGTCATAATTTTAATTAGAGAGACAACACTGAATTGTTTAATTATATCTTTAATTGATAAATGAACATGTAGACCCAAACGCACCTGTATGAAAACGGAATACACAATATCTTAGAGTATCGGAGAGACTGTTGTATACACACCATAGGTGTCCATCATATAAAACATAACAACATAAGCATGCCGTGACGGAATTTTACCACGAAAGCGCCGACAGAAAATTATGTATAGAAATGGGGAGTTTACATTAAAATTTTCAATCACATCCATTTTTTCTTTCTGGACAAAAATGGGCAAAATTCTTTGTGTGCGTGCCTGCGTGTTAAGAAAGATATATAGAAAAATCGACAGCGACCAATAGGACAAGATTAATGCGATGCCCGAATTAGATGGATCCGGTCGCGAATTAAATTAAGGGGTTCAACTGTAATGGCGATTTGGGGAATCTATCTCTATAACATAATTTCTGAATATAGAAAGAATACTAAGAATCATGCTTTACTATGTAATACCAAGGCTGGACTTCTATCAATTTAGCACTTCGCTCCATCCTTGGAAAATCCTCTCAGTTTTGAAGTAATTGAACATAATGATAGACACACGCCTTACGCACTAAAAAGCTGTTTCAGAGCGCGAAATAATGGGTTGTATCAAACTTAATGGTTTTCTTCAAAGAAAAAAACAACTATTGGAAAAATCATTTTTTTTTAATTCAAATGTTTTTATACAGAGCACAAGGTATATATTATTCTATTGCACTCCACGCGGTGTTCTGTATTGTGCACTGCCTAACTAAAACTAAAATCGTAGGTATAATTTCAGTACATCAAATCAATAAATATGTCAAAACTTTACTGATAGGACATTTGAAATAGGTATGACGATCTTATCTTTCTGAATATGTTTTTATTATCAACACACATAAACTCAGTTGATAGGCATTCCGCAGTTTTGGTCCTGCCACAGTTATTGATCTGTCATCTATTTTTGTCCTTGTTTTAGGAACATAAAATGTACTTTCCCCAAACGCCCTCAGTCTTATTTTTTACTTATCAGAGTTGTTTTCAAGCATTCTGGAGCTGTTTCGTGTTGGATTGGGAAATTCAGTGTTGACCAAGATTTTAAACATGATTCTTGCTTGAACTGGCAGCCAATGTAAGGATGTCAAAATATCGATGCTATGTTCTTCAAATGTCACATTTTTAACAATTCCATTTACGATATCACATTTTAACCACTCTTGTTACAATGTCACATTTTAACCACTCTTGTTATGTAGTTCAGCACTTTCTGTAATCTATCAAGGTGACAGGTTGGAAATTCTGTAAATAGGCTATTACAAAAATCCAGACGAGAATGAACAAGCCCATGTACAAGGATCCTAGATTTTTCAGTTGACAAAATTTATACTGCTGTTCATAAGAACACCAAGATCTTTGAATTGATTTACACATTTCACCTTACAGGCACACACATTTATACTTGAGATGTTGACTTTTGACAGTTGCTGTCTGGTTCCATACATTGTTATTTCATTTTTCGAGTCATTCATTTTCAACTTGAACAACATGTTATCCAATTTATCGCGTCGTTGAGACAGCGACGAAGTTATTGAGGTTGTTGAAGAACAGCTGTTATATTCTTAACGTATTGAATTCGGAAAGCAATTTTATGATCATCCAGGCAAGTGTGTTCGTACCATTTCATTGACTTAAATCGTACAATTATAAACCAGCCGTTTTGAAATACCTTTATTCAAGGACTCTACAGTACATAATGTAAAGTCCCTGCTTTATTTAAGATTGTAAAGAGAGATAACTACTAAAGAGATTTTAATTAAATATTATTCGAGTTGCTTCCCTTATATAAAAATTCGCGGGCAATAATTGCCTCGTTCTGAATGCATCAAACCGCAAAGTACATGACGTCATTGACCCAAATAATCTACCGATCGAAATTCCCAGGGATTTTCGACACAATTCGATACGATTTGGACATAATTTCTTCTAAATCACTTGCCATTTGTTCATACATTCAATAATCTCGTGTTTGCTAAATATGTCAATGTGGATTTTATCATCAAACCGCCGTAAATCTTGGGAATTCGAAAAGTGAATCGACCATCTAGCTCGTGGACGGTCGCCATTCGGGGATGCCACGTCAAAGACAGTCTTCTTCATCGCAAGAAAAACGTAAGCTGGTTATGGTTAAATCATATTAAATATCATAAGATTGTATTTCTTCATCAATTCATTAATTGACATTCACAGAAAATGCATCGCCAGACCACACTGTTCCCTCGTTGCTTCATGGGGAAAACCCTAGACCGCCTTGTTGACGGTCTTGTCTAGCGAAGGGGATGCCCTAAATCGAAATACGCTTCGTTTGGTTTTATTACATTTTGGTCGGATTGTATTTGTGATTGGAAATTTAGGACATGTGATTATGATGGTTAATTAATTGCGTTCATATTTATCACAGTTATCACTGTTTTCTCTATGTTATTTGCCTTTTGCCAGGTTTAGCTGCGGAAAATAAACCCATTGGACGAATCCATTATTATTATATTACCTATGAGGATGGTTCTGCGAAATGTTTTTGGTTCTTTTAGATCGTTTCAAAAGATTCTAGATACCCCAGTAACCAATAAAATATTATATAAGAAACAAAAAGCGCGCATCAATTTATCAAGGCTTTTCTAAAACATGTTATTATTTGTTTAATTTTTGCTTGTTATGGAGTCCATTCTACCTAACGATCAATTGGAACCGCCCATTAAATGAACGCACCAATCAAAAACGGCTATGACTAATATGTTTATTTATAGCAGAATCTGGGGTGGATGCAGGGGCGGTACATGTTGTAGTATGAGGGGATATGTATAAGTCTGAAAACTGAGTAAAAATTAAGTTAAAATCATTGTAATGAAAAGAAAATATTTGTTTACATATTTATGTATCATATATACTGAATTCATGTTTAAATTGGCTTGAACTTTCGTAATATTTTTAGTAAAAGATATAAAACTACATATTAATCAAATGCATGATATAGGTTTTTATTCAGAGTTATTATCTCAAAATGTTGTTTCAAAATGAATTTCCATGGGATGAGAACTATTTTACATTAAGGGGTATTGTGTAGGGTGGCAGGGGTTTAGCTGTTCATCACTGGAAGTGGATGTCTGGAAATCAGCTTGACTGGAAATGTTTGGAAATTCAGACTATAAAATGGCTGCCCTAGTTCATACATTTACTGATTTTTTGAAAGACATTTTAGATGACATACAACATGACATTTTGTCATTCTTTTCATTTTCAAATCCAGACTTTGGTCTGGTCTTTACATGGCCTATGAATGGTCATTTCGCCCAAATACTACTGGACATTTTCCCCCTGGACATTTTCCCCCTGGTCATATTGCCTGCATTTTTTCAAATATTAAATTAATAATTAATGAGAAGCAATAAACAATTAGATTTTAATTGATAACACACTCTGTACTTATTGTAGCAAAGTTAAAATTTGTGTTTCATGTACATGTATATTTATATAATTGACAAAATTTTATCTTTTTTGTCTACACCAGACCCATATTATCGTAAATATTCAAGGCATGTATTTGATGCTATTTTGTGACCTCAGTGGCCAAGATGCTATGGTCTCTCATTAGTAATCACTAACAAGCCTTTCACCTCAGAGTTTGAATTCCATGTGAGATCAAAATTCACTTGTTAGGAAGCTGGCCTGCTAGCTTATGTGGAAAGTCAGTGGTACTACCCTTGCCCAGAGTCTCCTTCAACTATTAAAAACTGGAAAGTTGCCAAATGACCCTGACTGGGTTGGTGTGACACAAAACCCGGCAAAAACAGGTGCCTACCCGCCTTTATGCAAATATGCAGCTTTGTGTACATCATTCCCCACCCAATAAAAATCAAATCAGAATAAAAAAAAAGAAAATAATAATATGCAGTATAAATTATATGGAATTATGGATGGTAAAATGGTTTTATTATGAAATTAAAATCAATCAAATTCTTGACTGAGATAGGGTTATACTAGCTACTTTCAGGACATATATTCTTGAACCCACTTGAATTTAGCCTGGGTACATGCCTGAAGAAAAATAACAGCACTTAATAAAGTAACATATTCACACATTTACTTTAAACTATCAATTAGTCCATTAGATTTATATGTTACTACAAAATTCATGTGAACAATGTTGAATTATCAAAACTGCGAGACCTGGTATAATTTTATTTCATATTCAATTGTTCAAACCACATTAATTACCATTAATGAAGCAAGAAATGAAAACTTAGTTGTCTTGCACCCAAAAGGTAGTTGTTTTGCTCCTATTTAGATCGGGGGGGGGACTCATTGGGGGATGGGGGGTGAAACGCCCGTCAACCTATATGGCCAAAGGCAGCTACACATCTGTGTAGCAGTTTACCTTGAAATTGGATGGGTGGGGACGCAATTTATTTGAATATCTATAAAAAGCTCTGACTTTATTCACTGATACGCTTTAAAAATTCCATTACTCATCCGTCTGCTCGTCTCATTTGACTGATGAATTCGATGGAAAAATAGATCTCAATGACTTTATAAGTTAGAAAGAAGTAAAAATGAGCAGATACTTATGAAATAAAACCAAAGTCAAGGATTAAAGTTTAAATAAGGCCGTCCTTAAAATATCCCTACACCCCAATTTTTATTGCTCAATTTTGATAAGTATTTTCATTCTTTATTCCAGTTTTTGTTTTCATTACAAGCATATAATGTTAACAAAAAGAAAATGTCTACCTATGTTCCCACATTTAAAGGTTTAGGTCAAGTATTCCGCACACCAACCTGGTCTTATACCGGTAAATCTTATGTAAAATTAATATTAGCAAACTTCTGTAGTGTTAATTAGCCTGATGTGCTATTTTTATTTCAGGTTGTTCTGAAGCTGAAAATGAAGGAAGCAGTCCAAAAAGGGTTAGGACCGCAGGTAAGATAGACCTACACGTTATGACATTGTGAAAGGGGCCAAAGTTACCAGGTGGGACCATAATGCACTATGGCCTAGATTTAAAAACCGATACTGAGCTGTCAAAATTTCCCTCTGTAGAGTACTAGGGATATCCTTAAAAGTTGTTTTTTGACAGAGTTATTCAACAAGTTTTCAAAAAAGGCGTGATTAAGGTGTGTTTTAAAACTAAATAACATTTTTTTAGTTATTACATTTATTTACTATTTATTACTGGACTCTTTTTAACTAAAAATTTGTATTTCTATGAAACTTAGACAAATTACGCATTACAAAAAACAGATTATTCAGGCTATCCTTAAAAAATGTTAGTTTGTGGTTACATGATCCCAACTTTTAGCAGTGAGTAGGTTGGTGGGCATTTTAAAAACTTTGTTTGTATTTCTTGGAGATTTTCTATTGATCTTGTTGCCTAACTGCAAATCAACAATTTTATATGGATAGCCTCAGCGTTTTTCTTAATAATTACAGGAAGTAATTTTTATAGATGTTTAAATCTCTTTAAGAAGAATTAAGGTGTTGTTGTAGGGATTTAAAAGATAATTTTTATCATTTCTAGAAGATGACTCTAAAAGCCATATTAATGATGATGTCACTGATGATGTCATAGACAACAGACTACAAACTTTAGAAGAAGAAAGATTATTGGATGCAACTAATAACAATGCAGGTAAATATTCTTCCGCTATCTTGTAAATGCATATAATATTGTCGCCCCTTTTTAAACAGGTTTTCAACAAAGCTAAGAAGCCTGGTATTTAAAATGGTATAAATTCTCCAACAGGTGAGTTGGCTAACAGTGATGTAAGCAATTGGTTCCTGTTTGATAACATTAGTGTAGATTGACAAAACTTGGGATTCTGGGGTCAAGGTCGATATTGGTAAAAAGAGGAAAACAGTTTCTGTATTGTAACTTAGTAACTGTTGAAGATTTGATTTGATGGCATTTTAGCCTTTCTTGTTTTTTACTTCTTACCGGTAAGCAGAATTTGTTATATAGGATATCACGACCAATTAATTAGTAATCTATTATTGTCAACAATGCCGTAGCCAGACCCATATTTGAACAATATAGGGGGTCCTGGGGCATGCTCCCCCAGAAAATTGTTGTTTTACTAAAATCTGCCGTTTTTTCCATTACCTGCTCAAATTTTAACCGAGGCATGAGCTTCAGTGTGCCTTGGTGTAACTACGGCAGTGGTTAGTAATTTCCTCTCATGAATTTACAAAATAAAGTTCAATGTAGTACAAATATGGAAATCTTGTTTTTCACATGGTATGACAACATCAAGCATTATGTTGGTATCAACATTACTCAAACTTTCTTCCTTTATGTTTAATTTCCTTCAATTTGTTATTTTTCTCTCTCTCAGAAACTGTGAATGAAGAGTTCCAAGCAAAGGGAGATAACTCCTCTGATGAGAAAGAGGAGAGTGAAATAAGGGAGAGAAGTCTGTCAAGTTCTTCATCAACTGAGCAAAGGAACAGAAGTTTAGAAGCGTTATTTCAGGTAATGTCTTAGTAACCTTTTGTGTCAGTTCGATTTTTAAAGAAATTTGTGAAGTTTTTAGGTTTTAAGACTGTTGTCAATAGTTTGTTAGTGATATGCCAGCAAGCAGTTAAACTAACCAGTGTTCCTGAAATGTGTACCAGTGCTAACGTTGTTCTCCGCATTTCATAGATGTGTAATGAATTATGAAGATGTGTAAGGCTAGAAAATGATTGTCATGTTTACAGATACTTGACCAATAAAAATGTGGTAGGTTGCTGTCAAAACTTATCTGTCCTATTTTTCCCAACTATACCTTGTACTTTTGAGGTACGATTCATTCAAAAATGCTTTCATACTTTAGATTTTGCTCATATAAAATTTATGATCAGCACCAAATAATAAGGTTGGTCGGGTAACCTAAAACATGGCTAATTTTTCTGGCTTAATTATTAACAAACATTTGAAATCATAAATAAAGTCATGTAATGAGTTATCCGTCTATTATCCAGGTCACTGATACAGAACTGCAAGCGATCTCAAAACAGGCTCCTGATGGACATCACGTCATACAGATAGATGAAGATGGACATTCAGAAACATTGTATGTTATCGACTCTGCTATTCAAGAAAGAGAAGAGCTTGTTGAGGAAGCAGAGGTAATGCTTTGAACATATATAATATCTAAGATCCAATCGAGAATGCTAGATTATGTTTACCATTGTCAAGGAGCTTTGCTTTGAATAATAGGTTCTGGCAAATGGACCCATTCACAATCCAAAATTGTGACAAATTATCCCAATTTTGGAAAATTACTAACTGTTGACGGAAATATACAAATGCAATACAATTTACTTGATTAACAATTCGTAAATTTAACAAATCAAATGCACTTATTTGTGTAATATATTTTTTGATCTTTTATAAATCGAGGAATTGTTCTTTACAGGCAGTGAATAACTGATTTTTTAAAAATGATTCAAAAACTACACTGGAGGAACTGTAATTTCTTGCATGAAATGTTGTTTATTATATTGTAGGTTATTACTGAGGGAATTGATTGCATTGATACAACAGCTGATGAATCAAATGATGACTCTGACGAACCAAGAACCAGTCGTAGAAAGGTATTGTGACAGTTATATGAGATATTTATGATTTACTATTGGGTGGATTTATAGCAAGGGACAGTTGGCATTTCTACCTCCATTGAAAATTAGGCACTATAGATATATAAATAGTAGTTATGTAAATGGTTGAAAGTATCATAAAAAATTGTCTGTCTTATCTGGGACTCATCCCTGGAAATGAGATCAGGTTGCTTCAAACCCAATTTGTGGGTTATGCCTGGATTAACACCCCGCCCGTGAACACTAAGTTTTGTATCCTTCCCTAAAATTTGTCGTATTTCTTTCTTGTTGGCAAATAATTATGGTTTCTGTAGTCATGTGGCTATAGTCTCTGACTAGCAATCACAAGGCCCTCACTGCTGTAAGTTCAAATCACACCGGGGACCAGTCAAATTTCACACACTAGTGTGACAAAACTGCCCAGCTAGCTTATAGAGGGTTGATCGTTCTTTTCAGGTCTAGGGTCATCCTCCTCCATTAAAGCTGGAAAGTCGCCCAATGAGCCTAGCTGGTGGTGCTATGTTAAACCCCAGTGAAGAAAAAAAGAAAAAATATTCCAGGCAAGCCAGAAATCATACAATTGAAATGCAAAATTGTCTTACCTACATGTACATTGTATTATTTTATATTAAATTATTTTCCTGATCTATTTTTAGAATGCTGTGGATTCTGTTGCAATGCAAGCCTCAACATCTACAGAAGGAGGAGAAGTAATTGATACGCCAAAATGGAGGCAATTCAAAAACATTGAAAGGATTCTACAAAAAGCGGGAATTGACACATCTTCTAAAACATGGCAGACGTTGACACGCCCAGGTCGTCATATCTGCCCATACTGCCAAAGGGCATGCACGAAACCTAGTGTTCTTGAAAAGCATATAAGGGCTCACACAGGAGAGCGCCCATATCCGTGTTTGGTGTGCGGCTTTGCATTTAAAACAAAAAGCAATCTGTATAAACATTGTAAATCTAGAGCGCATACACTGAAAACAAACGTTGAAGCTAAAAAGTTACGAGTCCAAAGTTTATCAAATGCAGAAGGTGAAGAAATTTCTTTGCCAACTATTGTTGATAATGATAACACTGACAATGATAAGAAAACGCAAATGGAACCTGCTCAAAGACATGTTATACAGGAAGTTGTTAAATATCTTGAAAAAGACAAAGGGCAGCGACCCAATGAAGTCCAAACTGAAAGACAGAGGGCCAAATTGGAACGTTTAAAATCCATGCAGGAGAAAGGAATTGGCGATGTGCGGAAACGAGATGACAGTAAAGGGATACATAGACAACTAAGCTTACCAGTAATGTCAACAAACATTTACGGGAAGGGCTCTTCCCAACAATTTCAAAGGATTGCTCCGAAAGGTGTTGAATCACCAGAAAATGTTATTGGTAGTCTCAATAACATGCCACAAATTCTTATTCCGGGTACCGTGTTCCTTAATGAAAAAGGTGAAGTGTTGCAAACTGTTCAAAGAATGGAGTCTGTGGAGCAAAATACAGATCAGTCTTCTACTGAAACGGATCAAATGAAAGCCTCTGATGACACTGACTCGTCATTCTACAATCAGATTGAAATTGTAAATTTACCAAATCCAGACACTGACCCAGAAACTTCTACAAAGGCACTGCGAGATTTAGAGGAATTAAGCGAAAAATTTTCAGCTGCTGCGCAAGATGGATTAAGATTATCCACTTCAGTTCACAGCTTGCCTGACAAGCGTGTTCAGGTGGTACTGCAGTTGCAAAGACCTGTGAAGAAGTCAGCGGATTCAGTGATCGAAAATGTTTCTTCGCAAGCTAATGTATCATCACCAAGGAGTGCCCTGAAGGAGAGAATTCAAAGACTTATTTCAGCAAATGCTGCCATAGTAGACACGCCAAAAGTTGAGCCACCTAGAGCCAAATGCATAAAGTGTAACCTTTCACGTCAGGATAGTGAAAGCTGGCAAATGCCTCGATCGGAAATCGAGGCTGCAGTTTCTGGTCTGGTTATGCCAAATATAAACTCTATACCCTTGCAACCCTTGCCACAAGATAATGAGCATGTAATTCATCAAAGTAATGGGAAAGATGATGTTATTCCTGATAAAAATATCATAGTTGAAAAAATTGACTGCTTAAATGAGGATGTACTAGTTATCCAGAATGATGAACTAGAAGAAAATGATTGTAGTAAACTGAACATGAAAGCTTTTGAAGATCTAGATAAAAATGTATCAAGTAAGGGCAAAATTATTGACAAAGATTCACAAGTTGTTGGAATAGCCAACATTCAAAAAGGTGGCACCAAAGGGGATTTTGTGTCAGGTAAGGGGGTTCGAGAAGGACTTCAGCTTTCCATAGCTTCAGCCTTGAGTACTAATGTATTGAAAGATCAGTTGAACCAGTCTGGTTCTGCTTCATACAGCCATAAACATACATCCTCAGTCATAATGTCACCAATTGTGACTTCAGCCAATAAAAGTACTGTTCCTGGAAACATTGGAAAAATTGCACTTAAAAACCTTCAAATGAGGTCAAAAAGCTTGTCAAGTCTCAATGTGTCTTCATCTCCGAGCACACCGGTTGTTATGGTTACCCAACCATCATTTTCAACTCAGTATATGTTGCAGACACCAACAACACCTGTTGCCCAGGTCATGATGCCAGGATCCAGTGTGCCTGTGTTGTTATTGAGTGGTACCAGCGGTACAACATTGCAACAGTTCCCTCCAACAATGGAACAACGGCCGACAATGTATGTTCAGCAGATGATACAACCTGGCATTTTACCAACAGGATCTCAAGTTGTCAATGTCCTGCAGGCAACATCAAAAACACCTACAAGTCAGTTCACAAGCGTTATTCCAGGTCAAACATTTATTGTTGAACAGAATGTTCCACAGGCTTCACATTCTCAACCAGTAATAACTGCTGTACCGTTGAGCCAGAAGACTGGTTCCTTGTTTAGCTCTCAAGTTATGAACCCACCTGTGAGAAATATTGGAATTCAGTCACCTTTGGTCATGACAAGTTCTCAGTCGGATCCAATGAAAATTTTGTCTTCTATAGTATCTAACACTGTAAAAAATAATCCAAATGTGACACAAACTTCGACATCACAACCAAAGGAGATTAAAATAGAAATTAAGTTACCTCCCCCTTCTAGCCTGGGTGTTGTTCAGCCTGTTTCTACAGTACAACAACGTCTTCGGCCACCATTGAAGAGACAAAGTCCAGTATCCAGTTTAAACAGCCCTTCATTGTCTGGTCCTCCGTCATTGGGGTTACAAAAGCCAGTGTTCCGATTTCAGAATCTGTCTCCTAATCTTATTGTTCAGAATAAATTTTGCCCACCAAACCAGTCCGCTCAATATAGATTTCAAGTGGCAGGATCAAAGGGCACTGATATTGTGACATCCAGTACAACAACTAACAAAGTTCCTCAATCATCGGTAATAAAAGAATATTTGTTGCGTAAGAATTCCTTTGATGCGAACTCGAAAAAACATTCAAACGCATCTGAGAATGAAACACAATTGTTTCATTGTCAGAACTGCCATATTGCATTTAAGAAAAAAGAAACATTAGACTTGCATAATCTTTGTTACTGTAAGGGTAAAATTAGCACTAATGCTATTCAGAGTTCCTCTGAAGAATCATTCAACTCAGAAATCCGGACAAAAATTGTTTCTCAGCTATTCAGTCAGTCAGCAGACAATGCTAACAATTCTAAGATGGTCAAGACTACAACAAATGAAAATGTGACAAGAACTCAAACAAAAACATTGACTAAACAAAAGGCAGAAAGTATTGATGTACATCATATTAAAAAGGCAAAATTTGAATTTCCATTGGAAAGAAGCAAAAGCGTGATAATTTCCCCTACCGAGAAAAAATTGGCTTCAAGGACTGGAAGCCCAGTTGTTGATAGAACATTGTCTGCTTTAAAACAACAGGGAACCAAACCATCTAAAATGGCTTCAGTCAAAGACTATTCAGATAACCCAGATACAGGAATCATAACTTCCAATGAAAAGCCAACAAAACTAGTGACTACAAAGAAACTGAAGGAAATGTGGCAGTCGAAATTGAAAGGTCAGATTCTGAAAAGGAAACTGAAAGGGAAGTTATTGATGAACCGTTCAATAAGTTTGGATCAGTCTTTGGTTGAAGATCCCAAACCTCCATCTTCTGTCAAAATTGGTTTAAAAACTAGATTTCCAGAATTGGATGACAATGATGTTATTGTACCAAAAAAGAGACCAAGACTAGTCCGAGCTCAAGATGATTCCATCTCTGATAGTGTTACAGTGAAACGTCTGATGTTTAGACGGTCAAAATCTGTACCAGAACTTCCAAAACATGTTGAGACTGAGGCAGACGAGAAAAATGTCAGTGAAGAACAAATTGATGCAAAAGTTGAAAGCTTTGAACATAAGGAGAAAGAGCATGAATGGCAGCTTAATGAAGTAACAATTCCCATAGTGACAGCTAATTTTTTTGCAAGTCATGGCTCACCTCTGAAGCCTATTTATCAGCAAAATTTTAGAATGAAATCTTTTGACGGTATGGGAACTCCCACTCAGCTGATGCCGTCTGCTACACTTACACCAAGGCCAGAACTTATGGAGATGGAAAAATTTCGGAAAACTTTTTCTTTCGAATCTGGAAGTTTGAAACTTATACAGAATTCTGAATCTGATTCGATGGTCACGTCTGGCTCACCAGTTAAGTCATCTGGTGTGAAACTACCCATCCAACCTGGAAATTTCCTTGACAACATATCTAAAGTGTCATTTGCTATGACAACGCTATCACCAAGTAAACTTTCCAAGCAAGTGTCTGGTCCTTCGCCATCTACACCACAGAAAAGTCCACTTGTACGACAATTTTCTCTAGTGGCACATACCTATCCTTCCATGAGAAGTATGACACACCCAACGTTCTGTTGTGCATACCAACTTCAACCAAGCTATGTTAAATCGGGGAAAAAAATTTCCATGTACTCCAACTGGAGAGTAGCACAGCAGAACACAAATCTACTTGGCTTGCCTACAAGAGCACTCATGTCATTGTATAACTCGAAGTATACGACAAACCCAGTGTGGGTTATGAACTGTGGGGAGGATCCTAGAAGTGGAGCAATTACCCATAGCAGTTACTGGAAAATCAAAAATGGAGAAACTAACTTTGATACTGTGTTTTCGTTGCTTGAAGTGAAAGATTTTAAGAAAGAAAAAGAGAAATCTAAGTTTGAGGTTGGATACAAAACAACAGAGGAGTCGGTGTACGTACGGGGCCGAGGTCGTGGAAAATATGTTTGTGAAACATGCGGAATACGGTGCAAGAAACCGAGCATGTTGAAAAAGCATATTCGAACTCACACTGATCTCCGCCCGTACAAATGTAAGCATTGTAGATTTTCCTTCAAAACAAAAGGTAACCTACAGAAACATATGAAGTCAAAATCTCATTACAAGAAGTGCTTGGATATTGGAATAAGCCCAGTCCCCACGACTGTCGATGAGTCTCAGATAGATGAAGAAGCTTTGCAAGCTCAGTGCTATTTATCAAAACGTGCAAAAATTGTTGACAAAATGGCTGACTCTTCACAGATGCTTGATAGAGACATTTCAACCACTGATGATAATGATGACGATGATGACGATGGTGATGAGGAAGAAGATTATAAAATAGTTGATGATGGTGATGAAGAAGTGTTAGAACCAATGGATGAAAATTCTGATATTCAAAACGAGTCTTCTTCTGTTGATGGGAAAGAATTGGAAACTGACGAAAAACTGGATCTGAAGTATGAACACTGTTTTATTTGTTTAAAATATCATTATAAGGCCACCCTTAACCCTTTGCCTCATAAGCATACTTTGGACTCTTCCAAATTCAAAGCAATTATTTATTGAAGAAAACTGGGTAATTTCTTCCTGACAGAATGGAAAACATTGTGTCAATGGAAGCCATTACTAATTACAAGCAATGGCTTCTTTTGCCACAATGCTTTCAAAAGTCGTCTGCTTCAGATGCAGGGAAATGCGATATTAAAAGGCAAAGGATTAAAAAGTGTTAGTTTGCAGTTACTCAACCAACTCATAAAAATCCTTTGACCCAAAAAATTCTTAAGCGATTTATACAAAAATTGTTTGCCCTTTATTCGAGCTTTTTGTTTTCAGTACAAGCATAAAGTGCTGATAAAAAAATACTCTATCGCTGTGTTTTACTTGCAATTAATTATGGAGATTATTGATGTAAATTTAAATAAATGAGAGTCGAGATTAATTCTGGCAAATTCTCTCCAAGTTGTACAGATCATTTATCATACTGCAATAATGAAGTACTGGTTGTAATTTTTTTCGCGTGTGACAAATTTTACAACTTTAATCATCTTTGCTATCTGATTTTCATTTATTTATTTATTATGGGAACTATTTGCCTTCATTAATCAAGAAATTTTTCACAATTTTATTTTCGCAATTAATTGTACCAAAATATTTGATTCACACAAAAATATATGATGTATGGTAATTCCAGGCCTATTGTCGGTATTTTTTAATTGATGGACTAATTGCTGATTAATTTTGTGTCATTTGTCACCAGGGAGACAATGTCAGACCAAGTTACTGTCACAACAACAGAGTCGCAGCATAATCTCTTCCTACAGTCGCTTGGAATTATAGCTAAACACAGGCTTAGTGGAGATAAGGTAGGTTTAATTTACTATTTAATATCTTTTTCCATAAGAATAGTCCAAAATAAGGAAAATATTTTATGCATATGGTGCAATATTTCTGTTGCATACTACACAAGAAAACAGCAAACAAGGCCTTAATTAAAATATTTGTTTGCCGTTGCCAACTGATTCACCAAAAAGATAATGGTCCAAAAAAATTTTATCACTACAAATTTATTGCCTGTTACTCTTAAAATTTCCTTTCTATATTATTGAAAATATTTCGCCTAGTTTCTAGCCCAACCAACCTCGTCCATAAAGGTGTGGTCAGCAACAGCAAACAAGCAATGTTTTGAGGGTGGCCCTTTGAATAGGAAAACTGATTTTTATGCACATATCCTGTAAAATATCTCTTATATTTTGATAAGATTTTGCCGTTCGCTTCTTGGTATGTTTGACTAATAAAGTCAGAAAACTATATTTGTGTTTACTCGTGTGTATGTCTGACTAACCGTACTTGTTGGTGCCAAACTTGATGTTTCTATCAGCAGAATATAAAGTATGAAAGTATTTGGTGATGAATGGTACCTCGTTTCCTCCCAAAATTGTTTTGAAAATAAAGAGGAAAGAAAACCCTACCTTATTTTTTCCAGCAAATAACCGATAACATGAATTTTCTAGTTTTTTACATTTGTATATATGATAGAGCTCTTCTTATATATATATATATATATATCTAAAAATTGTTTTATGTAAAATAACCATTCTATTTTCCAGAATCCAATTTCACAGACTGGTTCCAAATCTCTACAGTTGCCGATGGTGAAAAATCTTGGAATCAGTCTAGAAAGTATAAATCAGTTGGGTTCTGCTTCTTCACAGTCGTCTGCTGGGACTGTGTCTTCTGACAGTACGCCAACATCAAGGTAGGTGCATCCGTACTAATACAATGCATATACATACTGTATTCATAATTACCTTTTTGCCAATTGTGATTCTAGGCCAAAATGTAAATTGAGGTCAGGCCTTGGAACCAGGGCCTCTAAAGGGAGTGAAGAATTAAGGAGTCAGTTTCATAGACTGTTAAGCTTTTAAACTTGCTACCCTTTGTATGTATATAAAAGTGTTTTATCCTAATGATTGTTTTGGGATTTATCGTCAGTTGTTAAAGGTATGTGTATAAAATGTTTAGTGGCATTTCAAAAGTTAAAAAGTGCTATCTCGGCCCCTTGCTTTTATATAGATTTGACCTCGGTTCAGTTGATCTCATCTTCACGCTGTAAAATCTCACCTTACTGACACATTACAATTACGGACACCCCGCAATTACGGACAGTCTTTGAAACAACGGACACATTTTCTTCATCATCAACTGACAATTGATTCAGAAATACAGACACCTGCTAATCCAGTATTATGGACACTAAAGGCAGTACAAAAGTACATACTATAATCGACCCAGCTATTATGGACACACGTATTTGGATAGATTGTTATCTAAACACATTTCAATAGATAAGTCATAAAAAGTAAACTAAATGTGCCCAGATGTCCATTTGAACGTGTTTGTTCAGCATTAGGTGTTACTGACTGCTGTAAGTTCTTGTTGGAAAATGGTTTTGCATATTCTCATTTATTTTGATTTTAGTTGTCTTTCATTTAAGATGTCCAAGCATTCAGTTGGTTGATCTATTTCACACAATAATTATTTGAGTCAAGCCTCAATCTTTCACTTCCTTTTCAATAGCTGTATTTACTGTATCGATGTAATCTAACAATTATGAAAAAAAAATAAAAACCTGAACATACAATTTGTATATGCATATATTCCACTCCATCTCTTGCTGAACTCTGCTATTAAGGACCCTTTTCACCAGAATGGCCAGTGATTCTTTTTTTTAATTTTCAAAACTACCTGGGACTTTCTGAAGGGGAAAATATAGTACGATAAATCAAGAAAAAGGGGAAATTTTAAAAAAACAATCTCATATTTATATGGCATTTTTAGGGGAAAATATAACTTTTTGGGCTTGGGGAAACAGCTGATATTTGACCGTAAAATATGAAAAAAAATCAATGACGGTATCTGTCCATAGTAGATTTTTACTGTAAGTAATGATTAATTTTATTTTCTCTTTCAGTCTGAGTACTGTGTATGGAAACTTGCAAGTTGAGAATGAAGGTATGTGATGTATTTTTGTGAAGATTCTGATCAGGTCCAGCTTCAGTTTAAGTGACCTTGACCTTGAAATTGTTCATTTTTAATTATCCTCTTAATGACATAAGATTTGACTTGAACTATTTTTATAGACTATATATTTCATGAAAAATAAATACATTTATACATCCATCTTAGCAAAACATGTTGATTTGCGGTTACTGGACCTTTCAACAACAGGTAGGTTCGTACGGAGGCAATTTTTTGTTAACATTATGAGTTTGCTTGCGCTGAAAATAAAAAGCTGGAGGGAAGAATTACGTGGTCGCGTAACTGTAAACTTTTTTTTATTTTAAGGATGGTTTAATATTCTGTTGGTGTGAATTAAGCTGTTTTTTAATTCAGATTGGTTTATTTAACCTGAACTGTATGATTTTAGGTATTGTGAATTTTTTTTTGAAGTTTGTATCTGTTCCAGGGAAGTTGTTAAGTTACAAAAGTACATGTATTCAGATTTTTTCCCTGGGGTGAAACATTGCTCCTTCCGTAAGCTAGCTGGACAGCTACCTCGCATGTTAAGCTTGTCTGATCCCACATGGGATTCGAACTGACGGCAGTGAGTAGCTGGTAATTACTAGTTAGTGACTATAACCTCTGGACCACAGAGGCTCATTAAGATTTTTAAATACTAACCAGTTTTTGTATTTGTATCCTATGGACATATTTCTAGTCAACCCTGTGGTTCATCCATCAGATGATTTTCTACGTTTCAGGTCATCCATCAGTGACAAAAGACAGCGATGTTATCTGGGGATTATTGAATTTGTCTGATCAGTCCAACAAATCAATGACGAGCATGAGCATTGAACAAGATAGTGTTGTTACGACATCCACGGAGTTCGGAAGTATTGTCAAGGTATAGCTTTTATTCATTTAAAATCAAACCTTTGAACTGAGTCACCACTGAAAGAAAAGAAATACAGTCTTTATGCAGTTGACCTGTATTCAGGTTTTTCTTTTCGTCTATAAAAGTAATTAAGGCCATCCTTACAAAAATGCTACCTTGCAGTTACAGGACCCAAATTTTTTACTGTGGGTAGTTACGCATGTTTTTTTCATTTTTGCCAAAAACATTATACTTGTATATGCTTGTACAGATGTACAAAAAGAAAAGCTGGAATAAAAGACAATAAAAAAATACTAAAACTGTTTTGTGTTTAGAGATTTTGAAATGAGTTGGTCATGCAACTGCTAACTAACAATTTTTTAAGGACAGCCTTATGTGAGCTATAGTTTTATGTCAGACTGTTTGACTGTACCCTGCACCAAATTATATTATTTTTTCTTTGTTGCTGTGATTTAAACTTACTTCAATGAGGTTCATAGTATGAAATATGTCTGAAATAGAAATTGTTGGATTCAAAATTTGCTCCGCACTGTCATCATGGCAATAGCGTGGTACTGCTGACCAAAGTCTTAAAAAACTCTTTGATGTTGTCTGCTCAAATTGTATTAATCAGCTGTCCTCTACCTTATAACAAACAGTAAAATCTCACATTGTGACAACCTCAATATTACGACCACCTTATTATAACAACCTTTTATTTTCGGACCAATTTTCAATAACTCCACCATGATTCAGTTTGATTATGAGACCTCCTCATTATTTCCACTGTTTTTTTCAGGTCCTGAAGATGGTCTCATTATGGAGGTTTTACTATATACCCAAAGCATAGATTTTTACAAAGTTCTTTTTCAGTTAATCAAAGATCTATTATTTGAATACCTTTTTATAAATTTGAAATTTTCTATTTTTTCTATTTTTAAGGCTTCTGATGTGTCAAACCCTACAACTGAGACTTTACCGAGTGCTGTGACATCACAGGTCAAGGTCAACCAAAGTAGCAGCTTTCTACCGCCTTACCTCAGTATGGCGGCATCAATGAAGTTAAAATCAACTAAAAGCGGACCAATCATTGGTCAAATTATTCAAAATGTCACAACTAAAAGCAACACATCAGAGATCTCTGGAGATCGGGCGGTTACAATGCCGTTTCAGTTTCAGCACCCTTTTCCAGGGTCATTAGGGGTTATGCTTGCTTCGTCGTCAACTGATGCAAAATATTCTCCCTCCACAAGTACGGATATACTTACATCAGAAAGTCAATCTAATGTGTTATTGTCTGATACTGAACAGCAAATTAAGAGCTCAAGAGATGATCTGATGTATGTTCAGATTGGAAATACGAAAGGGGAAGTTGACACAGTTCCAGCGCAGATTGTTAATGTGGACCCAGCTGTGTTTAGAGGGAGAAATCAAGATAGTGTGCAGGAAAAGGTTGCCAGCCTCCCCACTGAAAGTATTCTTCAACTGAGAAAAGTATCTGACGGATTATATGTGATAACGACTGATACAGAAATTGGAAAAACTGGAACAAGTGTTGCTATAGAAACACCATCCAAGGTTATTGTGCCTACTGCAGTACCCAACATTTCATCATCTGCAGTTCATATGACAGGAACTGTGTGTCATGTGACAGGAAGTCAAGGTCATGTGACAGGAAGTCATGGTCATGTAGCTGGAAGTGCTAATTTTGTGCAACAAACTGAAGATGCAGGACGTTTTGTTTGCAACATTTGCAAAGCTTCTTTCCCTGAACATCATCAGTTAATTCTACATGGAAATGTACATTTTCTTGGAAACAACAATTTGAAATGTGAAAAATGTAATATGAAGTTCAGGTCTCATTCGGCTTATGAAAAGCATTTACTTTCTGATACCCATAATGCTTCAGTACAAGGGAAAATGATCTCTCTCGAAGGCGCTGACCCACGACCTTACAAATGTGCCCCTTGTAACACTGCATTCCGGTTAAAAGGTCATCTTACGAAACATTTCAGATCGAGAGCCCATTTTAAGAACTTCGAAGCGCTTGGTAATTTAGCCATAGGAACTTGGGAAAAGGTAGAACACAAAGTGTCTGAAGTTGATGCTTGTACTGTGGAAGAATTTTTAGCTGTTGTTGACAGGTTGCTGGGTTCAGTGACTAATCAAAGTGAGAGTGTGAACAAAAAGTTATGGGCTCAGCCTGAAGTTACTGTTGTGGAGGATGAGGTGTTTGTGGAAGATGGAGGGAATGAAAGAGTTCTTGTTGAAGTTAACGAAGAACCTTTTGAAATCGGCTCTATAGGTATGTTTTTGTTTTTAGTCCCCTAACGGTTTCACCAGAGGGGACTATAGTTTTACCCCTCATCCCGTCCTTCCATCCATCTGTCCAAAGAAATCTGGGTCCTGCCATTACTCAAGTAATACAAAAGCTAGGTTTATGATACTTGGTTTGTGGATAGAGGACCATAATTATGGAGATTCTGCGTGCCATTTTAATTTTTCATCATGGTTGCTATGGTTACGGACATGGTTAAAACCAATGAAAACTGAACATTAGTGGAGTCCTGTGATAAAAACACTAAAGCTAGCTGATTTTTTAAAATGTATAACTTACAAAGGTTTTACTGCAGAAAAGCAAACAAAAGTTTGAGGTTACTCATCATTGCTGTGAGCGTCCACCCTGTGGTTGAAAGTATCAATTTATATTGATTGATTTATCTCGTAATGAAGAATGTAATGATTAAGTAAATGATTCATAAAACATTTTTGAAAAAAAAATCTGTCATAGTTGATTCATTTTTTTAATTGTTTGCTTCATAAGCATATTTTGGACTTTTCCAAATTCAAAGCTAATGTACAAAACTTTGATTTATTACAGAAAATTAGGTTATTTCTCTATGACACAGTGAAATACAGTGTGGCAAAAGAAGCCATTACCCATGACCCACAATGGCTTCTTTGGCCACAATGTTTTCAAAAGTCGTCTGCTTCAGATGTGGGGAAATGCGTATCATGAGATAAAAGGTTAAAGACCATGGTAAAATGTTTCTTTTTTTTCAGGTGAAAACGAGAAATACCGAGTTTATCCTTTACCTGGTGTGTTTGTCGAGGAAGCGCCTAGGGTTGAAAGCATGGAAATCCAAGCAGTGCCAGTTGATTCCCCTAGAGTGAAACCTCATAAATGTGGACTTTGTGGTCGTGGGTACGAAACTGTTGCTGAACTTAAGGTATTGTAATTTTAATTACCGGTCAGGCTATCCTTAATGAATGTCAAATGTGGGTATGTGACCCAAACTTTTAATGGTGGGTTGGTACCCATTTTTTTGTTAACATTATATGCTTGTACTGAAAATGAACAGTTGGAATAAAGAATGTGAAATTTTTTGCCAATATAACTAAAAAAATTTTTGGAGGTCAGGGAATTCTTTGATGAGTTAGTCATGTAACAGCAAACCAAAACATTTTGAAGGATGGCTCATATTAACATCACCTGATTGTTTGAGTCTGATTGTTGTCACCATGCCAGGATAAAACTTGGGAGAACTTTCGATTTGTTTAAAAATTCAAGAAAATTTTAATTCTGAGATTTCTTAAAAATTTGTCAGATAAAGTCATGAAATTATTTAGGTAGATGTAAAAAGTTCTGTATACAGTAAACTTTGATTATGTGACCACCTTTCAGACCAAAACAATTGATGTAACAGTGATTTTTTTGCAGTTTTGAGAAAGGTTCTGGTTTCAGTCCAGTTGGGGAAAAATGTGCGGTGTGATGCCTAAATTGGGAATTTTTAGGTTGGGGATTGGGGAAAAATGTGTGGTGTGATGCCTAAATTGTGAATTTTTAAGTTGGGGATTGGGAAAAAATGTGTGGTGTGATGCCTAAATTGGGAATTTTTAGGTTGGGAATTGGGGAAAAATGCGTGTTGTGATGCCTAAATTGGGAATTTTTAAGTTGGGGATTGGGAAAAAATGTTATTTTCGACTGGGTCTGTTTACCAGTCCCAAACAAAGGAGAAAAAAATTGCTGTGTAATATTGAGGTGGTCTCATTATCAAGTTGATTTATAGGGGAGTTATTGAAAGCCGGTCCAAAAATAAGTGGTCGTATTAACAACATGGTTGTAATATCAAGGTGGTCATTATGTGAGGTTTTACTGTACAGGTAATTACATTGTTATTGATATACATGTATATGTACTTGAAACTGACGATATGCTGAAGAAATTAAATTTTGGAACTCTAAGACAGTGTTGGTAAATATCCCGAGTACATGTGTTTGTAGGAATATGTATTAAATAATTTTCCAATAATCTGATAATTTTAAGTTTCTTTGTGATTTTTGTTTTGCAGACACATCTGATAACACACGCAGAGTTGCGGCCTTATGTGTGCGAGTATTGTGATGCGGGGTTCACTAACGCTCAGTCACTGAAGATTCACCTGTATACACATACACAAGTAACGTATATATTCTAATTGTTAACCCCCTGATGGCTGTTTAGCAATAACCTGCTACAGGGTGTCTGGAACACGAAAAACTTAAATCTCCGATCAGGCCAGTCTAATTACTGCAGGACATACGAGAACTACCGCAGGACAACTCAGAAAGGCTAACAACAGGATGAAACACATATATTAACCTATAAAATGTGTTGTTTTTTAATATATTATTGATAATGTCCTGCGGTGTCCTACGGTAATTAGACTGACCGTCTCTGGTATATATATATATAGACATGTAGATATATACATGTATATATTACATTCATCTAAAATTGAAAACAGCGTTGAATATGTTCGAAAGTGTTACCTTCAAAAATAAAATCAAAGTTTGTTCTGTCAGCATTGTAGACTGGTTATATAAAGTAAACAAAAACTTCAAGTAGGAGGAATGAAATGGAACCAGACCGTATCAGTTGATATTAAAATCTTTAGTTAAGTTTTTGCTGGTGAAATGCATATTTATAAGTTTACAATATGTGAACTTTATGTTCTTGTACTTTACCATTTGATGTTTATGTTGTCAAGATGCTAATATACTACGTGAAGTTTTGCTGGAAAAATCTGTATATACTTGTATTTTTTACTTTTTCTTTGTCTGGGATTTAACATTGCACCAACAGCTGGGATCATGTTAGCTTTTCCAGCTTTAACACTAAAGGAAGACCCCAAGCATACACCTGAGTGGAACCCCTTACCTTCCATAAGCTTCCTGATGTGTCAAAAGGTGCTAATGATTACTGGTCAGAGACCATTATCACTTGACCATAGAGGTTCCTTAATGATGTCAAGGTAGTTTTTTTGGAAAAATCCACATTTGTTAATTAAAAATTTGTTAACTTTATGTTCTTGCATTTTACTATTTTATGTTTGCCATTTTTCAGGAAACGCCATATGTTTGTGGAATGTGTGGTCTGAAATTCCCCAACACTCAAGACTTGTCTCAACACTGTAAATTATCACATCCCCCTCCTGGGCATGGCCAATCTCCGTCTGGGCAGGGCCAATCTCCTCAAAGGCGTGGCCTATCTCCAACTGGCCTATCACATGTTGCAGTCAGCAGGAGTGTAAATTCCCCTGTTAGAAGCATTCAGCCTTTAGAATGTACACAGACTTTGTCATCTGGCAACTTGCCAATTACTGCAATAAACCCTTCACAAAATAAAAATACACAAAAATACACATTTGACGTATCCATAGCAACAGAATCACATTCATCTGTAGGAGTTCCTGTGGTTTTAAAAGCACAATCATCAAAGGATACAACAAATTCTGAGAAAACAGTCGAAGTACCAGCTGTAAAAATGAAGGTCTCAGAAGAAACAGATCAATCTGAGACTAAGTCTAATGTAACTGTTGGCCCTGATGATACTTTCAGTGTAATTCGAGAACAAGCAGACGTACGAACACTTGCAAGTAATAAAGACTATGAATACATAACCAAGGGCAATGGTAATATCATTATGATGGACGAATCTATGTATTTGTCTGGGCAAGATTCATCTGTTGTTGCCATAACAACTGGGGACCAATCAGAAATCACACTCATAAATTCAGTTACTATGGAAGCCAATTGTTCAAGTACAATAACTTCAAGTTATGTTCATAAGACCATGTCACAAAATGACACTTTAGCTTCTTCTGTTGAAAATAATATGTCATCAACTCCTGTTACTTTTCAAGAATAGGAAAAGAATTTTATAAATTGTTGCTTAGCAACAGTGCTATGTGGCAATTTTATTCCAGATTGTAAAATACAGTGCATTCAGTGAATGTTTTTTTTTCATTTTACCATCATAGGATTTATTACATTATGCTTGCTCTGGATTCAACTGGACATTCTAATAGGCTGGCACATACAGTCAAACCTTTGAACTGAGACTACCCTTTGGAAACAAATAAGGCCTTTATTGACAGATGGCCTTTATTAGGAGGTCAGCATGTTCGAAAAAAATCAGTGACATTTCTTCAAAGAATGGCCTTTATTTACAGGGTGGTCTTTGTTCAGAGGTGGTGCAGCTTTATTGACAATATTGACCCACACAACTTACACCACTTTCAATCATAGATAAAGTCTCGATTGTTAGAACAAAAAAGATTAATCCAAATCATATTATTTATTTTTTTACAATGCTTTTACAGAATAAAACAAGAATCCTTAATTGTCAATTATTAATTTTACCCAATTTTTATCAAAACTGTATTTTTTGGCTTAGCTGTTTCAGAAAACTGTTGTTTCTACGTGTTTTGCTGTTATTAAAATCTATCAAATTATCCAAACTATCACTTTGAGGCTCTCATAGTTGCAGCTGCCTGTTTAGTTTTGTTAACAAGGCACAATTTCATAAAAATATCTTGAAGGTACTCTGAATTCAAATTTCTCATCTCAGTTCCTTGTAAAAATAACAACATCACAATTGAGTGTATTATTTCATAGACAGTATCTCATGTCTAAATCTGGGACCCTCCATAGTCATGTGGTTATGGTCACTGACTTACAGTAATTAGCTCCTTGCTGGAGTGAGTTCGAATCTAATCTAGGACCAGACAAATTTCACATGCAAGGAAACTGTCCTGCCAGCTTACAGATGGTTGGTGGTTCGACCCAGTATACCTGAGTAACAAACCCTGGAGAAAAATCTAAATCTAGTGCCACTATTATCTATCCGATTGACTTCCAGTTCATTAAATAGACTATGGTCTTGAAATGTTGGGATGGAGAAACTTTTCTTCAAGATTCTTATGAAATTGGGGTCTGTAGTTTTAAGTGTTCTACACTTCGTCACAATTTTTTCTATTTTTGTAATGTACTGTTAATAAGTATGGTTTGTTTTGTTGTTAAATTTATTATTACATTGTTAAATTTTCTTATTATTTAATAAAACTTACTATTTATTAAGAATTTAGTTTAGTTATGTGTTTGTGAGTTAACAGTCTCCAGTGACTATAGACAAACTACATGAACAAAGGTGCATTGGTAAAAGTTGTAATTTTTAAAAAAATGGAAATCTTTAATTCAGTGCTGCGGAAACAATAAAAACCATTAGGGTCTGAACCTGGGAAAAACGGAAGTTCCTGAAAATTCCAGAAAACTTAACCATGAAGGTGTGTAATTATTTTAGGTCTGTAATTCATTCTGTTTTTTTGCAATTAGATAATATTGGTGCATCGGGAAATATGTATCAGCAATATATCAATCTATAAATATTTTCCCATGCACTTCAGACACAATAAACAATTGTATATAATTTACTTTACAAAAGTTTCATGGGTGAAAGTTGAAAATTTTCAAAAAACCAGAAATCTTAACCGTGGTGCCATGGAAATAACAAAAACCAGTAGGGTTTGGACCTGGGAAAAACAGGAGGCTCCAGAAAACTTTTAACCATGCAGTTTCACTACCAGAACTTAGCAACAAGACAGTCTCTTCAAAGAGCCTTTGGGGAATTTTTTCTCCATTCAGAACGCATATACTTGTATTTCCTTCTCGTTTTTTTACCATATATTTCTGCCAAAACATCAATATTTTGAACCGTGTAACATTCATAAATCGACTGAAAAAAATTGAGGGTATATTGACATCCTCTGAATCAATGATAGCTCGGAATTATTGATACATAAGTCTGAATAAAATTTGATATAGGCCAACTGAGGGGCTTTGTTGTTATAGTCTCCAACTACAAATCACTAGGCCCCCCCCCCCGCTAGAATCCCGCTCAGGACCTGACATAATTCACATTAGGAGTTGCTAGCTAGTTTATGATACTTCTACTCAGGAGTGCAACTGCAGACTTCCTCCAACATCAAAGCTAGAAAATCTCTAATGAGCCTAGCTGTTAGTGTGATGTTAAACCCCTGTGAAAAGGGTTAGACGAGACCAAACCAATTTTTCTGTCACTTTGAAGACTAGAAGTTTGGATTGAATGCGAAGTAAGTATGTGATTTTGTCCATTCAGTTTGAATAATTTTATGAAACCAGTACATACTTTACCTTAGATGAGAAGCTTTTGATTATTATTTTAACCCTTTGCCTCAAAAACATAATTTGGACTCTTCCGAATTCAAAGCAAATATACAAAACAATTTATTTAAGTAAATTGGGTTATGTGTCTCTGACAGAGTGGAAAACATAGTGTCAAATGAAGCCATTGCTCATCACAATCAATGGCATTTTTTGCCACAATTTTTTTCAAAAGTGGTCTGCTTAAGATGTGGGGAAATGCGGTATTATGAGACAATGGGTAAAAGCAGATTTTTTCAGTATTGGAAAACACATTTACAAAACAAACAAATGATTTAATCAGTTTGTTCTTTATTATACAGATATGAAATATGTGTAGAATCAAAATATGTCTCCAAAAAAACATAATGATACAAGAATGGAAAGTCAATCAGCTGGGTGGGGTAAAAATTTCCCAGCCACAACTTTTACAAATACAGACTTACCTGTGAACAATGGCCAATTAATACAGAGAATAAAAATGGTGTTTATGCAGTTGGCCTTTATTCAGAGGTTCATTTGTTCAATTATATCTGTATTATAACAATAAATGTGTGCTAATAGGTGACCTTTGTCAACAGGGGGTTTTTATTCAAAGAAAAGTCACTCGCGTTTCAACTGTGTGTCAGGATATATAAACAAATAAACATCATTCACCATACTTCTTCACTAATTTAACCATTATTTTGCAAAATTCAGCTTATTACAGAGAAATACAGGCGGCAAGGTTATAAATTTGAGAACAGATTAAGAGTTCAAATCTCACTTTCAACCAGTAAATATTTTGGTAGAAATATATCACAGTTAAACAGTTTAAATGCATATACCAATCAGGCCTAACAGTATAATGTACAATTCATATCATTGTTATATCATAATTAACTCATAAACACTGAAAGACAAAATATGAGACTGATGCCTATAGAATGATCTCAGGTCCAAAATATTGTCTTGTTTCCAGTTACCCGATTAGACATTAGGCCATACCAAATCGTGTCTATGTTTAGCGTAACATCAAGGTTCAAAAACCTATCTAGCTATCCGGAAAAAACAAACAAGTGCCTCAGTAAAAAACACAAATTTCCTGCCTAATTGCAACAAAATATTCAATATTACAATACATTTTTTATTTGACTCAAGTGATCAAAACCTTTCCGTCTGTGGATGCTTAACATAGATACGATTTGGTACGGCCTTATTTAAGGTTTCTAACAGCAAAATCCACAGAATGTAAATACTTAGGGATGAATAAAACCATCGAGGTATGAAAAATACTAGTTTGCAAGCAACTGACTCGTATATTTTTTGTATAATACTTTTTTTGGTCAAGTACCTGGAAACACGATTTTCCTGACTTAACCTTAGACCTACCTCTAATTTAAAGGTAATTCAATAATACATGTATGTGAACTCCCAGTTCAATGTCTTAACTTAAGCTTACGAAACTAATCCAAGATTTCTGACCAGATTTTATGTTTTTCAGTTATATACAGCAACCAGTTAACCTAACCAGTTTTCCTGGAATGTAGGCTAACCAGTACTAACTTACTGTTCCACAAGGAGCCAGCAACTTCTCCACCTATAAATCTTGAACTTCAGGGATGAAGGTCAAGGTGAAATACATGGTGGAAGATGCCTCTTTGAATCGTCAACTAATTTTATAAGTAAGTTTGAAATGAAAAGTGAGTTCAAAATTTACAACTTGTAGAAAATTTGGACAAAAAATTAAAAATATTAAATGATCTGGCTAACATTAATATGTCTCCCTAAGAGACAAATAATTTACATACTAGGTCAACAAATATATTACTAGAAAATTCATCACATTGATTTAATTAAAATCGAGTGAAATGTTAATAAATAATAAAAATTTTGTAAAAATTTAAATAATTACCTGTGTATAAGATTTTCAATTTACTGAATTAAAAAATTCAGGGAGATAGAAATATTGAATTATAGTTTGTTCTTCTTCACCCGTAGCAAATAATTTGCCCTCCCCCGCTTCCCCGATAATGAAATGGCTGAATTACAGGCGGAAAAGCCTGATGTTCAAAAATGTAGCTTAAAAAATGTCCTGGAGTAAATTACTGTACCGGTGTCTGCATACCTGAATGTACAAATGTACACAATATCTATACTCTAAGGGGCAAATCTAAAGGCCAATATAAATTAATTGATTATCATTCAATTTTTCTTAAATAGATGGAGGAGGAGGGGTAATTTTTATTTTCCTGTGACCAACGTGTTGTGGAATATATAAAAATAACAACAACTACCAGTAGAACTTGTTGTTGCTTTCTTGTCCAAAATACATGCACTAGTAACTTAACAATATCGATATGCGGGCCCAAAATCTGCTCAATACTATTTTGGATATATTTTATAAAGTAACATGGGCTGGGATGACCTTAAAAATAGGGGTCTGGCAGGGATGATAATCTAGCAATTAATTTATAATGGCCCGGTATAAATATGTTTTAATTCTTTGATATATAATGCGCATTCAAATCTTAATATAAAATATATAAATGTGTTCCTATCTTAATAATATATACATGCATGTTTTGACATTTGTTATATATAAGTCAGCGTTCACAAAAAACACAGCATGTAAAATAGTTTTCTTTTATTGAAGACTTTGTTCAGATGTATCCTTAATCTCAAAGTGATTCTTCCAAAGATAGCCTTTAATTAAAACTCCATAATTCAGGACTCGACAAATCCACTCATCCACTCTTAATTACCAGTATAAATCGACTCAGGACAAGTTGAAATTGCTAGAACTAGTTAAAATTCTGTGCTGGTCATCCTGCTGGACGAGTAGCCAGAGAAAAATTTGTATAGCCCTGTACTTTGAAATAGGGCTGAATTAGTAATCGACCTTCAGCAAATATCTGACTGTGCTTCTTTTCAATGATTCTTATTTTTTATTATTCCGTTATAATTACACTGTTCTAAGAAAATCTAGACAAATAATTGAAGAGATCATCCTGTCCATAAATAAGTATATTATACAATGTTGATGATCTAGTTTTTCACATTTGTCAAGTTACCTTCTTCGCTTTTTGTTTACCATTTTTCACGGATAATTCTCTCCCTGAAATAAGAAATTCATTAAATACAACTGTTGGTTAGACATCCTATCTTATTATGATTTCAATCATAGAGTAATGGACTGTTTTCACATTGGAATAAAATCTGAAGACCCGTGGTTTCAGATTTTTTTATTTTCAGCAAATTTATCATACAGAATACTTATTATACTTTCCCATTCACTGTCATAAATGTAAGATTGAACTTTTATGCTAGCCAGCCGGATAATCAGCCTACAAAATGTAACAACTGAAGCACATGTATCTTTAACAATAGTCACATGACTGTAATGCTATACAAGGAATATTTTACCTTATAAAACAGGTACCAATAAATGGACCCATCTCCAATCCAAAATAGTAACCCAACTTTTCAGGGGAAAATTCAGAAAAAAAGTATTTTTACTGAAAAATTCCTAATTTCAGTGCAAAATAATGGGATGTTTCCCAATATAATCAGCACCGGTACCTTCCCAAAATGTTGAAAATGAATTTCACTGCTGGAATGACCCCAAATATAATTTAAACACAGTATTTCTAAAACTTCCCAATCATAATTTGATATATAAAATATAAAATAAAATAAACCTAATGTAAAAAATAAACAGTGGAACGAAAATTTTTATAAAAATACAGAAGCTGTTTGCAATTTCAAAATCCATCCAGTATACTTACGCCATAAAAATTTGTTGATCGATTCGCCCAAAATGTACACACTGACAAAGAAAACCATCATGATTGATATAAATATCACCCTCTGATGGGCCTCCATAACTTGAAGTATGGGGTATACCCAAATATCGGCATAGTAAGCTACCCATAAAATCCTAGAAAAGTAAGGAATTTGCGAATAATAATGATTCTGAGATAATATACGGAAAGAAAAAAAATGATGTTTCCAGTTACTTTACTAGTGTCCCCACTCACTTCTGAAATTGGGGGTAAGCTTACCCTTTAGGTCTGAAATCTGGTGTAAGAGAAGTATTTGGGAGGTATGAACATTTTTTTAAAAAAATCATACATATACACATACATCGTAATGGGTGTTTCCAGAAAATCAGTGATTCATCGCTAAACATATTCGTATGCGTGTGATCTCGCACCAGATCAAAATATGTTGCGTGATTTCCGATTTTATTGCGGGATCTACACAAGATTTTACATGAGTGGGAACACTGCTTAACCAAAAATCACTTTCTTTTTTGTTTTTTATTCTAATATACTTTCCATACATTGGAGGTATATTGCAACCCAAAATATTTTTGTGCTTTGGATATTGCTGTTAGAAACTTGGAGGTAAGTGCTAAAAAATGGGGTAACTGTACACGAGACTATCTTTTTCCGGCCTAATTAATTCTTTTGAATTATTGTCAGACTGTAACCATTTAATATAATGGCGACTTAGGGATAAAACTGTTGTAAAATAATAATGTAATACTACACAGCAGAAAATTTAATTGATTCTTGCGATTAATAAATTAATACTACAAGTATTCGCTCCCAAAGACAACTTTCTGGGTACCAACGTGACTTTTTGTTGAACTTAAGGCATGTTAAGCAATGGCACAACCATGAAGCCTGTTTGTAGACATGCTATAACTCTTTTAAACTGAAAAATCTTGCTAATGGTACACTTTCAGTCAATTACCTGACAATAATTCCCAAATCAAGAAGACACAACACTATATACAAACAACATAGGGGCCTCCATGTTCAAGTGGTTATGGTCTCAGAGTAGCAATTGCTGGCCTTAACCTGCAAGTTCAAATCCCATCTGGGACCTAAATTCACACATGAGGAAGCTCTATAGCTAAATTATGGAAGGTCAATAGTTCTACCCATGCGTATGTCTGGGCTTTTCCTCCGCTGTTTTTGCACACAAAAAAAACTGTTGATATGACTTTAAACCAAAATGAATGGTGGATGATATAAATAAGGGGTTGCAAGATTTTGAAGTTTAAAAACTGCCAGGCTTGGGCTTCCATTTCTGGATCAGTGTTTCAGCTCACTACCCAAACACCACCTTGCCTCAATAGACTTGAGGGTAAAAGTCAGGGGTGTAGAAATGAGTCAGAAGCCACAAAAATCAACCGACTTCTTGAGCATTCTTGCTGGCTACTTTTTCCCCACATTGGGGGAGTTGCCCCTTTTCCTACTATTGGGGGAACTCTCAGAACCCCCTTCTACTTTTAGTAGCTTACTGGAAACATAAAAACATTTCTACACCCCTGATAGTGCTACATTATACTGTAATCAAAGGATACACAATATTTGGTTAATTCAAAACTTACCACACAAGGTAACTACTTGCAAATGCCAACATTATCGACAAACCTTTACGTCTACTTGGATATTCATGGAAAACAAGGAATTTCTCAATAAGTAGGAATGGTAGAATTGTTGTATGCTGAAAGTGAAAATACAAAATAACAAATGAACTCCCTTTTGTACACAGTTAGTAAGCGAGGGATGTAAGCATAATAATAGCCACCATACCGGTAATTTCACAGTGAAATTTTGACAAACTTTTTACGATTAGTACTTTATATTTTGATAAATTTGATCTTCATATGAGGCATCTACGGTCAAGTGGTTATGGTCTCTGACTTGTTATCACTAGTCCCTAACTGCCGTGAGTTTGAATCCCACCAAGGACTAAATTTCACATGTGAGGAAGCAGTCCAGCGAGCAGTCGGTGGTTCTACTCAGATGTAAGCCTAGGGTCTTCCCCTACTGTTAATGCTGGAAATTTGCCAAATGACCCTAGTTGCTTGTGCGACATTAATCTCCAGTGATCTCCATTCAAAGGTTGTCTTCAGCACATGTTTAACTGTATAACTCAATGATAAGAAAAACTGGGTGAAAATTGAAAACTTCAAAAAACCAGAAATCTTAACTTCGGTGCCATGGAAAGAATAAAAACCAGTAGGGTAAGGACCTGGGAAAAAATGGAGGTTCCAGAAAATTCAGGAAAACTTTTAACCATGAGAATCTTCAAAAAGATACTCTTAAAATAGTAAAATGAATTTAATTTGACCGCCTGATTCAGCATTTGGATGAACTTACCTCTATATGATTCAACCATAATGGGATGATCTTATCCAACTTTTTTGGATACACCAACTCTCTGTCCACAGCATAAATACCCCAAAATGTCATCACCACAAACTGTAAATAAAACATAATATAAGGCCAAAAGACAATCATGACGAACTGGGTCAGGTAGGCTGAAAAAATTCTTCTTTTTTGTCAACACCTTTTGTGAGAATACGAGGTATGATTCAGATCAAAGTACTTTTGTCTTGGATTTTGTTGTTAGAAACTTCACAGTTGGCCCCCAAAAACAGGGTCAGTCAGGTACCTGTAAATACGACTCTATTTTGTCCGGCCTAATAGAGAATTTTATCATCCAATGTTTAACAATGAATTCTGGAAAAATAGTATAATATTTTCTATTTAATGTTGGGTTTTTAATGCATTTAGTGATCATTGTTTCTACTGTTAATTTCCCTACAACAAACTTGTCCAAAGCACTTGACATGTGAATGATCATATGATACTAACTTTAAATGGGGCCTCTGTGGTCAAGCGGTTATGGTTTCTGACAAGTAATCACTATACCCTCACTGCTGTCAGATATAAAACCATCCAGAACAAAAATTTCACATGTCAGGTAGCTATTCAACTAGCTTACCAGGGCTCTCGATCTCCCGAATTTGGGGCCGAATTCCGCCCCATTCCCAAACCTCTGGAATATACTTTTTTCCCTTATTTTTGGTAAAAATTCACCTACCTATTCTTTAATTAGGCTTTTGAAATTCCCCTTGAACTGAAAATTATGCCAAATTCCCCATTCCCAGGGCCCCAGTCCCCTAAAAGAGAGAGAGTTCAGAGGTTCTACCTAGGTGTACTTGTATTTGCTTTTGCTGCAAGAGCCAATATTATTCCATTCTCTGAGTAGTATATGTATTTGATTAGCAAAAGCCAGTCGCCATAAAACTATATAAATTTATACTTGTATACTCACAGTTCCAACAGGGTAAGCGATCGATGCAAGGTAAGTATCCATAAATTTTTGCAAGCCACTCTTCCTGGACCCTTTTTGTGATGGCCGAACATTTGTACCCCAAATATCATTTACAATGGCCAAACCAAAATACACAGTCTGAACAATCTGTGATATAAAATAAATTAATGTTAAGTTATCTCACAGTCTATTTTATATGAATAATACAATATAACCGTAAGTCATGGCAAAATAATGTATGTTGAGTCCATGGCTAAATCAACTTAACAAAGCTTCGTGTAACTGCTGGAATACTAGCCAGACATTTGGTCAGACAAAGTTAGAATTTCTGTCTAACCAAATGAAAATTTGTCTGACCAAATATATTATTTTATAAATAATTGATAAATGTTGTAAATCAAGCCCAAATGCAGGACATCTGGTCCCATACTTGCCGAAAAATATTGGCCCTGCTTGAAATTTGCCTGACATGGTCCGACAATTTTTGGAATGCCTGCCTCATCAAGAATTGTAATCTAGGATAATATATCCTAGGAGAAATGTATATCTGCACATGTATTAACATAGCTACTTACAAATCCGATAAAAGTTAGATATTTAAACTTCCCAGCAAATCCTTTATACGAAAATAAACCATAGTAAGGATCATCTGGATTTCCTACATAACGGATATTGTAGCATAAAGAAAATGCGTACAAAATAAACAAAAACACGTGAAAAGTTAAACAGGCGTCAGCCATGTTGAATATAAGCGGCCAATATCGTTACTATTTCCGGGTCAAATACGCGACCTGTACAATTGTCACACGACATTTTCGGTTGGCTGGCCATGAAAATGAAAATGTAATGATACTTGTCTGCTCACAAACGAAACACCTCATCACGAACGATAAATATATTGCGAAATTATTTACTAACTTGTGTACTACACTACAGTATTGAAAAAAGGGGTGGTGCAAAATGACAAATAAGCAAAATGAAATTGCCCACCAAGTTCAGGAAAGTTAAATATTTAAATTTTCCACCATATCCCTGCCATCCAACAACAACATTTCGACAGTCATACACAAGAGAGTATAAATACACCGTTAAAATCATCGCATGAAAAGTTCGCTGATCGTCCGCCATTGCGCAGGTGCAGTTGTCTCCCTTGAAAGACACCGCGCCACTTCGTACCGTTCCTGCAAAATACGGATCTAAGAGAAAACGCCAGCGACAAAAATCGCAGGGTCAACCAAATGAAGCTGGGTATCGGAAATCTGTTATGGGAACATCGCTTGCATAAACACCTCTTTGTCAACGATAAATAATTTCCAAAGAATCCGGCTTTAGTATAAATTAAGGCCCTAAATTAATTGCCTGGTGCACTTCGAAACAATGGACAATCGAGATCAAATTCCAATTACGAGTGGTTTGGATTTGCACCACTGTTTCATCAACTTCCGATGCATAAAGCGCTCGTATATTGCGAAATTCTTGTTAAACAATAGCTTTCTTACTCGAGCAGTGGGTTTTTTTAAATTTTTTTTTAAGTACAATTAGCTGTAAACACTGTTTGTTAATTGTTTCATATACACATATATTGTATATATTTTTGCGGAATTGCGATGCACTTTACCGTTGTTATACATTACTAGTATAGTAAAACCCCATTAAAGGACCACTCCAATATTAAAACCACCTCATCGTATAGCCCACCTTTTTCAGACTGGTTTTCTATCATATTACTTCTGTATTTCCATTTAACAAAGAGCCCACCTCAGTATCAGCAATGGTCTCAGCCAGTATTAAGACGTATTAATCACTAGGATTAACACCGTTTTTCAACATTTTTTCAGTTATGCACGGCGACCGGTTCACCTAACCAGTACTAACTTACCCTTCCACAAGGAGCCGGCAACTTCTCCACATATGGAAAAAAATCAACATTTTCATCGAATTTTCATAGAAGGTAGTATTAAGACAAATTTCTTCGCCCCAAATGGTATTTGATATCGAACAATTATTGTTACTGGTTTATATCTAGTATTATCAGCTGTCGCACATGTCATAAGCATTCGCATAAAAATCAAACGAAGCGGCTTTATTTTTTTAACGTAATGTTAATTATTTTCTGATAAAATAAATTAGCGAGTTATTCATTACATTAAGGTAATTTACTTAAAATAATAGCGTTTATCGTGACAAAAACGTCCATCGACAAATGCCCCAGGCAGCGCATTAAAGGGCTTAACTTCCGGGTTTGGTTAAAATACACGTCACCGTCAGTAAGAAGAGAAACGTGTATAGCACATGTACAGTACATACATATGGACGCTTAGGCCGATAATAAAGTTACGTGTATTAAAACTAAAATTACATTTTCTAGAACAATCAAGAAGGCTTGCGAAGAAATAAAATCATTTTGTGGAGGAATTAACTGATGTAAAAGAACTTTTCAAAGAGTACTCATATAGTAAATTCAAGAAAAACGCATTAGCAACTGTAAGCAGAAGACGTAAGACTTACTCAAGATAAATAGACAAATATGCGGGACGTTGATAAGAAATGCTTGTCTTTGGTGATTCTTGGAATCAGCTTATTTCCCATTATTTCGTGCCAGATGTTTGATAAAAGACCGACTATTTATGATCACATGAAAAGTGGTGCTAACACAAAGAAATCTAACCTAATTGATTCGGAACTTAAAGTTGAAAATGTGGTAAGTCTATCAGTGTATGTTTATTGTAAAATTATTTTTACTTAAAAAAACTTTGTTTCAATATTGTGACTTTGACATACCTTACATGAAACGTTTTATACGGCTTTCCACATATCTTTTAAAATAGCACCATCAGAAAAGCCTTACAAAAAAGAGGCTTCAAGATTCTTACTTTTTGAAATACGAATAAAAAAGTCTTAGCTATGTCTATGAAACGGATTCCTTAAAGGCTTACATGCGTTCTATAAGATCTAATACAAACAAACAGTCCTCCAAAGGTAATCACATTATCGCAGTGGTTATTTTGCTGTCTGAAGCAGACCAATTATTTATTGGTCATTGTTAAATTTACTGATACATGCACAATCGTCCGTTTGAAGACTCGGTTTTAAGCCAGAATGGTTAATTCACTATTAAAGGTTCCATTTTATTCCAGTTTGTACCAGAGGAATGCATTATTGACGAAGAAGATTTCTATGGTGAAAGAGGAGCCGAAATAGCCGCTGCTAAAGCTAAGAAGCGTTTAATCACAGCGGAAGTGGGCGACACAGTGACACTACGTTTTAAGGTACACACGTAGCACGAAACTACATCCGGAAGTCAATTTTTAGAATGCTGACGGATCATTTACTAATAACGTGGCACCAATTACTTCAAAACTCGCCTTTCATTTATACAAAAAGTGAATTTAGTGAAATTGATTTCAAGACATCTGCCTGACAATGGTTACCCCGTATTCAATGTATTCAAGACCGTTTCGTATCAGGTTTTGCAATGTGACTAAAATTGAAGTGCATGAACTTTGGAAAAATGCGGATCCCTTTTAGGGTGTCTAAGACAACGAAATTACTTCAGTCAGAAGAGTTTGACATTTGAATGAGAGGACGTCGGTTTGAAACTCGGGTAAGACACACGTTTGTCAATGTTAATTTTACTCAAGACATTTGTAAGTCTAATACCACGACTGGTTGATTTCAGGTTTCATTAGAAGCAGATGGTACTGTTATTGAAAATTCAATAAAAGAGTCAGAAGAACTTGGAGGCGAAGATACCGAGACTCCAGCTGTGTTCACAATAGGCTATGGACACGTAATTCCTGGTTGGGAAATCGGTCTTCAAGACATATGCATTGGGTAAGTCTGGTTTACATAGTTTTGTAGTAAAATAAATGGCATCCCAATCAAATCTCTAAACATCACAGTAAATACTAATTAATGTCCCTTTGCACCTGGTAAAATAATAAAGAAACGCACCAAAACCTCAATATTAAGACCTTTGGGTTGCCTTGTTAATAATATTGAGTAAACTTCTTTATCAAGTTGAAATGTAGAGGAAATATTGAGAACCATTCCGAAAAAAGTAATATTTCTTGAGGCAATCCCAATATTGTGGTGGTCACAATGTGTAACTACATCATTAACTTACATTTCCCGTTTAGAAGTTGCCCGTTCCGTTGATAGATCACAGAAACGTGTCTGTACTGGTCTGAAATCAACCTGCAAGAATTTGGATCTTGAAAACGATGTTAAAACGACCATAAACGAAACATCGAGGATATGAAAAGGTTATTTGTTTTGTTTTCTATGTTTTCAGAGAAATACGCAAGATTACCATCCCACCACAGCTGGCTTATGGCTCAAAAGGATACAAGCAAAAAAATATACCACGTAAGTCTTAGTTATAGTCAACATCAACATGACACGGGTTCCCATTGACAAAAATAGGCGCAATCAAAGCTTTTAAGACCACTAAACGGAGTTGACTGCTGCCCTCAAAATACGTACATGCAAGTGGATACTTCAACACTTTCTAGGCTGTTTGTTTCACATCATACTAGTAGATTGATGACGGAGACATGTTAGATTCTTCTAACAATTAACTTGCCTTTTCTCGAAGTTATTGCCATTTGTTACGAAGAACTGTGGAGTAAAATGTTTGAACTACTTAAGAGTTGTTTGTTTTTAAAACATCAAAAGCATGTTAATGTGCTTTAATGCAATGCTTGCAGTCATTACAGGCAACCGAGTCTGCAGAACAGCATTTGTTTGACGGTTTCAACTAAAATTTGAATATGATTTAACAGACGAACTTTGGGTAATTCACAAGAGTATAAATTATGTTCAATTTTTCAATTTTAGCTGATGCCACTTTAGAAATAGAAACAACACTGCTTAGTCTGAAGAAAAAGGACATGGTTGACCACTACATGGATTTTATTCACAACCTCCATGTGTATGCATTCTTTATTCTCGGTCTTACTTTCCTATTGTCTGGCTACTACAAAGGCCAAATCGCAAACAAACGGAGACTATACAGAGAAATTGAAGAAAAAAAGAGACGGAAAGAGGAGGAAGAAAGAATGGAGACTATAAGTGACCAAGAAACTGAAGAGGAGAATGATGAAAGTGAAAAGAAAAAACAAGACTGATATCAAATTAAGCAAAATAATAGAAATTATGTGAAATGAGGTAACAATGGAGGTTGACCAAGAATCGGGATTTATCTTGTTTGTTCTCAGATCGGTTGAAAAACTTGCAGTTCTAATTAATAATAAAAGTACAGTAAAACCTCAACATTACGACCACTTTAAGGCCAATAAATTGGTCTTGATACTGAGGTCGTTTTTTAACCACGTTAAATTGTGGAGGACTTTGAAAAATGTTCAAGTGGTTGTTACAATGGGATGGTCTTAATAAAATATACAGCCGCGACATGAGGATATATTTATCAGAACTGTTGTACGGAGTACATGTACACTAGTATGTCTTGAATGTTTTTACCAATCATTGTTGCATTTTCAGAATGCCTTTTTTACACAGAAGTTCCAAGCAACTGTTTTCAGATTTTATGCACTAACTTCGCTCTGTACATATGAAACTGGCTTGTACACTGTGATACTTGAAATATTTCTATCATGAGATCTTTTTATGATATTTTAACTCATGGAATATATTACAGTAAAACCTGTGTTTGTGGCCATCTCTGAATAAAGACCATTCATGGAAAAACGATCATTGATTATTCAAAACAAACTGATCTCCAATAAAGGCCATTTGTCAATAAAGGCCACATTTTGTCTTTCCAAAGGATGGCCTTTGTTCACAGGTTTGACTGTATTTTATTTAGTAATAATTTATTATCTATTTATTTGTAACCTGTAATATTTATCATGTTGAAGAAACAATAAAATGATAATGTTAATAAATATCTGTGTGTTATTCTCTCGTTCTATTAAAACTGAAGTCCTTGTGTTTCTGAAATCGATGTATTATAAATTATATGCATCAGAACAAGGAGTAGTCATTTGTACAAGCTCCAAAATGGATATTTGAGTACTTAAAGGCTTTTATAAGCAAGTTTTGAGAATTATTTTCCTGTCCTTGTCATTTTCACATGAAAACATTACTGTCCTACACATACAAGTATTAAGTAAATGTATGCAGATAGACGTGGAATGTCATTTATTAATACAATCACTTGTTTGCCTATTCTTCACTGGATCTATTCAACTAATGAAAAGGTATTTATGTTGTGTAAACATCTTATCTTCAAAGCCTTAACCTTAGTAAAAACAATATGCTTAAATTTAATCAAATTAAAAAAAAATTTTGATTGCCTATGCCAAATGATGGCTATTTCTTAAAAAACTATATTATGCTAGAAGTTAAATGCTCTCCATATTTTAAGTATCATAAGGATGCAATGAACTAAACACTGAAATCCAGAGCTACAACATATATTTTGATTTATTAAAAAGACATCCTAAAGAAGTTAAAAGAATTTCAGCTAAGCCTACATGCCAGGACCAGATACAAATACTAGGATTAATTCAAAAACACTTGTTAATGAAACCTAGACCCAAGGTGATAAAAGAGTTTTGAGGCCATTTTTTTTTAAAAAACTTGCGCAATCTGATTGGTTGACTTCGGAGACAGAATTCAAGATCAACCAATTGAAACACTGTATTTTCGAGTTGCCTTTACTCTCTGGTTTATAACCTTGAAGTCAGGTTTAGCAGGATACTGAATTGAGTATAAGAATAGTATAAGAATTGTGAATGTAAGGATTGGACCCCAAAGTGAAAATGAACCCAAAATGAATATATGACAGACAAGTGTTTCTGTTGGAATAAACTGATTTAAAAACAAAAATTTAGACGATAAAACGAACATCTGTGGATACAAATAATTTGTATTTAGGGATTGAATACAATAACAAAAGCCGAGTACTGATCAAAATCAGAAGATATTCAACAATTAATGGAAGTCCTATATATTCCGGCAGGTCTATACTGTAAGTGCTAAAAAAACAAAGGGCATTTCATACAGAGAGAATTTACAACCAAATATTCAATAACCTACAGAACAGGAAAACATAAAACAACTACCTTTAACTTAACTATGGATAATACCATCTACCAAATATTTCCTTAAAACTTGTAATTTTGTACTGCAATCCAGTTTAATGTCCTTCACATCTTGCAGTATAAGAAAACGAGGTAAAAAAAAATTGTACTTTATGTCCTGTGTTCATCCAAAAATTAAAGGCATTTTATTGAAGTTTAACACTGACATTACATAACAGCAAGGCCAATAAATATGTAAGATAGAAAGCATTAGTACTATGTTTCTAGCATTGCTATCATACGAGATCTTATAAATTTAAAATGATAAATAAAAATCACACACTGAGGGTTGACATGACAACACATATTGGTCACTTAATTAAAGGTCTTCAAATCAGAAGGTTCAACAGTGATATAAAATACCATCAAACATGCGTTTATCACAATAAGTTATTACATATACACGAATGTTTATTAATATTTAGCCAACATCGTAAAGCAGACTAAATCAAACAATGGGGACGGGAGAGAAGTAAACAAATAAATAACAAAAATGTGATTTTTTTTTCAATTTGTCTTGTATCAATACCATATAGTCACAATGCAGAACATGAAAACTCAGACAGATGTAAAAAAAAAGTTTAGCACAAATTTCACAATATCAACAAGCACAGGACAGAAAATATAATCATCAAAGAATATGTCAATTCTACACTCAGATCTATGAATTTCCTTAAAGAATTAACAATTTCATCATGATAGATTCAATCAACAAATTATGTAATTGATATCACCTTAGTTACAGGGGCAAACCCTCTCATTAAGTACTGGTTTCTTCATGTTCAAACTTCCATCTCGAAAAAGTAAGTTACAAAGCGACTTGATACAAAATAACACCTTATGGTGGAAACTGAATTTCAGTGCAAGAGAGCAAAACAAAAAATTGTTTATAAGAATAGTGAAAGCAGATTGACAGATACAAAACAGGAGTGATCAACCAATCAATCAATCATACAAAACTATACAAGAACTGTTTAGAATAGAAACATTCAAAACAACCTGTCAACCATCTAGCTTCAAATTACAGAATACATTGAAAAGAAAAAAAATCCTAAGACTTCATATCAAAAGTACTTAAACACACAAATACAAATGTTTTAAACAGTTTAGTTCAACAAATTTAACCTAGACATCCTAATACATGCTTTGTTTCCATAAAATGGTTTCTAAGCCTGATTCAAACACCGCAAAAATAAATGAATGAGGGCATAAGATAGTAGAAAGTAGCAAGTCTAATTCTAGAGTCAACAGTTTTGTATTGGATAAATTTCTTGACTGCAGACAGATATTCACCATATAATCACTAATCCTGATAATGAGGACACAACACTCACACACAAGGAGATTTGCACGATGTCGCTGACCAAACACAATAAAAAATCCAGTATAAGGATGATTAATGATCTATTAAATAAGTCAAGTATTCGCTAGTTAAATAATGACGATACTCTCCACAGTAAATGATGCACAAGCTTCAAATCAGTTATTGTCCTCTTGTTGTTCTTCATTTTGTGTATCAGACGTCCATAACTAAAATTACAGAATACGTAAATTTAATACTTGCAATCTACGAAAGAAAATGATTTTTTTGTTTTTATGTGACTTATTGTCACTGGGGTTTAACACTGTTTTTCAACAATTTTTCAGTTATATGCAAGAGAAAATGAACTCTTTAAATAAGAATTTAAATCTTCATTCTTACATGCCTGGCTGATATTTTTCATTCAAATTAGACCCGAAATAGTAATGTTCATGGTCACCAGACCAACCCAACTCTGTTGATAATGAAGGTATTATATCCATATTACTGTGCTCTTTTTTTACATAACTGCTCATGACTACTCAAAAATGCAAATATAATGAAGATGGCAAATATCATTACTTTTTTGGAAGTTACCGTAGACACTTTACTGTATGACAAATTTTGAAAATTTCGTTAGGTTAACTGCCCACCAAGTGGGTAAAAAATCTTTTTTTTGTTTTGAAGATTCAATTTTATTTGGCTTTAAGTTTAACTATGCTTACAGTAAGGTTATCTCTAAGAAGCTGCATGATCAGTGTGCTATCCTTGTAGGACTCTTCATTTAATGTGTCTAATTCTGCGATAGCGTCATCAAAAGCCTAAAATAAAAAAAAATAATCACTGACAAATGACTAACTAAATGTAACTAGCAATCAATGTGCACCATAGATGACCTCCCTTTAATCAATTCTATATCTGTAAAATCAAGTTCTCTCCCCTTTGCCAAAATTCATATATCCAAAACCTGCTACCTTTCTGAACAGTTCTACATTTCCAAAATCAGGTTACTTCCCTAATTCACCTTTGATCGAATCTTTCTTCATGAAATTATGTGGCATCCCTTTGAGAAACCTGTGTGTTTAAAATTAATTTAAAATTTAAATAAGTAAAAGCTACGCACTTGGTAAGAACTCCAAAAATTGATGAATTACAAATTCTATAGCCACGACTTCCTATTAGTTATTTGTACAATAAAAACAAATGCCTCACACTGATACAACATGACAAAAAATCCAGTCTTACCTTTTTGGCCAATTCACATGCGTCAGTTGAATTTCCCATAATTTCATAATAAAATACAGAGAAATTTAAGGCTAAGCCCAAACGTATAGGATGAGTTGAAGACATCCCTGACTTTGCACACTCCATGGCGCTTTTATAGGCTTCGCGTGATTTTTTAATAACCTCTGAAAAAAGATAAGACAAATCACATTCTTAAGACGTCAGAACCAGTATATTATTCATTTTGAAAAGCATTAAAGTATTAATGATCCTCGTGTTGAGAAAGAAGATTTGCTTTTTTTAGTAGATTCTTAAGGTAGTGTAAGTGCCAAAAAATGTAAAAAAGGCTAAAAAGACATTTTAAGTTACTAACAATAATTAAATATCATACCATGCAACAAAAAAATTGATCCGAATATACAAAAATTGTGTTTTATCGCGATAGAAACTGCACCCTCATATCAACTCCACTTTACAAATGCTAAAGATAAACTACATAAATCTGTATCCAGTAAAAAACTTACGAAATAAATATATAACTACACCAATCATTTGATGTGCAAGAAACAAATGAATTTGCTAACACCTTGGTCGATTGGGCAACTAGCATCTAATGTACAATTTAGACCTTATATAATATATGTCACATCACACATTCCTTTATGTTTTGGTGGGAAATATAATAAAATAATAAACAGCAATATGGTATGCAGACACTTCACGCACCTTTCAATAAAATGCACACAATAAGAAAATGAGCTGTCCAAGATTGTTACCCCGTTAATGTTATGACGTACCATTTTTACAAGTTTGATGAAATTAAACATTACAGAGTCAGTTAGGTTTCAAACACAATTAAGCACATACACTGCTTTATCACATCAGGAGTGTAGAAATGAGCTTGAAATATCATCCGGCTATTTGACTTTGAGCATTCTCGTCAGCTACTTTTTCCCAATGGGGGGGGGGGGGGGGCCCTAGCCCCTTTGCCACCTACTGGGGGAACCCTCAGACCCCCTTTTACTTTTAGTAGCTTACTGGCTACGTGAATGCTTTTACTAACTTAGTATGCATGAAATTGCATCACATGGTTGCCAAAGAGTGACTAGTGCTTAAATGAGGGCTTTATTATGGGATGGCAATAAACTAAGGTTTGGCTGAACTTTCACACACTTACCATCTCTGCCTGACCCTTTAGAAACCTCAGCTAGGTAACGAAAGTAATCTCCTTTCATCTTCAAATAGAAAACTTCACTTTCATTAGCATTTGGAAGACTTTTGCACTTCGCTATCAAGTTTGTATCAAGCAAGCCCTGGAAAAAGAAAAAGAAAAAAAAAACAAATTAAAAGCCTGGAAAAACTAGACCTATCACTGAATTGTGAATACTCTGCAAAATGGAGACAGACTCAGGACCGACCAACCAACTAATTGCCCAATCAACAACCAGGGTGATTCCAGTATACCCCCAAATGACTTTGTTTGCGGGGTATAATAAGAGTTGTAAGAACCGTATGATTTCCAAGAAATACCCAAGGTAATGTAACTGGCTAATTGCATGTTGTGTATTGTGTTGATACTATTATGCTAATTAAGAGCAAATCAAGTTCAAGAACTCTGCCATTAGTTAAATACATGTACTAGCGATATATTTGTTATAAAAATATGACTCTTAATTGAGATTGGCAAGTTACAAGAATGTTTGCTTTGTAAATGTAGCAATTTAAAAACACACTCAGGCCTTCTTATTTATTACTGTTGTGTTTTATGAACCGTCAGGATACAACATGGTCGTAGGAATAGGAACACTATTTGTTATGTGCATTATTTGTTATGTCAAGTTGAACACTCATAAATTTTTTGTGCATTATTAAATATCTATTTTAAATGTAAACTTTCAATGTTTTGTAAGTAAAACTTCTGGTAGCTTATACCTGAAAGCACTAAGTGGCAATAGCAGAAAAAATAAGACTTCCAAATAGTCAAGTTTTTCTTATATGACAGTTTAAGGTATCGTAAGTGGCTATATGGTGATATCAAGTTTTACTAATTTATAGTTTTAAAAAGTCAACCATAATTGTATACATTAATAAACCCACTATACAGAGTCTATTGCAAGTGATTTGAAACAAATATTGTACTTGGTCTGTCTTCTATAAACCAATATCGCACGTAATTTTCATATTTTTGAATAAAGATCACTACTCTGTATATAAGGATATATTACAACAATTAGCCTTAAAATAACAATCATGGTATAATGCAGGGAACCGTGTCACAGATTTTTGATAACGTCCTCCGTTCTTTAGATATTTGACTTTAAAGAAATTCCGTAGCCTGAACCCCGCTGACAATTACGTAATACGCCATAAAATAAAAACGAAAACAAATATCAAAATTCTGTGACACGGTTCCCTAGATAAGCATTTCCGCTACAAAATACCGAAAACCGCTTTGAAATCCATCTTCAAATAAGGCGGCAATCTTTGTTCAAAAATAGCACCCACTGCGTTTTTTTCTAAGCGAGAAATTAACAATAAAAGTGTCAGATCATTATCACCTTGTGTAATCAACAATTATTCTATAAATTAATACAGCCTACTAAAATTTGATAACCAATCAAATTTGTTCATCGTTAGTGGATCAATTAGTGAAACCGCCCACCATTTTAGATGACTCTAAAGAGCTTAATTACGAATTATTTGTCAAAATAGTATCATATCGTACCGATGCAATACACAGTACATCAGATTTCTCGTCAACCGAGAGGCTCTCAACGGGGAAAACGGCTGATTGGGAAATCGAGTTGAATATGGCTGAGGAAACCGCTATGTAAATTAAATGAAAGGTAACCATGAATTTAGTGTAAAATTAAGAACTTAAGATGTGATTGATTTGTAGAAAAGTGTCTATGTTTTATAACTGTTAATGTAATCATTTAAAAACATACTAATATATAAAGGTAATTGGATACATAACAGAATAATATAAGATTCTCGAAAAACATGCGCGTCCGATGTCCATAAGGCGTTACTGTTTTTCATCTTATTGTTTGTTTGATAGCTTTTTAATATTTTACCAAAATATACAGAGTTGCTTAATAAAAGTGCATGTTGAAATAACTTTATTTTATTGATTACATCAATGAAATAGCGAAAATAATAATTTTCGTTGACCCAGTCTCCCTGTATTAATTTACTGGCGATTTAAATATATTTTAGTTTTATAACTTTAATTGTGTTTGAAACCTGACTCTGGAATATATAAATTTAATTAAACTTGCAAAAATGGTACGTCATAACATTAACGGGGTAACAATCTTTGATAGCTCGTTTTCTTATCGTGTGCGTTTTATTGCAAGGTGCGTGAAGTGTCTGCATACCATATTGCTGTTTATTATATCTCCCGCCAAAACATAAAGAAATATGTGATGCGACATATATAAGGTCTAAATTGACCCATATTGATAGTATAATTAGCAAGGCGTTAGAGTATGATATCGATATCACACTTCAATAAGACCACCGTTCCGGATCAGTTATTTCATCATATATTTCATATTAAAAGTACATTAGATGCTAGTAGTCCAATCGACCAAGGTGTTAATGAATTCACACCTTTCTTGGACATCAAATGATTGTTGCAGTTATATATTTATTACGTAATTTTCCACCATAAAGTTTCCATTTTCACAATATGTCACGTCACTATGGTCAAGTTTTTTACGGGATATAGATTTATGCAGTTCGGTATCTTTAGCATTCGTAAACCAACTTCCGTGAGAAAGAGATTTCTAACTACATTTTTCAATTTTTGAGAACACTCTAACACCTTGCTTAGCCTTACTTTTCTTATTTCCCATTTTAATCCGCTTGATGTTGATAATCTGTCGAATTTCAAATACTTATGTTAACATACGGCAAGCGATACCAAATTTAATATCGATTGATACAAAATTGCCCTTAAGGAGCCCCTAACAACGCCGCCTCCTAGATCGTTCTCGCTGATAAAGTGGAGTCGATATGGGGGTGCAGTTTTTATCGCGATAAAACACTATTTTTGCATAATCGGATCGATTTTTTTGTTGCATGGTATGATAGTATGATATTTAATTATTGTTAATAACTTAAAATGTCATTTTCGCTTATTTTTACGTTTGTAGCCACTTACGCTACCTTAAAAACACAGGCATTAGTAACCGACCTGTGATGGCAAAAATGCAATATATTCTTTATAAAACACCATAATTTAACCCAAAATTACCTTAAATGAAAAAAACATTTTCACAGAATTCAACCTCGTCCAACTGTTATATATACTAATTAGAAGGCATATAACTCTTCATTCCAGTGAATTCCCACTGTCTTCACAAAGCGTAAAATTATAATACAACAGGGATGAAAGCTTTAAACAAAGTTTGCAGTGGTTTCAGGTATTTAGTTTCGCACAAAATGAGACCAAAACTAAGCTTCTAGTCCAAGCCATTGCCAAGAAATCAAACAAGAAACGTTAGAAATTTGCCCCGGTTTCTTTTAGTTGACATAAATGCAGCCACACTGAAATGGCCTAATTTCACATACTAATGCAAGGTTGTCAGTCTATTATAGGTCATATTGACTAATAAGTCCTAAAAAGAACAAGTAAATTCATTAATATAGGTCTGCAACCGAGCTTAGAAGACCCAAATATTCGAGTAATCTAAATTTAATAATGATTTATATTTTCAAACAGAATTTTCTTAGTCGTATGCCATGTCACTATAAACAATATAAACCAATCAGAAATCATGAAACATTTGTATTAGTAATGGCAGTTTATGACTAAGAAAATCCTGTTCAAAAATATAAATGTTGATTACTCAAATATTTGGGTCTTCTGATCATATATTGGCCTTATAAACTTAGTACTAACTATCATAATGGTATCGCAATAGTGGTCTGCAATAATAATACTATCGCAATAGTACTTTGAACAATATCAATAGTATTGCAATACTTTAATTGGCCCAATAGTATTACTAATAGTCACCCCTACATTAAACATATCCAACAAAATCACAAAGGCAACCTAGTTAAAACAGAAAGCAATATGATTCACATGACTCGCAAAAACTGTAATTTATTCACCTTACATAAAATTTCCAATTTGCCTTATTTTGTGACATGAAAATTCCCAATTGGCACTTTCCACAACTTGAAAATCCCCAATATGTTCAGTACAAGGCCAATTCCCAATCATGAAATGAAAAAAAATGCTATGAAATTAAACTGAAGAACCTTGACTAGGCATAGTGCCATCTGCAACAACTTCACTGTATGTGTGTACAAGTGAGTAAAGATCAATTAATCAATGGAAGCCTCTGCTACCATACACAGACAATGTAAACTGTATAATCTGTACTGAATACTTTTATAAACCCAACAAGTCCAATCAAAATAGAGTAAGATGACAATTATGCCTTATTGAATCTTTTAAAGTAATAATTCACATACAAACAGCATATTTATATTTACAAATACTTCAAAATGAAATGTTTAATTAGCGTTTCCGTCTGATATAGACTTTGAAGTTAGCATGCACACTATAATTTTCTAATTATGAAACTAGATAAGCATGGAACTAAACCAAATACTGAAATTTTTACATGCAAGTAACATAATTTTTTTAAATATCTTGATGTATGTATACAAATTATTTTTTAAAATACACTACTTAAAAGTCAGTTATAGAGCATACTATATTCAAAGTAAAACATGAAAAGTTAATGAATGACAATCATTAACCAATGATTAACAAATGGGAGAAGTTCTAATTTTATTGAAGGAAATTCAAAGCACTGATATTTACTTTTATAACACCAGTCCTACTAATTAGACTGTTTGTGACGGCAAGACATTTTTCTATTTGACCCCATTCTGCACAGTCTAACAAAGAACAGCATAAAACCCTTTGGGAACGATAACTACAATAACTGTGAACAATTTGAACTGTTCAGTAGATAGAAACATGTTAGTAAACTCAGACAAGCATAAAATATTCCAACATACCTTTTCTGAAAGGTACACTAATGCTTTGATTCTCTCCGATATTTCTCTATGGAAAATGAAACTGGTGCAATGGTGGACAACTGCCAGTGTAAAGGTAGATATCTACCAGTGCCATGGTAAAAGCTTCCTATCCACTGTATTCAACCCATCATGGGTGCAGTTGGGAAGAATTATTTACACAACTGATTAAAATTTTGTATGTGGTTGTACAGAGTGGAAGTTTGGAAATGTCATGATATGGTAAAATATTTTACCTTCTATAGCTTTTTTCCTTCTATAGCAAGGGCCATTTATAGTAATTAGTATAGGCATCTTCCCCTCAGGAAAAATCCTCAAATTCATGCAGATTTCCCTTAAAATTCAGTTTGCCTCAAGTTTTTTCTCCCTCTTTTGCAAAAATACTGTTATTTTTCCTCCAAATTTAAGGAAAGCCCCTTCCCTTACCCATGAAAAAAAAGCCATGGGCATGGTCACTTGAACACAACATGCTATGAAAAGGTTGAAGTCAAATATTTGAATTTTGGCATCAGATACTGAGAATTTATGGCTTATTGATATTTCTATCAATTTGAGAAAGCTATACAAGTTACTGAGGCATTTTTACGTAATTTGTGTTTCTGCACATAAATATACAGTTTTTGGTAAGTCTGAGAAGATGGCACTTCACTTCTCGATTCATTTATGAAATTGGCCAACTGGAAAGTTGAATAACTAAATTTATACAGGGTTTCCACTGGACATTTCATTTTTCCGCCACGGGCAATTTAAGTAATTTTATGAAATTTACGCCTACAAAAAAGTATGCTTAATTGGATTTTTTTAGCCACTTGCAGATTTTTTACGCCATTTGCGAAACTGGTGAATGGCAGTGGAAGCTCTGGCTATATTGACAGATAATTGGCAATGATAATGGAGTAGATTCTGATATGACATCCAATTTGCAATAAGATGCTGACAACAGCATCAATCCTTTAAAATTGATTGTGAGTAACATGAATGAAGAGACAGTGTGATGAATTCCATTTCACAGGTAAGTATTTTTGAGTTCACAAATAATGAATTTGATTCTCATGGAATCATAATTAATTAGACATATTTTGTAGCAGGCATGATGCCAATTACATATATCTACCCATTTCATACCAGTATGTTTTGTAAAAAAGAAGTAATCTCCCTCCACCTTTGGAGAAAAAGAAGTAAACTCTCACTGTTTTGGCCATAAAGAAGTAGCCTATTGGGCCATAATTTTTTCCAGGTCATGATTTCTTAGAAGAATTACAGTTTTAACGGACGTGTTTCAATAAGTCACACCTGTGCAATCATTACAATATCCCAAAATACCATGAACAGTTTTAAACAAAAAAATAAGACGTAAATTTCGAGACAGACACCAAGCAACATTCCACAACTATGAGTATAATACAATACAGGGTTTCAAAGGATTTGATCAGTATATGGCCCACTTACCAGAACTTCTTGACATATTTCAGTTAGTTCTTGCTCAATTTTCTCTCTGTATTCCCTCGCCATTTGGCATTTCCTCTCTCCCTCAGCGCTTTTACCTTCGATACTCGAAATTACTCTCCATGAAGAACGGCGGGCACCGACCACATTTTTGTACGCGACAGACAACAAGTTCCTCTCCTCGTTACTCAATTCCTCACCCATGTCGACCAGCACCTTCATGGTTTTAGCCATGTCGTCATACCTCTCTGCCTGTTCACTAAGTTTAGCTTTTTTCACGAGTTCTTCCTTTTCCTTCGACTTGCTTTCCTTTTTCTGAGACATTTTTAAATAGTTAATAGAAAAATTCGTCACGTTCAGCAAGGTTTAGACTCGATCCAAGATGGCGAAGCAGGGACGAAGCACTTGCTATAAAATTGATCCGCGAATGACTAATTACCTGATATGAAAAAATATCGAAAATGTTGCTTTTAAATGAATCTCTCTGTGTATTTCTTTTTCACGGAAGGTAATTGCAGTACAATATTATCTATTACCCAAGGTTGAACAAGAAATTATTAAAAACAATAAGAACTATTTTTTAGGTAATTTTGTCATGTCAAAGTTATCTTTCCTTGTCGGAGGCGTTCCCGATATATAGTCCAAGGGAAGTCCAATACGTCATAGTTGTCATGGAAACGCTTAGGTTGCTCTAAGCTCACCTGAAGCAGGGATTCATTACTGTAGTAATATAATTAAATCGCGAAAAATTCGGAAAAATGAATCTCGCACTCTTGCACATCTGTTTGGTTGGAGAAAACCGTGTCAACGATAAATTAGATTTTAACACGACTCACTAAAAGATTGATAATTCAACAATTGATGGATCAATTAATTACTAGATCCAACCTGAGACCATTATATGTGTATAATGGTCTCAAATCAAACGAATTAACTTAATAAATTTCAGTGTCTTTGTATAAATGCTATATAACATGGACTCCCTAATCTGGCAGCAAAAATGATTTTCCAGACTCTTAACAAATTTTCGTCAACGTGTTTCAAAATTTAGACTATGTTATATCTTCAGTCAGGTACATATCATTATTATTATTAAATGTCTTTACGTATTGAACTTTATCTCAAGTATTTCGGAACCCACCACCGTAGCTACACTGAGGCACACAGAGGCGCGTGCCTAGGTTAAAATTTGGGCAGGTAATGGGAAAATGGCAGGTTTCAGTAAAAAAAATCGATAAAGTATGAGATTTGAGCTTGTAGGTTGATCTCGGACTAAAATCGTTTGCTCCAAAAATATCATTGACCCACCCCTGCACTTTTAGTCAATGGAACATCCGACCATATATACTTCAAATATTTTAGTGGCAAAATACTTTTAAGATCTCTTATTCGATACGGATCAAACAAAGGACCAACAACGTTCATTTAAGATGATACCATTTTAATATACAGTATCTCAGAAATATTTTTACAAGGGCCATCCTTAGGAAAAACAAAATGAGGCTTTTATTTACAGATGACCTTTATTGGGAGGTCAGTTTGTTGTAAATAATAAGTGACGTTTTTTTTTCAAAGAATGGCTTTTATTCACAGGGTGGTATTTATTCGGAGGTGGCCAAAACATAGGTTTGACTGTATTTTTTAAGGAATCAGATTTACGAAAATATTAACTAAATCTACCTGGTCTAATTGAAGTCGAAGTATGAACCGCTGCATGTTTTTTATAAATATTTTTTATCCAACTACGAGTTTCATAGTCGTAATTAGCTCTTATAGGACACATTACACAGAATATGATACTTTTTATCATTCAATTACACTTTCTATTGAATATTTTCATGTTTTAAAGATTAATAAGAAAGAATGGTAATGCCGGCAAAGATTTGCCGTAAAAATCTTTCAGTCAGCCGGTAAAAGATGGGTAGGTAGGGTAACCGGAAACAAACATATTCTTTACGCCTAATACCCTTTCGGCACTCACCCACCGTCTAATAAGATGGAGGTACGGAATCAGCCGGGGTGATCCGATTGCCAAAATATGATATTTTTTTCGTTGTTTCAGGTATGCGTTTTTGTATCGAAACCTATCTCTTGTTTTAACGATTAAATGCATAAACGTCTGCTCCATTGTATTTATTAATATTCCAAGATTGATTGAATCAGGCTTTTGCGGTCTGGACAGAAAACAACAACAAAGAAATTAAGGCGTATGTACATTACTAACCCGCATAAGAACGGAAACCGCCGACGAAATAGCTAAAAATGGTGTCTGTGCGTGCGTGCGGGTGGATACTTTAAATGTATTTAGAAAGTTATTATCATGTAAGTTGATGATTTCTTCTTGAGAATTGGCGACTTAAATAAGAAAATTGTTTAAAGGTCATGCCCAAATTGAAGTACCGCAGTTGTATTTATTCTCCTGTGGATTGTTAAAAAGGCAGTTCATTTCATTTTAGAAATAATCTTTCAGCGGCAATAGAAAACTTATATTTTATTCCATTGGAGTTAAACATCGCTCCAACAGCCGGGTTCATTTGGCGACTTTTCAGCTTTGAAGGTAGACAGACCCCAGGCGTACACGTGTGTAGAACCATCGACATCACGTAAGCTATCTGGATAGCTTCCTCACATCCCGCGAGTGCAAAATCCTGGTATCCGGTAAGAATCTTCAAAAAAAAAAAAAAAAATAGCTCACTTACTTATACATATTGGAACCTAACACAGTAATCCGGGCTTGTACGGGCCTAGGTAAAAGTACGGATTAAAAACTTTCCGGATTAGAAAACTTCATTTTTATATACAAAATATACGTAGGGTATTTACAATAGATATTGAATACAAAATCGATACCGACAACTTAGTCTGAATTAGGGTGATTTCCGGATTCGAAGGGCCAGGATTATTAATTGCGGCTTCGTTGTGCATATTAATATATAGAGTATTCGTATTACTAGTCATAGTGTTTCTCGAAACATGAGTCATCATTTGCTTTCATTTCTTGGTAATCATTTTGCATGCATGTATGTATGTCTAAATGTAGTTTCACGAGAACTATTGATTTAAGAAGCATTTTATGCTAGATCATTCCGATTTTAGCTCTACATAATTACCAAATGTGGGATCACTGAACGATGCCGAAAATTTGGCTTTTAGATGATACGTAACCTTTAAAGTATGTACAATATATTCAGATTTTACTTTTTATTTTAAATTCGTCGTTTTTTTTTTGGCAGGGTCTCTAATACATATCACATAGGCTCGAACTAAACAAATTTCACTCAGGTCCAGGAAGCTGTTCAGAAAGTCTACCTTAGCTTACGGAAGGTCGGCGGCTCTACCCAGATGTACACCTCGGGGTTTCCTTCGCCCTAAAAGCTTGAACAATGGTCAAATGATGCTGACTTTTGGTGCAAAGTTAAATCCATATGTTGACTGCTTCCTGGTATGTTAATCAGTACACACGCATTTTGATAATATTTTCTACTAAGACCGGTCCGTTACTGCTACCACAAGTAACTGCAAGCCGCGACCGTGGTCCACTGGTTAGTGTGCTGGACTTGTAACCCGAAGATCAGGGTTCAAATACCGGTCGTAGCAGGTCATACCCTTCAATGAAAATTTGACAAAAGTGTCGATTTTCCTCTATATGTGGAGAAGTTGCCGGCTCCTTGAGGAAAGGTGAGTTAGTACTGGTTAGAAATGAGGAAAACTGGTTAGGTGAACCGGTCGACGTATATAACAAAAAATGTTGAAAAACGGCGTTAAACCCCAGTGACAATGTCACATAAAAACAAACAAAGAAACTACAAATGTTCCCTCATGACGTGTGAAAGAGACATTCGATTAATTATTGAATATAAAATCCTCTGTAAAACTATCACTAGGTATGCATGCACTTTGACTGAGGTTCAAATACATTCCTTCGTTATCAAAGATACCGAGCTAACAGGAACGGCTAGAAGTGAGCGGAATAGTTGACTTTAACACAGACATGCAGATGAAAAAAGGGACCATGTTTTTTTCTCTCCGTGCAGTGCACGGCCGTAGCTACACTGAGGCACACCGAGGCGCGTGCCTCGGTTAAAATTTTGAAAGGTAATTGGGAAAATTGCAGGTTTTAGTAAAACAAAATTCCTGGTGAGTGTGCCCTCGGATCTCCCTAGATTGCCTTGGTCCAAATATGTGTCTGGCTACGGCACCGCTGTGTGTTGTAGTCTGCCATTTATAAACGGTGGATTTAGTACGTTTTATCTCAGTAAATTTAGAAAATCATCGGATCGATCCAATGTATACAATATATATATATATATATTGATGCTAAAATTAAAGTTTTATTTTCTAACCAAGGGAAGTAATACATGCGCTGACTCATATTCCGAAACCAACCAGTTATTCCCCTTGATCTTGGACTAAATATTGGAATGAACATGTTAACAAAAGACTTCGTAACCAGAAGGACAAGGAGGGGCCCCCAAGTTTTGAAGTGAGGGCGTATGGTATGCCTTAGTCTCTAATTTTTGAAAGTTAAATCACTGAAAAAAACGATTGCTTGTACATAATCATTCCGACTTACTGAGTCAAGTCAAATTCCCTTAGTTTGTTAGCATAAAAATCTGCGAAATCTTGGCAACCTATTTGTGCTTACCAAAAAAAAAAAAAAAGAAAAATTAGACAAAGCTACGAAAAATCGAATACTCACTGTCGATGTTGAAGTAATAATGTTTTATTGGTTTCTTTTACAAGCGGCAGTATTGTTTTACTTTGTAAGCCGTTAAACAGCATTATGCACCAAACACCACTCTCTGGTGTGAGCATGATTTGATTCTTATTTATAAACTGTCTTGTTTGAAATATCTATCTTACTATCTGTCTGTCTGTCGGTCAGTCAACGGTTCGTCCGTCCGTCCGTCTAAATAATTGTACTTTCAAATGTTGGAATTCATAAAGTGCAATATTAATCATAAAATCAACTCGGGTCGCTCACCTTCAATCAATTGTAGATCATATTGTTAAACACAATTGATGCATCTTGTCAGGGACTCTACATTTCAATGTAATATTCCTTTGGTGCACTAGAACGGGAACCAGTAGTAAACAGCAACATGCGGAACGGAACCAGTTTATTTGTAAGCGCAAGTAAAAATAACAGATATATCTTATAAAAATATGTTTTTAAACGATGCGAGCTTTGTTCTTTTGTTTTCGTTTTTTTGTGTATTCTTAAAAGTTGTACAGCAAATCAAAGCTAAGGCTTCCGGCTTTCAGAATTGGCTGCATAATTGTCGAATATCGGCAAGAACTTCCGCTCGCGAAAAAATCAGGATAGGAAACCATTAGAGGGAAAACAAAGTTGCATAGAAATTTACTCATGGAGCATGATTGTTCAAGGCAATTTTACAACCTGAGGTGTTACAGCGTAGATATTTTGCTATCTCATCAATTGAACTTCTGAAGGTCTTCCAACTCGTTTAAAGTTTCTTGTTTGTTTTTTGTTTATTAATGATGTCAGAGGCATTGTGATTGTCTAGTTAGTGGGTAGATTAAAGTTGTTTTCATGGATGTAATTATTTCATGGATCGATTGACTGACTGACTGACTGACTGACTGACTGACTGACTGACTGACTGACTGACTGACTGACTGACTGACTGACTGACTGACTGACTGACTGACTGACTGACTGACTGACTGACTGACTGACTGACTGGCTGGCTGGCTGGCTGGCTATAATTGATTATAATTGTGCGTATCAGATTGTTGTTAACATATTAGACACAGGCCAAAAACAACAGTACGAGTATAATATCATATTACCTATTATTCGTAATCTGTGCGTATTTAGCTGTTAGCTAAAGACTCAATAAAACAAATATGACAATCAATTATTTCAATTTATGGTTTGTTTTTGTTTTTAAGTGACTTATTGTCACTGGGGTTTAATGCCGTTTTTCAACATTTTTTCAGTTATATACGGCGACCGGTTCACCTAACAAGTTTTCCTGGACTGTATACTAACCAGTACTAACTTACCCTTCCACAAGGAGCCGACAACTTCTCCACATGTAGAGGAAAATCGACATTTTTGTCAAATTTTCAAAGAAGCGTATGACCTGCCGTGACCGGGATTCGAACCCGGATCTCCGGGTTACAAGTCCAGCGCGCTAACCACTGGACCACGGCCGCGGTTTTTAATTTATGGATAATGCCTACACTTTCATAATATTTTAGAAAAAGTGAATCTTAAGATAGAATAAAATGACATTATACGCTTCATATGTATAGTACCAAATAAAGAAAGTGATACTAGTGTTCGCTAAATACAGTCCACTCCAGTTAGAACGAGATCGGTTTTAGCGAGTTACTGCATACAACGAAATGTTGTCCCGGTCAATTTTCTTCTTTGCTTCTATGTTATTTCCATTTCTGATACAAGTATTCCAAATGGACCATATTTACTGATTATAAAAGTTGAGTAGTGTAGAAATAAACACAGAAATGTTTTTCAGCCGCTGTTTTACAAAACCATTTTCTAATTCGAGAAAGAAAGTAGCTCCGCTTCCATCACAAACCAGACTCTAAAATTGCTCCAACGCCCGTCTTTGCTTCCGTGTTGTCAGGTCTATTAAACAGCAAAGTACATTTTGTTGATTACAAATACTCTGATCAAAAGACTGTGAAAAATATGGGAGACATTGCTAATAGAATTCGAAGTTAAATTGACAGAAGACGCATGCGCATACAAACTACGAGTTCAGTTAATTTAATTCACTATTTTAGGTTATTCGTGTTTCAAAATAAAACCTTCATACTGGCAAAGACTTTCGTACCGGTTCTTGGTGTTAGTTGAAATGAATGTAAGAACCGAAAGCTCACTGTATTCTCGGCGAATTTACAAGTTAAAACACGCTTATCTTCAGTACATAAAGGAATCTGCGACCTACATCAATAACAAAAAAAAAACAAAACAAAAAAAAAACAGCATACTTCAAGGGTCCGTCCTTATTTGAATCAATGAAAATTTGATATTTACCGAGAAATCGTAAGTTTACATAAATATAATTCCGTAAAATGTTACTGAATAATTCAAAACGATATCAATATTCTATGCATTCAAAATACAGTAAAACCTCGACCATGAGACCACCTTCGGGATCCGAAAAATTGGTCGTAATAATGAGGTGGTTTCATTATTAAGTTGAATAATAAGGAGTTATTGAAAGCCGGTCCGAAGATTAGTAGCCGTTACAACAAAGTGGTCGTAATATTGAAATGGTCGCTATTTGAGGTACCAGACACAATTATGCTTCAAAATCAATTTAAACGAAAATTTTTATGTGCACGTTTATATTTTATCGTTGAGTAATGCGTGGGTATTGATTTTTTACAAGCTTATATGCGTATACAATGTTGTACAATGAAATCGAGTGTTCAAAGTTAATGTTCAATGACTGTATTAAAAGTACACCTGATAATCGACCATGTGTGTACAATGATTTTCTTCCGGTGCTATAAACATACAAGGTGGACGTTTAAAAATTCGGCTCAGTACGCAATCATAACCCCTCGTCCGAGTCACGTAAAAAATTGCCCCAAACAAGCAAAAAAAAAAAAGAAAAGAAAAAAAGACCAGTTTTCTCATTAACAGAGATTCATAGTTTCTGACAACTAGTTTAAATGATCATATCGCTCACTGTCATTACTATGGTTTTTATCATTATTATTATCATCGTTAGTATTACTGTAATTATCATCAGCAGCGAGCAAAAATTCTATCACATAAACCAATATCGCAAAAAATGTTCTTAAAACTCGAAAGGAGTGGTGACCGGAGGCGCAAATTTAAAAGATCCCTTCTTGCTGCAGACGGAATGTTTGAACTTCTCCTTGATAATGAATGCATGTATTTAATACCAAATAACATAATAAGATGCTTTTCTGGCACCTAAAGGTCTCGTGCATAAAAAATCCGCATTTCAAACGAGCATTCTGATACACAAAGTCGTATTCTAAAGTGGATTTTTCTATCATATTGTTATTCAAAGAATTCGTGATTAATTGCCGAATTTCATGCAACGTAATGGGTCCATTTTCTAATATCGGAGACGTTCTAATAGTGAACATGGGACAAATACTGGTAGACGAATTAGAAATTGGTAATGAACGTAGTTTACTAAATTTTGAGTGGCTAATAAATGTGCTATTGTGGTACTTTCGTAACGAAAGAACAAACGAATGACTACATGAATGAATGAATGAATGAACACATGAATGACTACACGAATGAATGAATGAATGAATGAATGAATGAATGAATGAATGAATGAATGAATGAATAAACGAATGAATACACGAATGCATACACGAATGAATACACGAATGAAAGAACAAACGAACGAACGAATGAAGCACTGGATGAGCATTGGGGAAACGGGAGGCATAGAGAGAGAGAGAGAGAGAGGGGGGGGGAGAGGTTGAGTTCTCATAACATACTGGAGGGCACAGCGCTTTTACAACCACATTTTACTTCGACTCTGTGACGTCATTTTACAGCAAAAAAAAAGAAACTTCCGCGAAATTCTACAAGGTAGGCAAGACTTGGAAGTCATACTGGCTGCGAAACTTTTGATATTCTTTTTTCGATTTCTGTTTCCTGACAGAAGACGCTCATCATTTTAGATATGTTTGTATAATCTGTCCTCTTTCAGTCGACTTGTGGCAGACACAACATTTTAAAATGCAAAACGAAATACAAGGTAGCTCGTACAGTTACACATAAATGTGGTGTGATTTCACACGTTTTCTGAAATGAGTTTTTCCGTGAAGTTGATTAATTTTGAATACATATTGTAATTTTGAACATTACGCACGAGTACAATCTTATTAGAATAGATAGACGATTTGTTATTGAAGTCCGAAATGAAGGAAGTACATGTACATATTTCTAATTTATGTGTACATCAATGGGACCACGTTAGGCACCGAACACTAGCAAGTTTTACAACATCGAGCACAGCGGCAACACGATCATCAAAACCATCATCATGAACAGTACCACCACCACCACCACCACCACCATCATCATCATCAGCAGCAGCAACATCATAATTACCATCATCATCATCAACATCATCATTATCGGCATCAACAACATTATCATCATGAACATCACCATCATCAACTTCATCATTAATACTATTATCAAAACCATTGTCATTATTATCATCAACATGAATGGCCGCCGCAACAACCGCATCATAATTATTAGCATCAACATTATCATCATCAGCAGCAACACTAACAACGACAACATCATCATTATCTGCAGCAGTTAGAACAACATAAACAGAAAGATCATAAACAGAAGCAGTAAAACTGCGGTCTAAAGAATTTAACCGAAATCTATTTCTGTGCAAGAAACATGTCCCCGAGTCCATACTGAATAGAATGCCGACCACAGTGTAAACAAATACCTAATTGATGAAACATGGAAGTTTATAATTGAATGCAAATTTGTACGACGAAATACTGCATTTTCATAATGGATTTTAAATGAAAGTGTCTCACGTATCTGTTATTATGCAACTGTTTTGAAAACTTATACAATTATGTCACAAATTTCTAAGAGACACATTAACCTTGCCTTTGATATCAGGGACGTCTTTGTGGTAAAAAAAAGAGCTCTAGTGTGTAAAAGTCGTCTCACTAATTACATCGCTTGATCGTGGTCTGAAAATATTCCTTGTTTTTTTAATAATTTCTTTTGTTCAAGATACGCTTAGAAGATCACCTTTCCAATTCAATGCAAATTTATTTTCTGTTGGATATACGCAGCTCACCAATAGTATTTCTGTTATTTTTTCAGACAGTTAATTTAACCAATGCCCCAGAAATTTGTACTAGTACTAACCTTGTTCTCCACGGGCAGAACTTGTCAACTTCTGTACATGAATTACTTGACTCAGCGGTGGAGGACAAATGGCCAAAGGTTCAAAGTCTTTTAGCAAATCGTCATCGAACACGTGTGCAGTGCCAGGAGTTCGAACTCACAAACCAGTGGTCTAGTCCCTAGATCTTATCTTCTCCCTAGAGCTAAACTGACAAACTGGTGCTTCCGGATTACATATGAGTACGAATCCGCCCCCACCCTCGTTTCCTCCCTGAAGGTTTTGTCCCCTTCCTAACATAACACACGAATCAGAGACGGAAGCAAATGACTACGGATGCCGTATCTTCCATCAAATATTTTGTTTTAATGCTAGACAATAATTTTGATTTATGTCTAGTTAAGTCGTTGGGCCAATCTGAAAAGGAATGAGGCTCTACTAAGCTATACAAGCGTTTCTTTCAAAGACAACAATTATATTTCAATAAAAATACGAAAAAAAAGAATTCCTTCGAAGCTAACAAGTAGGCGTTTTCCATGATAGATTGTCCGTATTATATTTTATTACATTGTATTTGGAACTAATCCATGAATTAAGTACGAAATTACTTGAATACAAGTGTTCTTGCTAATGGTCCGTATGAACTTGACACGCAATACGTATTCAAATAATTCAGGATTTCCATGTATATTTGTAAGTTTATTTGTCTTTTATGTCGGAAAAATTGTGTTGGTACAAATCTGCAATTGTTTATAGAGAATCTTGGTTGAAATTGTTAAACCTTTCCCATAGTAATGATCGGTGTTTTATTGGATTTGACTCGACTTTTGATGGCAAAACAGTAACTATTACCTTGTTTTCATATTTTACGACCAATACAAGGTTAAATAAACATTTTGCTGGTATTTGAAGCAAAAAATGTATTCTTTCTCATTCAAGATTCGTCAAGAATTTACCACGCGTCTTCTTTCGGTCAATTTCAGAAACATTCCGTTTTCAGTTTTCCATTTCGCACCATTCCATCATTTCTGTTCCTCCCGAGTTATTTATTTCTCCTGAGATGATTTGTTTTAAGTAAAAAAACTTCTTTTTAAAAAGCAGGCCATCATTATATCTAGGTTTAACACTGGTCCGTGTCCAAGCCTTGTATTTCTGACAAAGCTTGCTGAAAAGGTTGAATACATAATGTACCTTAATTGACGAATTGACAAATACATGACATCGTGATGTAACAGTTTCCGGTATATCTCCTTTGCGTAGAAGATAAATTTCATTTTCTCTCATTTCAGGTTGACTGTATGTCGTCATTGTTATGCCAAAATCGATGAAAGTTTGGCAAAACATTGCATGACGCAGAATTTTTTTTACCAGCAGGTCCGAAAATAAGTCATACACTGTACATTTTATTTTTCTACGAGGACAGTCTCATTATAGGAAGTGATTTCTGATTCTATTCTATAGTAGAATATGGTTACAGCGAACTTGTAGGCATTTGCTCATTCTACAGTAGAACCCGGTCCTGATGAATTTTTAGGGACACGAAATATTCTATAATTCATTCTACAGTAGAACACGGTCCTGATGAATGTTTAGGGACACGAAATATTCTATAGTTCATTCTACTAGTGAATTTCTAGGGATACGAATTATTCTAAAGTTCATTCTACAGTAGAACACGGTTATAGTGAATTCCTAGGGATATGACATGCATAACAATGAAATAAAGAAGGACTTGTTCTGGAAAATATAAAAACTTCTCTATAACCGATTGTTCACTATATCCGACTTCACTATAACCGTATTTTACTGTGTACATTTTGTTGGGCTTTTTTGAAGTCTAAAGCCGGCATGAAAAAAATCTCTGAAATATTTCGGCGAAGAAAAAAAATGTTACCGCTAACTTTCATTAAATATATAGAGTAGGTAGGTCAGCAAAACCTCTATTTGCAAAATGTTATTTTTTTAAGTCTTGAGATAAAATTCAAATGAAAATGACAATATCGGCAAGAAAAAATCACAGAGATCGAAATAAGTCGAGGATTGGCAGACACAGGGAGGGCCGGTCTAGTTAGTATAAACCAGGAACTTTTTATTTTGCGCGCTTCACTTCAATCTATAGAGGAATCAGAGAATATCCATTCGTCAAATCGGCGTTGCAGGATCACAAAGGATTTAAAAGAGGGGTATAATTATCAAACAGTCACGTGACAAAAATGACATCAACTCAATGTATTCAGCGTCAGAATTTTTTTCGAAATTATTCGAATAAAAAGGATAATTCGTTACGTAGAACTTCGTAACAAATCAGTCGCATTTCTAGTCAAACAATGCGTTGTTTCTTTTGCTTTAAATGCGAAAGTTTAACAGAATTAGTGACAAACACGCACCAGTGACAGTTTGATGAATGACCGAGCGTCCAAGCGCCTCCACCATGACGGCTGATCATTATGACGGTCACGTGGTTTCCGGTAGCGTTTCGGAGACACTTCCGGTATACAAACCGCACCTTCAATTGGATGTAATAAAGATTTACCGTCGTGTTGCAGTGAAGTCTTATTTTCCTTGGAAATAATCGGAAATCAATCCAGTATCATATTGATTGTAAAAGTACATAATAAAAATGTCATTTTATTATACTGTAATAGTCCAATGCACGAGTATTTGTTTGTTTTCTAAAAATAACTTCGCGTATCGTACTATCGTAACAGTCGCCAAATTTTGCAATAAGAACAAAAACAAGTATAGTTTCGAAATGAATAAACGTTTGATGGTAATGCTCTCGGGACTAACATTTTTTTTTCAAAGTTCCAATGTAACCAAAATACCAATCCGCAAATAGACAAAAAAATTCAGATTGTATTTACAATGTTGATGTGCCGTTTCTCCCGTAGTTAATTTCAAAATCTAATTACACGGAATGCCAGTAATTAGAACCATTGATTGGCCCCCTATAACTCAATATGATCGGATATTGAACTAGGAAAATCTAAACACGATGTATTGTATTTTCTCCTATCGGAAACTGTCGGGTAGTTAGGAAATGCCTTGTGTTTTTTTTAAAGGGATTAGATTTTGGAGGCCTGTTCCATAGACATGCTTTAGCTAAGATTGCAGTTTTTAAACATAAAACTCTTGCTAACCTTGTTTGTACATAAAAACTTTAAAACCTGTTAATTGTTTCTTGGAATCTATTTCAACTGTTTAAGGTGAATTCTGAAATGTATACCATTAGCAAGATTTTTAAATTTAACTGCTGTCTTGGCTAAAAAATGTCATTGAAAAGGGCATCAGAAATAATATCTATGGAAACTATAAAATTACTTGAAGTGTTCATAGTAAAGTTTCGTTGGCATTCTACGAATAACCGAAAATAGAATGAAGCAATATTATATCCACTAAAATGCAAGTACCACATCGTTCGTTTGATTCTGTTAAAGAAAATGCGGTGAACAAGTGTCTGAGCCAACTCGCTTCGAGAAGTGGAATTTATCCACTCCAGATAGAAACGGCACGGCATTTATTAACGAGTTTTATACACTCTACAAGATCCGGACTTTTTCAGCCGTTCTGATAATTTTTCAGCTAAAGCGAAGTTTTAACATTAAGCTAGAATTAACAAGTTTTCTACGATGGTTCTTGGTTTCAAACGTCAGCGTACGTCGGGTTTGCTGATTTATTTTGATATCAACGTGCCCTCATGCCATCGTAATGAGTATATATTTAAAGAACGTTGGAAATTGATGCCATGATTACAATTATTTTGTATGATGCTGGTATTTCTAATTTGTTGAATTGTTGCTAATTTTCTTTATTCTCTTCACGCAGTTGAGTTTCATGGAGATAAGTGGGAGGCAAGTAATAGTTCCAGATTGTCACACGTAAAAAAGACTGTATTTTTACTAATAAATTGGCAATTGGAACGGGTACACTGTTTTTACACTGGTAACACTCGGCACACCTCGGATTTTACCATAAAACACACGGACAGAGGCTATTTTTTACTAATATTTCCGAAATCTCGATGCCACAACATGGATATTAAGCAATTTAAAATTTAAGTTTGATTTTAGAAGAAATTAAGTACGATGCTTATGAATAAACGTATATCAGTTTTATGAGTATGTTAAGCGCAATCGTTTCAGCACTGCAGTCAATGACGTGAGTGCTTGTTCCAATATGTATTACACAATAGGCAACTCGATGGGAAATTTTAAAATGTATTTTTGCGCAATTTAACCTAAATATGGGAAGGTAATCAGACTGTAGGAATTTGATTAACTTTTCAAAGCATAGTCTTTGAACCGAACAATGATATGGCTGTACCAGACTTGTGTTCAAAATCTGTATGGTAAAACTGCATATCAGCATAACTTCAATCACCGTAAAGCCGGTATTGAGCTACCATTTACGAGTTTGACCATTAAGTGCATAGTTATATATGCCCAGGCACGCAAGCGAATATACAATGATGTCAGAGAGATATCTATACTTAAAACAATCACTCAAATGCGAGTTCAATTTCGCTCCACTGACGTACTTAAGGTGCCCTGTCCTTGCGTAATTCTTTTCACTGGGGTTTTAATGTCGCAACTACTCCAGCTTTAACGGTGGTTGAAGACCTCAGGTTGACACAGGGGTAGAACCGCTGACATTCACTTAGTTAGCCGGACAGCTTCCTCATACGTGAAATATGCCCGGTCCCGCGTGGAATTTCAACTCACAGCGGTGTGCAGCTAGTGATTGCTAAACAGAAACGACCACGGAAGCCCCTCCCAGTTAGTGAATCCACACGATTGCAAAACAATTCTTCGTTTAGAAAAATACACGAACAATTTACAGTAATTTACAGTACGGACCGAGCCTTGCAATCGAAAAAAATGTTGCATTGTAATGTTCATTAACCCCGCTCTTAGCAACCTCTTCAATATTATGAATACCTATTTGAAAGGATCACTTGTTTTTGACTGGCTTTCAATATTTCCTACTTTAATACAGTGGAACCCGGGAGCAGGTCATTTAGCCAATTTAGAAAGAAGACCGAGGGGATTTTTGAATTATATAGCAATGAAGTCGGGACCAGAACATTTGACCGATTCAGAAAGAAAACCGGTTTATAGAGGAACCGGTTTAGAGAGTTTCCACTGTATTAAGATATTTAACTGGCGTTTTTTGAGAGGTGACGCTGGTAGAGGTTTAAATCAATACAAATTTAATGGGAAGGGGGATAAAATGGCGTTGAAAGAGGTTCGACTGTACAAAAAGCTGCAATAAGATTTCGGAACAACTGTGCGTGAAATGCGCACTTTTTATAACATTTTTCACATTTTAGATTAAATATTAATTCAACCACAGCTAACAGAAACTCCACTGAGAGTGATACACGAAAATTTGAGCGATGAAATATTTTAATTGTTTACAGGTCAGGAGACAAACGGCAAAGCAATTATCCAATATAACGGTAAATATTTATAATGCAAGGAAAAACAACTTTAAAAAGTCATACCATTTTTAGAACGTCGGTAGCACTTTCAGGAATACATGTATTGTTATTCGTAAAATTCAAACATGGCTCGGACACAGGTTACAGCCATGACGTGAATGACTATTCGGAAGAAAAAAATCACAATGAGCTTTAAAAAGTAATACAGTAAAACCCCAGAAAACCGGACACGCTGAAAACCGGAATTCTCTGAAAATCGGACTATTTTTCACGTCTCATATTTTCCTATTCTTTAATCGATAGTTCACTGAAAACCGGAATTCTAAGTAAACCTGGACTTTTGGTCCAGTCCGGAAAGTGTCCTTTTTCAGGGGTTTTACTGTACCATTTTTAGACCTTGAGCAGCACTTATAATAAAAGATACTAGTATTCGTATGCAATACAAACATAGCTCGGGAAAACGACGTCTGATAACTGTATAAAGCAGAAGAGCTGTCTACGATGGAGGAGAAATAAGAAGCGCATGTTATCTGAGGAAAAGGATCGCCACTGACCATGTTTTGTTTTATTTTCTGTCAGAAAGACATGAAGAAATTAGTTTTTCATTTAGATTTCAAAACCTGACTTCAACAACTTGAAGATCACATCCTCCATCGACTTAATTAGTGCTTTGAAAGCCAACGAGTTAAAATTAAGGATGTAAAGTTTAGAATTGGTCTCCCCCCCAGACAAGTGGGCAATAAATAATTAACACATGACTGAACTCTTATAACGATCTAAGTATGAATGCGCCACACCTAAAATATAACGTGCAGGAGCATGCGAGTTCCCGAATTCCTGCCCCCCACGCGACTACCACGATACCAGTAGCAATTCCTGTAAATACCGGTATTTTGACCAAATAGAGAGTTGGATCACCGATACAAGTCGAGACACCAAATGACAAAAAATGACAAAGATGTCCAAATTGAAAAGGAAATTGCTTCATCGCACCCACCTATGCTGTATGGCTTTCCGATACCCATTGGTCTCACCAAATCAGAATTTAATGGCGCGAGAACCAATCATTTTCTTCAATAACCTGATCTCATCTACCGACTGGATTCTATAAATGAAATTACATTAAAGATTAGAGTGGGTTTAAAAGCATATAAGAGAGAAGTGAAAGGCTCATATCGGAGCTCTGTATACACGGGACTTGAGTGAGAAACAAGGTAAGCGATGCTTCGTTGCTTTAATGCATCGCCTTGTATCAGCTTTTAATGTCTAGTTCTTAATGCACTTTTTATTGTATTTTTTATTTTTATCCGCATTATTTTTATTTTCACAATTCAGCTGAATATTTTACGCCTAAATTTAATTGAAATAGAAATGTGTGTTGTGTCATAAATTTAATTTTTGTTTTATTATTAAGATTTTATTTTATGTTTCGGTTATTTTTCAATAACCGTTAAAAACATCTTTGCTATGGTAACGTGCTATCTTCGATGCGGATTTCATTTTACGTTTTAAACATACGATAGACATGTAAGCTTTACAAAGTTTGTTTTCAGATACAAATAAACCTAAGACAGACATGACTATGCCATATGATCAAACTTCACTTAGCGGCCACTTAAATATTAAGACCACTTCACTTTAGCGACTAATTAGTAGTATTTTCAATATTTCTGTTTTATTTCAACTTGATAATGAAACAATCTCAAAATTAAGCCAAAAATTTATTTGTTTCAAATTGTTGTCTTAATGTCGAAGTTTTACTGTACATATCTAAGCCAATGAGTGCATTGTAACTGTCCGTTTATGCTCAGTTTAACCAATTGAATTATTTAATCGAACTGTAAAGTGATTGAAAGCTCCAAATAATTCTTCACAATTAATATCTGAGTGCAGTATTAAACTAGTGTGCCAGTTCGAGTGTAAATTAAAGCTCGCAGACAAATGAATTGACTCGTCGTTCAGTTAATGTAATTTTCATGGATATTGTATAAAATCAGTACAAATGATTGTTTTATTCATAGTTTCCTGTGCGTGAAGTATAACTTCAAGTTTTTATCACTTGGTTGAAAAATAAGAAAATTTTCAAATATTTCGTAACCAGGTACGTGATGATTCAGATGCTGCTTGCTTGATTTGCGCAAAAAAAACTTTAATATTTTTTGCAGTTTAGCCGGTAATATTTCTATACAACTGATCTTAAATTTTAAGAATATAGCGGTTAAAATAGTTTACTGATATAATACGGGCTGTGTAGTTTTTTAACGTGACCATGGAATGTATAAAATCCAGTGACAAAAAACTCGGACGAGTTAAATCTAAAAGAATTAAAAACGAATTTTCATAGGCATAGTTTTTTCTTGATATATGTTAATCTTCAGTATCATGTGTACAATTATTTGCCACATAATGAAAACAAAGTACTGAACCAAAAACATAATCGAAGCATAGAAAAATAGTCTTGTTAATGAATACAGTCAAACCTGTGAACAAAGGCCACCCTTAGGAAAGGCAAAATGTGGCCTTTATTGACAGATGGCTTTTTTTCGGAGGAAAGTTTATTCTAAATAATCAGTGACGATTCTTCAAAGAATGGCCTTTATTTACAGGGTGGTCTTTATTGGGAGATGGCCTCAAACACAGGTTTGACTGTACTTAGTAAAATAAATTCGGGTTCGAAAAACTGTTCATTTCTATTTTTTTTCTAAAACCCTTTATTATAACACGAGTTACGATTCGTACATATAACTATATTATTTTTTTACAACGAATGCAACCTGGGCAAAACATTTTATCTTGCTAAAGCAGCAATTTTCTTATGGTAGCAAAGATGCTTTAAGTATTTTAATGACAACTGACACCATTGGGACAGTTTTGAAACTATGAATATTATATCTTTATTAAGGGAAAAAATTCCCGGTATTTTTCATCGAAGAGAAATGCGCATTTATGGCGTTTTATAACACACAACACTTTGATATTATTATATTTTGCCAAAATACAGTCGGACACCGTTATATCGATGTTCCCCTTCCTAAAAATGTAACGACACTTTGTTAAAAAATCGTCGGCACGAATATAGATGCTTTTTTAAATGGAAAATAAGAAGGCTAAAAACGGCTTTAATTCCAAGATAATGGGAAATTCGGCATAAAAGGTATCATCCTAACGGGGATCGACTGTTATGCGTCGGTGTAGGTATTAGTCGAAAGGTTTCTTTTTCATTATTGGGGTAAGGTTTTTCCGTTGTTTTAACGCTAATGGAAAAACAGAATCATATGTCATAATTTTAGAAGTAAAAGCTAAAAGGTTATCCGCGAATACAACGGTCTGTCAGAAATGATCCGATACTATTATGTCAGTATATAAATATGGAAACGATTTCTTAAAAAAATGCTCAAGTCCTTACTTTCATAAGACAACGAGTTATTGAAAGTAGATTTCCAATTTGTTTCATGCCATTGGCCCTCTATCCCTGATTCATGTGAATATGTTGGCAGTTCCTTGCGGAGAACAAGGTTAGTTAAGTTAACAGCCCGTATAAGACAGAAATAGTATTGAAAAAATCCATGAATCAATTTTCAATGTTTTCCCCAAAGCTCATTTAAGTCCATCGGTAAAAATTATTGAAAATTTCAATTTTAAGTTTTTTTGCATTGAATTCGGTCTCGGCTGATCGAATACCTGTGTAATTCTTAGCAAAAAAAAGTCGGTATAATTACACGGTATCATTATGTCTGACCCACTGATATGGGATAATGGACTCGCAAATTGACCATTGAAAGTAAAACACCACCATGTTCCATTACATTTTATGTAACATTCAATTACGTTAAGTTAACACCCCTTCTAAAAAATGTTTGAACCAGATTTTAAATTCACTTCCAGCCTTCAGTTTACCATTCAGTAAGGACTTTTCGATACAACGCGAAACGCACTTAATGTATCCTTTCGATGTATTACGAGACACACGATTTGCGCGAACATTTACATGGTATAAGTACGTTTAAGTGACTTTAAAACTACCGAAGTCAATCTGTGATAAATTGATACGTGCATATTAGTTTATATAAAAGAAATAATTGAAAAACGCATACTTATGTTCCAAGATCCATTTTATTTTCTCGAAAATACGGCTTGTTTGATAAGCCAATAGCAAAGTTTTGACAGTCATCCAGGCTCTCCGCATTCGTTCGCTTTGGTTGTGTTGTTTGATTCTGTCAAAACTCCATTAAGATATATTCATGGGCGATATGATATGACAGACGGTAATGTTGACATTTTAGATCTATTTAGAAAAACGCGTGCCTCACACTTACAAACTCAAACAAACATTGACATGCAATAGTCTAATGGTTTGGCCTCCTATGACATGGACCGACTTACGAGATTTACACGTGGTTCCCACACCACAATCCATAAAATTGTAACTATTATTCAAATGGAACATTTTTTTCTAAAAAAACCCACCCAATCAAACTGTTTTCTTTTATATAAATCATAGCTACCATGGTTAAACGTAGGCAACAAAATTATTTACAGTTTGACTGAAAGTTTGGAGAGCCGTCCTTCTCCTCCTTTTTTACCTTTGGCTCGGACGTCACTCTTATGATTGTTACATGTAGGAACTGAAATATACCTAGCTCTGTGCCTTAATGATGCTATTCACATGCATAAAAATAGTTCCGTGTCTCAAAGTTCGAGCCTTCTCGTTGCTTTTTTTTATACATTTGTACTATGTTTGGTAACAAGCAATACCGCATTTCTTTTGTGATTCTTTGTACACGCTTTTGTCCTCTCCCTGTGTTTCATGCTACAAATCTGTACATTTGATGCCCCCCTTTACTGAGTGATCTCTTTTTCTAGTATCTCGTGTCTTTAAACCCTATGTGTCAGAGATATTGACTTTAATTTGTGAACGTGCTGTTTCTTGTGTAGCTGACTTCGCATTTGTATGAACATGCAGACTGTAATAAACTAGTGACTGGCGTATACTTATTTTTGTCATTTCGGAAACACCGCATCATTATCTTTATTTAGAAATCACAAACAATTGAGAAAATATCACTAGACATGTTATTTACGAAGGCACCACAAGACATGTGCCAAAGATAACGAGATTTTTTGCCTTATGAAAGCGCACAAAACGCCACAACATTTCCGCCATCTTGTCTAAGTGCGACTGATATCACTACCCGAAAAAAAATAGTTCCCTTATCTGGAAGATTGCACGCGCTTGTGAGGGCAGTCATTGTCTATTATCAACGACAAGTATGCTCCCTGTCTGCTTTGAGCAATGATACATTAAAATTTCATCAGAATATTTCAAATAGTGAAATCATTAATTTTGAAAATTTGAATTTTGAATGAAATTACATGTGCGGAATTTTTACCGATCGGAGCAAACCATTGGTCATACGTATATCATGTTCATGACAGGCGAGTTTTCCCACATTAAAATGTAAGCTGTTTTAGCCATGAACGTGTCTGGTTTTGGTTTTTTGGTCATTTGGTTTAAAAAACTGTCCTCTTTCGGAACTATGTGCAGCAAAGTCGATAAAATCCCACCACAATATGAAGACAATATCCCCTGTTTGCCATAGGCTTCTAGAAGCACTTTTTTATTGCATGGTCCAAGTATCATGTAAACATTAAATAATGGTATGTGAAGCTTTGTCATCATGGATATTCTGATGTTTGGGTAATAGTATAAAAACAAATATTCATGTAAATGTATTGAGTTGATTCGTGGATGAAAATGCATCCGAAATATTTGGTACTCCGAGTGGAGGTTACCTAACCAAAATGTCTCAGGTATAATACCACTAAATGTATTAAGTTCGATACCACTATGTAGTACTAATAATACTGCTGGGTACGCACCACAAATACTACAGGTCCAACGCCACTAAAAGTTTGGATTACTAACAGCTAAATTTTATGATCAGTAGGGACGCCCAAATTACTAGTATTTGAAGTTGTTTCAAATAGTTTAGAAACTGTGAGGAACTCCACTCCTGAGAATTCACAATACAATAATCAGCTGTATTAAATGTACTTGAATGATCAAAAATACCGACACTAGCGGGCATCAAATTGTTTCTATACCTAAGGGTAATTTGAGACAGTAAATTAGTTAAAGACTCGAAACAAACTGTAGTAAGGTTCGCTATTAAGAAATGTCACGATAGTTCAAGATAATTGCCTATCGTTAACGATTCAATGTTATGTTTAATATGAAGATTGCGCTAGTCATCTGAGAGAAGTTTAATACCGTGAGAATGCGCTGTTAACAGAAAATAATTTAAACAAAGTCATGAAAGACGAAAATATTAATCTCATAGAGATGTCTGACGATCTTCTACGTCTGTTTCCTGTTTAAAAACTATTTCTTTAACAACTGCCATCATTAGTAATTTTATCACATTGTGTCATTAAATTATTTTCAGTGGATTATACACATTCATATTAACAGTTTTAAATTGATATCGTTTCAAAATCATATTGCCTTAGAGCTTGATCATTAAAACACGGGATCTTTTGATTTGACCAAACTTACATAATCTGTGACGTCATCACTATTGATTATTCCAAAGTACATGTAGGTAATTCAACAGTGCCTTAAATTCATTCGTTTCATCCAATTAAATTCGATACAATAATCAAAGCACTCGATGTTTAGGCTTTTGAATTTGAATTTTGCTAGGGGGGAGGGTTATTGTAAAATGGGGAGTTTCTAAGCATTGATAAGCCTTTTTGGCGTTTGAAATAGAATAGTTTGTTGCTGTACATGAACATCATGAGAACAGGTTCTTGTTAATAGAAAATGGAATCTCTGCATTTCATGATGTTACTGGTGATTTTTTTACGAAATTTGTAAACTGGATTAGTACAATTACCATGGAAATGTTTCTTGGTGAAGACCTCTAAATAACTATAAAACACGCCTGCTAACAGTTCACGTGAAAATGAATAGAAAGTTATACAGAGCGGAGCTTCAAAACAGTTGAATTCAAAGATGTTAACAAATTAGGGGAATTCGGAAAGTCTGTGTAATGATTAAATACGACTTACCTAACAAACGAAGGAAATTCACATAATCAGAAAGAAAAATGCATTTAGAATCTAATTATATATTTTTTTTGGTAAAATGAAATGATCGTACGAAAGTTAAACAGTTATTACCGTACATGGATACGTTGTCAGTTAAATTAAACTTATTTATTTTACATTGATTGAGAAACACGTCATAACAACTAACATCAAAGTATTCTCTACATTCGAACATTTTTGTTTGTCTGAACAATTTCGGATTAGAAAGGTTCTACTGTAATGGTTCTAAGCCTTGGACTATGCTATGGCGCAAATGTACATAACTGAAGTAATGTTGCTAAAAATAACTTAATATAGCAAAAATTAAAGAACTGTCTTTTCGTAAAAACAACAACAACAACAACAATAACTGTTTTCACATGTTATTAAAAAATACGAAATTGTCTACCATATACATGGTAAAAAATTCAGGGAGGACTTTCTCTCATACATTTCGGACACATTCAATACCTTTGGGACCCGTAAAAGCACAGTTTTATTTACAAACATAGACTGGTAATTTGGTTAAAAAGCGTTTTTTGAGCCAAGTTATCGATACAAACATCATGTCATCTCCCATTACTGGGAACTTTGAATATCTTAGACAGGCTTAACAGCCAATTTGTCAAAATACTTAAAGTCATGTGGTTACAGTGAAACTTCACCTAGCGGCCACCTCAACAATACTACCACCTCATCATAACAACTAGTAATTTCCAGACCGTGTTGTTTACGTATATTTTATATTACAACACGTTTATAAGACCACCTTAATACTGATACCAGCTTTTTTTGTTCCAATGATGGCCTTAATATCGAGGTCTTATTGTTTGTCAAAGCTGGAGGAATAAATCGGTTTTTCAGGGGAGACGACTTTTTTTTCCCAAATACGTTTAATGGGGTACTGTTTATTTCCTTCTAGACTTTAATTTATATTATCATCGATTTTCGCGATGTTGAAATAAACTACGGAGTCATTTCTACTCTACAGTTATACATGAAATTGAATTATTTGATAATTAAAGTTAACAAACTAAAGACTTTATTTAGACTTATGATCTTGCCAAAGGGAATTAATCAATGACATTCTAGGTATATCATTCGTTTAACTACTCGAAATTTCTTCATGTCACAAGCTCAGAAATTTCAAATTTCACAATTGCAGTATTACCATTACTTGGAACGGCGTTTGATCAATTCCAGAATGATAATTTTAAATGCTATCGGGTGTTATGCCTCCCGGGATATTACAGTTGTATCGTGTCATTAAAATAATTCAGACCATTTTTCGAACATTTATTTTTCTGAAATGCGTACAGTAGACATTGAGCATTTAACGAACACAAAAACATTTTCACTTTACATCCAGTGCAATTATTGTGCCAACACAAATAATTAACAAAAAATGAAGAAATATTATTCATATAATTTCTCAGAATAAAGGTTTATGCACTCGAATTGTGTACCGTTACTGACGGTTCAGAGACCGTGTGTTTGGAATTTAAACGTAACCAAAATTTAAATTAGCGCCACATTGTGTTTACCGGGTTTTAACAAAACAAAAACTGAAAGACGGACATGAACGGAATATTCTGGTCCTTTGAATTTCAAATAAAAGAGGATGTCATTCCGATTGCATTAAACTTTTTCTATTAGCGTTTAATCAAACAAAACACTGCCGTAAAAAGTCTTCCGGTGACAATAACTTTTCTAAGTCAGTCTGCTTTGGATATTGAGCTGTTTCGGTTCGAAATTTTGAAATTTAAAAAGGACTGGACTCTAGACTTACGATTTATTTACGAAATCTGAACTCCATTAATTTTATTGTAATTATAATAAGCGGTAAAATCGTAATGTATCAAGGATTTGAATGATGTATTTAGTCACGACAGCGTTTGATTATGTGGGAAATATCTATAGCGTTAGTAATGTAATAATATACAGTAGAACACGGTTATAGCGAATTCCTGGAGAAACGAAATATTAGTTCAATATACAGAAGAATACGGTTATAGTGATTTTCTGGGGACACGAAATATGAGTTCATTGTACAATAGAACACAGTTTAGTGAATTCCTGTGGACGCAAAATATTAGTTCAATATACAGTAGAACACAGTTATATGTATCATATTTGTCACGATGTTCATAACACTGAAATACCGACGAGTGTATTCGAGGAAAAATAATTACTCCACCATATTCGATTCTTCGCTGTATCCGAGTTAACTATAACCGCGTTTTACTATATACGAGTTCGTTATGGCCGTGTTTTACTATATCCGAGTTCACTATAACCGTGTTATACCTAATGCTGTGATTCAGTTTGGAACTAGATTTCCGGATGTTAGAGGTCTGGATGAAAAGTGCCCGTGTTAAAGGGGTCTGTTTAAAATTGGCTCTGCCGTATAATGTATCGATTCAGTCTGTAAACAGATTGTGAGCGTTGATAAGAGTACCAATTAAACATATGTTGTTATAATGTTGACTATATAATACATGTACCGTGATTACTTCATCGTTCCATGGTCTGATTACGTTAGATATATTTACCCGCTTAATCTCTTTATTGTTGAGCGTCTGTTAATTATTAATGACGGAATAGATATTCTAACGACCACGAAAGCCACCGACTCGCCAAAATCATCACCTTTTTCCCATTTTATAGGAGATGAGAGCACGTTGTATTGGCGGAGGCTTGAAAACATCCAAGTCATATACCATGAAACCTCGATACAAGAAGCAACTTTGGTTACAAAGAATCTAGATGTCAAATCAAAATCGGCGATCACGGCAGGTCATACCCTTCTATGAAAATTTGACAAAAAATGTCGATTTTCCTCAATATGTGGAGAATTTGCCGGCTCCTTTTGGAAGGATAAGTACTGGTTAGTATACAGTCCAGGAAAACTGGGGCCGAGGCCGTGGTCCAGTGGTTAGTGCACTGGAATTGTAACCCGGTGATCCGTGTTCGAATCCTTGTCGCAGTAGGTCATACCCTTCTATGAAAATTTGACAAAAAATGTCGATTTTCCTCCATATGTGGAGAAGTTGCCGACTCCTTGTGGAAGGGTAAGTTAGTACTGGTTAGTATACAGTCCAGGAAAACTAGTTAAGTGAACCGGCCGCCGCATATAAATGGTGAAAAATTGTTGGAAAACGGCGTGAAGCCAGTGATAATGTCACATAAAACATAATATAGTAAAAACTAATGTCGTACACGTATGTTTTATTGGTGGATTGTTGCACTCAACTGTCCCGTTTTTTTATTGTTTTTCTTTAGTATGAAACAATAATATTTGGCACGCGTTATATTTCCTGAATTAAGAGCATTTCATGTTTATCTAAGACGAAATATATACGTATTCAATCAGTCATATAACCTGTAAAAACCTTGTTGTCTTGTACAATATGCGTTGTGTGTAAAAAAACCCCTTTCCGGTAGGTAACATTTTTTTCTGGAAAAAAGGATCTCTTAATTCGAAGACACCGTGTTATTACTGTCTATAACTCTTTTATACCTAAAAATTTGACGTCGCTTCAACAGACCGTCACCTGAATTCCATATTGTTCTAAGTGGACGAAAATATTTTTTCAGAAAATCGACTTTAAAGATTTTTATCTTCAGTTCTCCATAATTAAAGCTTTTGTCATTTTCTGAGATAGAACAAAATTGAATTGTCATTAGCTTTCTTGAAATTGAAGATTTACTATTCTATGTTACATAGTCATGCAGGGCTTGTCCTAAGCTTTCCAATGGTATAAATATCTCAATTTTGCAAAAAATGACGATAGAACATTGTGGAATTGAGGCGACGAGACGGCGACTTTTCCAGCTTTAACGATGGATGATGAGCCCAAAGAGGACACCTGGGTAGAACCACCGACCTCCCGTGAGCTAGCTGGACAGCCTCTTCATATGTGAAATATCGAACTTACAGCGATGAGGGGCTGGTGATTACTGGTCCGAGACCATAACCACTCGACCATGAAGTCTCCAGTAATCATAATATTGCGTTCGAAAATATTGGGATAATTTCATAATTAAGTTGATCATTGTCAAGTTGAAGTATGGAAGTACAAAAAAATGCTCCGATAAATAAGTGGTCTTTGGAATGAGGTGATTTTTATAATTCGATGTTTGCTCTATTAGCTTAACGCAGAAGAACACGGTTATAGTGAATTCCTGGTAACCCGAATATTTGTTTCACTATATCCCAATTTCATTAGAATCATCTATTTATACAAGGATTTGGAGAGGGAAATATAATTTTATCACAATATTTCATACCCCATACTTCACTGTATTCTAATTCATTATAACCGTGTTTTACTGTATTACTTTTACAGAGAATGTTACGTATTTTTGCATCATCTTTTGTAGACAGGCAATAGTTTGTTATTTACAATGTATTTATTGACCATTGTACGAAATACCCTTGGTTGTTTAAGTATGTGAAGCCTTCGTGCGCTACTAACCGGAAACATTTTATTTCCAATAGTGTACCACCGTCATTATCAAATATGGATTAGACACAGTCCAGCTACCATCAATTTGTTCTTAACACGTGTGGTCTAAATAGATACCAATTATGAACATCTTTGGTTTCATAACTTCGCAATTTTTTTGTACCTAACACTGATACAGGCATAAGGCCAAACAATAAATTCCTTGGTTCCACTAACACCTCCCTCCCGCAAAAAAGTATTGGTAGACAACATGTACACTGTATTAAGTCATATCAAATTTATTATCACAACCATACAAACAGAGGTGATAAAAACAGTGCCTTAGTCCGCCATAGTTATTAATTTCGGGGAAGCTGTCAATTTATACTACAAATAGATTTAAGTGTATTATTTAATAAAATCTAAATATGTAAATTAATATCATGATACCAAAATATATTTCATAGAATGGAAATCCCCATTTCAAAAACAATAATTTTGTAGACTTAACATGCCTCGATTGTCGTCAATAACTACTTTAATGTATTTTAATAATTATGCAACAATACAGCTAGTTATGCAAAAAATATGCATCATAAGGGTTACACAGCTCATTTGAAAATATCGGAATGGAAAAAATTACCGAAACCGATAAAAATCCATGGTCGGCAGAAAAATTAGGATCAAAGGGCTGGTGGAAACCAACAACTTTTTTCACGCCTAATTTGCGGAGGAATTAGTGACGCTTTCGTTCGGGGTGCCTTGTGTTAGGAAAAGATCCATGACGCACGTTCTGATACTGTTACTAAATCCTTCATTAGCTCTGCGGATAACGACATTCACTGGCGTATACGGACTAAATCTTGTTGCATTCCCACAACAGCCCTTCGCGTAAACATTTGTAAATCTTTGATTGCGTTATTAAAGCGTTTTTGTTCGCTCCAAAAAAGGGGAATCTACGTACTTCCCAGCTACATTTCAATTGATTTCATGACACACCTTTTAACTCCAAAATATTACTGATAATTTTTTGGGACTTGGTATGGTGTTAATTATTTATGATTGTGATTGTGCGGATGGCGAGAGTTTGTTTATAAGAACTCAAGAAATTATTTATCTTTATGATACTGTATTTGAAGAATCATCCGAGAGGCGTGTTTCTGGACAAGTAGGCGTGGCTTATAATGAAAACAAGTAGAAGCTGATGAACACTACTTGTGGCTATCGGAAGTTTTTTATTACCATTGTATACCTGTATTATAATGGTTTTATACCAACAATGCCCAAAATTATTGTCTCAAATGGGGAGGACATATTTTGGGAACCTTTTTAATTTTTATAGTATTCTGTAATAGAAAATGAATTACTGTGAAATTTTCAAGAAACAAAATCCTTTGAGATATTGCCCCTTTAAATTTGCATTGAAGTCTATGGGAGTTACCCATTTTTCAAAGATATAAGGAAACCCAATTCAATGAAAACTCACGATAGAGTGATGCTAAAACAGTATCAATGTTATATGATAAAGAAAAATATAAGTCACCACGCAATATCTGCAGAAATTAATATTTTTTCTATTTTTCTCTCAACAATGGCAACAACTCTTTGTAATTTGTAAGCTAAGAACAGGTACGCACCAGCATGTTGGTACCCTAAGACCCAGTGGTCATTTTCTCGTCAATAAATCTCAGCTAAATATTTACGAAACTACCTTCAATTAAGCCGATATTAAAAATTCATATAGTACCGTAAGTCATAAATGACAAACGGGATAGCCACGTGACCACGTTACTGGACGCTAGATGGCGCTTATGTATGGTGACTGGTCCCCAGGGCGTATTGACTAATTGGGATCACGAAGAAATTCATGTGATGCAGAATCTTTGGTTACGACAGCGAACTTGTACTAAGCTTTAGGAACCGAATTTAACATCTTAAATATTTTAACAAGTCTCTGTATTTCGGAACTTAACATAAAAGGTGAGCAGATTGCGTTCTTCAAAATCACATTACTAAAATATGTTCTTTGTAGAGTATAGTGTTATTCCGTTTTACATGAATTTTACATACTTCTTTGGAATTGTCGTGATATTTTAATATTCTCTGCAATCGTTGTCTGTAATGTTTTGTTTTTCTGGAATAATGAAAACAATATTATCTGTAAAATACTCCTAAACACGCCAATATTCTCATCTAATTTCTAGATTGTATTTATTTATCTTATACAAGGACATCCGTAAAAAAACGTTGCTTAGTTATTTATCGAAACTTTTAAGAGTTGGTGAGTCGGTATATTTTTGGTAACATTTTACGCTTGTTCTGAGAACGAAAACCTGAAAAAATAGAATGAAAAACAATTTTTTGTCGAGATTGCTTAACAAATTCCGAGGTCGTTGTAATTTTTCAAAGAGTTAGTCGAGTCGCCGCAAATCAACATTTTCTTATATTCAGACTGGCCTAATTAAACATTCTTTTCATTAGGTTGAGATATTTTGATATTCTATGTTTTTAATTCGCATAAGCGAGAGTTCTTTTTTCAGCCTAGACTTATTATTTTTCATCCGCTTTCGTTTCATCGAAATCGGATTTCACCTAAAATATTGTATCTGAAGTATAAAAAAACATCGGTATTTTCTTATCTTAAGAGAACCTTTTCACTTAGTGCATTTTAAACTGAAACAATGACAGAGAAAATCATTATGTATATGTTTCTATCATAATACAGTAAAACACGACTATAGTGAACTCGGATATAGTGAAAAATCAGTTACAGTGCCCCCGAACATTTCGTTCTTTATTTTATTGTTATGGATGTAGTGAAATATAGATACATGTATATTGAAATAATTATTCGGGTCTCCAGGAAATCGCTATGACCGTGTTATACCGTACATTGAACTTATATTTCATACCCCAGGAATTCGCTATAACCGTGTTCTACTGTATATCATCAAATAACATTACTAGAATTAATAGGATGATGGGAATATCAGCCATTTTTGTATTTATCCAGGTTATTAATGTATGTTAGCATGTATTTACACTAATATATACTACAGTATCATATTAAAGAATATTATGCATTTACAAATATTTTTTTTCTGAAAAAAAAAGAAATAAAACAGGAGAAAAATAAAAAACATTCATTGAAAGCTAATATAACACTAATCAAATTGTTGTAATATTATACTACATTCAAAAATTCAGCGATTCTTTTATTGGCGTGCGGTGCCTAAAATACACGCTATGGATACTCAAAAAATACATGCATTGAAGTTTATCATTATGTATCGTATGATTTACATATCTTAGCTAGGATCAAAAATATTTAAACCCTGAAAATATAGTTAATGGTATATATTTCAGCCATTTACTTCTAGCATTTTAAAAAAACTAAGAACAATGGTTAGAACATCGAATGGATGATTCGAAAGTTTAGACTCTGCTCTTTTAACCAAGACATGATGATCAAACAATACCTCGGTTTTAAAAGACAGATGACCTCTATTCCAAGGTGGCCATCACCACAAATTGGGATTTGAACCCACATAGGCGAATGGCTAGTGATTACAAGTCATAGACTATAACCACTCAACCATGAAAGCCAGTGGTTTTTGTCACACAGACTGGTCGGTATATTGTAATTGATTTTCTACTATTTTTTTTCAGATGATTGTAAATACTTTGTCGTTAGGGTGCTTATCAGTACTCCTGTTGTCCGTGGCCGTACATACTGTTCAGGGAAAATGTTCTATAGTAAACTGTCTCGTCGGCATGATGAAATGTTCACGACGAGCCGACGCCGCCGGCGATGATTATGAGACATATGGATGTTGTGATATATATTTCGACTGCGTAAAGGATTGTGGCATGGAGACCGCATCGTAAGTATGAGTTTTAAAAGCACCGAATTGATTTACAATAAAACCACAAATAGCAACCAAGTTATCAATGAACGTATAAATGAAAATACAGTTTATCACCCCTAAAAAACTGACTCCCCGAAAACCGGACTTTCTGAAAACCGGAACTCTCTGAAAACCGGAACTCTCTGAAAACCGGAACTCTGAAAACGGGAATCCTCTGAAATACACAAACATAAAGTATATCTGTAAATATTACAGTAAAACCTCACTTAAGGACAACTTCATCGTAAGAACCATCACCTCATAACGATCTCTCGCTTCCAGACTGGTATTCCATTAATCTGTTTCTCTTACATGTATATTTCAACTTAAAAATGAGACCACCTCAATCTTAAGCTTAATATTCTTATGCACTGTAGTCCTGAAGGTGGTCTTGACGCCGAGGTTTTACTGTATACACAAACATACACATACAAAAATATCAATTTATCAATTATACTGATTTATCTTTTCGTTTTGTGTTTTCAATTGTATTAATGCTATACTAGAAGTTAGAGTTGGGAATGGAATTGTCAATGTTGAAGTGGGGAAGGGGGATTATTTCGGGGAAGGTAATAATTATTTTACATGAGTGAAAGAATTGTGTCAAGGTAATCCTTTGAGATTGCGTCTTTTCAAAATTCACTTTTAATCTCCCAGATGCGGAAAATATACACTGGAACCGGATTATGATGGAGGAATCGATGAAGACAAAAGAGGAAGTTGGAACAAAAGAGGAAGCTGGAATAAACGAGGAAGTTGGAACAAGAGAGGAAGCTGGAACAAGAGAGGAAGTTGGGACAAAAGAGGAAGTTGGAACAAACGCGGCAGCTGGAACAAACGAATGAACGAAGGCGAGGAACTAAATAACGAAGATTTTTTCACAACGGAAAAATAAATTAATTTATTCTGACTTTTTTTCTGACAATTTCACTCAAAAATCGTGGACGGAATATCGAGTATGATTCAAATTAAGAATGAAAATATATCTACGAACTTCCGTTTCAAACCAGTTTAACTGAAAATACATGTACATTGTATACTTACGTTCGATTAAACAGTAGTGTAATCTTTGGTAACTGTAATATTATCCTTTGTAAACCCAGATATCTCAAACTCAGTAAATGATACCACATTGTTCAAATCGTTTATCTTCTCTTTGTGTTTGGTGTCCATTGATTGTCGCATTAGAGTGATTTTTAATTGGTTGTGCAGCTGTATGCCTGGTAAACGTATATTTTGTCCAGATAAGAGTACAGAGCAACCTCTCCAGAGCGGCCCTCTCTTGAGCAACAACCTCCCCTCAACAAAAGCATGATTTTTCCCAATGTACGATTTAATTGTTAATTGAACCTCTCTTGCGCTACAACTGTCAATTCTGCTTCTCCCAAATGGTGTTGCTTTAGAAGGGTTGCACTGTATTTGAGTCAATATGAGGTGTCGTACGCAACGAATGGTCGCAAATGCGGGCTATCTGTATATCACTATACCAGAGAAGTCATTCATGCTACCTGCGTTTGCCAAGTTTCGCTTCTACAGTATGACATTCTGACATCGACAGCAACAAAGTGTATTGGAAATTCTACAATACAGGCAAAGGAGCGACTAAATTAAAAACAACAATTAAAATATGTCATAAATAATACTAAACTCAAAGCTAAGTTTTCCAAACGATTTTTGTTAGTTTGAGACGTAACTTAGCATATCACATGATATGATGATTAAAGCTAGAAAAATAATTATGCTTAGAGGCACTTGACTAAAACAATAGGGTAATTAGGCCGAAAAAAGCCTTTTGTATTTTTTCTACGCATACCTATTGTGAGTCTACGCTTCGTCCCAAAACAGTTCAGTGCTTCGGATTTTGCATTCAGAAACTGTAGCACCAGTACCAAAAAAGGGTCGGTTGGGTGACTATTTGTCTGACATGATGATTGTTATAGCCTAGTAATCATGATATTTTATTTTAACTCTAATTAGAGGTTACTCTAAAAAAACACACAATATTATTGATATGAAAATCGAGAACAGTTTCAAGATTCAAATCTCAGATTCATTCTGGTTGTATTTTGGTTGAAATAATATCGTTATACATGTATAATGTTTAATTGCAAATTCAGATAGTGGATGCTGAAAGAATAATGTTTTTATCATAACGTTCGAAGAAACATCATAAGACACACTAGGGTTTTTGAGCATGGAGAACGGCCTTAATTTTTACAACCTCGGGCCCAGATATCATATGAAACGTTCTATATAAAAACAGGGGCCTCTCCAGTTGAGTGGTTTTGGTCTCTGACTAGTAATCACTAACCCCTCACCTCTGTGAGATCAAATTTCACCGCACAAATTTCACGTATGAGAAAGCTGTCTAGCTAGTATATGGAAGGTCAGTGGTTCTACTCAAATGTACATCAGAGGTAAAAAAGAAAACCAGTCTAAGAATGAAGGGGTTAAAATCATAGAACATCACGGACTCTAAAACTTGTTACAAGTAATTTTATTTATCGTTTACAGATACATACAATACACACTTTTAATCGAATACATATGGAATATAGGTCTTCAAAAACACTTCCCGACATATAACATTACTCTTTGGATGGTTTAGGAGCAACTTCCGGTGGCGTCTTCTGCGCATCCGATTTGATATCCGGTATGTCGTCATCTTTTTTATCACGTGACCCGTGTTTCAATGTGCGCGTGAACTCGTTGTAGTCGAAGCGGCCGTCTTTGATTGGCGCACCGAAGAAGAGGTCATCGACCATATCTTCTGACCAGCGGTCACCCATGGTCATCAGACACTCACGGAAATATTCCTCAGACAAAAAACCTGCAATACACATTCAAGCATGTCATTTGTCACATGGAATCCCATGAGCACTAACACCAAGGATAACAAAAAAGAACAAGCCCTTATTTCCATTGTGATCCTTATTTACATAATTCTGTATTTAAAAAAGACTATTTCCCACAAATTGCTCCATAATACTCGGACTATAAATAACCCATGTTGCTTAAAAACATCAAGACAGATATTCGTAGAGCTGTGACAATTTTAGCTTCTATAAAGGAACAAAGTTCAAATACTGCGAAAATTTCATTAAACAAAATGCATGTTTCAAGATACAATGATGTTTTTGTGTCTAGCACCTGAGCTACGCGGAACAAGCTTCCAATTGTATTTTTAATTATGAAGCGTTCAATGCTGTGTCGGTGAGGCATTAATGGGGCTGCTAATTAGAATAAATTAAATTATTTTCTTTAATCTCAAACTTTAAGGTTTTAGTACTGTGACATACATGAAGCCGTGTTCAACGCGTTTATGATGTTTCATTTGCTTTAACAAGTATGTTTTCGAACAAAATTCTGCGTAAAGTCTCAGCAGATGATGAGACTGGTACCCGTGTTCATGTAGGAACCAGTCCGTGAACTAACCTTCATGCTTTTCGTCGAAACAAGTAAAAGCATTCCGAATGACGTCTTCCGGATCTGTGCCATTTAATTTATCACCAAATAACGTGAGAAACATCGTGAAATTAATTGGTCCCGGTGCTTCCGCTATCATCTTCTCTAGATAATTATCTGATGGGTCTTTACCTGAAATATCCGATTAAATATATGCTTCAGAGCAATGTTATTGAAGCCGGACCATTATATATGTATTAACCTGTATATCGATATGTATTAGTATCGGGATCATACTGATACTATATAGTGTCAAATAAATACGATTATTAAGAAATTGACCAATGGTTTGTCCGATATATCGGTAGGCATCGGTTGCTTTTAAACCATTATCGCTACTGTCAACTCAAGCCATTAGTTAGATCAATATTAAAACCTAACCAATACTCCAAGGTCCTAGAATTATTTCTAAACCAAAACTGGTCCGATATTTATTAAACCGATTTATATATATCGGTATACATCGCTACTTAAGACCATAGCAATACTCAATGCATAAGAAAATACGACTAAAGTGGCGGAGGCACATTGCACATACGATATTTACAAAGTCTTGACTGGTGGTAGGCGTAAAAAATCGTTTGTTTCTGGTTACACGCTTATCAAAAATAGGGTGGATAGGTAGGTCAGTTAATTTTTGTTTTGGATTTTTTATTACATGTAATCTTAAGAACAACTGTTTAAATTATTTTAGCCGGTGTCCAAAGGTGAAGAAAGTGAGACAGTAGATGTACCGGTCCTCGGGCTTAATGAAAGACTAAAGTCACGGAGGAAAATTAGGGTATGTCGGGTAACCGGAAACAAACAATTTTTACGCCTCAATGTCTAAACATCGAAGTATTTTTCTCACCGAGTGAAACCATAATGTCCTGTAGATCATCTTTGTCCACGTAACCATCCCTGTTTTGGTCGATCATATTGAAAGCTTCCTGGGGACAAGTAAACTACACGGTTAGTACATGTATATACACATAGTTCTTGGGCGTGAAAAAAATGTTTGTTTCTGGTTACATGCTCGTTAAAAATAGGGTAGGTAGGTCGGGTTTTTTAAAAAAATTTCTTTATTGTTCTTAAAAGCCGCTGTTAAAATAATTTTGTGCGGAAAGGTAAAAATTGTGAGACAGTGGATGCACCGTTCCTCGGGCATATAATAAAAGGTCTAGGATCGCGGGGGGGTAATTAGGATAGGTCGGGTAACCAGAAACAATTTTTTACGCCTTATGAACATCGAACACTCCTGCAGCACATTTCACGAAAAATTGTCATAAAAGAAGAAAAATGCATCAGAAAATCTACAACTATAATCCATTCTTAAGTGTGAAATATTGCACTCAAGTGAAAAGAATCACGGAAAAACATTAATCTCAAGAGAGTAATAAATGTAAACAAACGTGGCTGCTACATTTGTTGTTTTGTTTAAGGTAGAAAAGATTTGCAAATCTCTATCCAGAGTTGCCTTTCGTTTTCTGTCACATATAAACCAAAAGAATGCATTTGGGTATCAGATGGAAACAAAGCGAGACTCACATGTCACGTGCTTTGAAATACTTTTCGGGCGTTAACAGAGATGTATGTGAGGAATAACGAACGACAACTCTGAACAATGCTTGGAGTTTCGCATCGCGAACCAGTATTTAAAAACCCTACATTCGGAAATCAAAATCTTAAGAATTTTTGTGAGAATGTCTGCTGGACTGTGCGGTATAGAAAATTCAAATTCACTGTCCGGGATAATAATGAAATAAAAAGAAAACAAAAAACTCACGATAACCGTGTTCTACTGTATAAAAACTAATACATTGTATTTCTGTTTCCTAGGGATTCACTATAACCGTGCCTTAGGGTAAATGCTGTCTTTCTTTTTTTCTTTCATTTTTCGTTTATCTTTGTTACAACATTAATTACAAACACTTGAATTACATGTATAAACATTTACACAGATATTCCATTATAACATTTCAATGTGGAAGTATACTAATTTTATAACAAGTTATATTTAACAGTGAAAATTAATTGACGGAATATGAAATGCTTCTTTCTTTGAATACGTACCTACATGTATTGATCTTACTAACGTTCATGTATTGATCTATCTTACCTTGAATTCTTGTATTTGTGCTTGGTCAAACATAGCGAATACGTTGGACGTCAACCTTTGGACACGCCCGCCCTTCTTCCTGCGAGATTTCATGCTGGACATTTTGAAAACCTGCAAAACAATACATATGTAATGCATTTACGAGTTAAAGACGATAAAAATGACTGATAATGAAACGTTATTTCAAAGTAAGTGAAGAAATAATCTGGCAAAACCTCATCTAGCGACCATTTCAAAATGAACCCCACTCCTACATAAAGACCACCTATTTTTGGATCAGTTAAAATGTTTATCGTCTATATTTCAGGCTGATTATGAGATCATCTTAATTTTAAGACCGAAGGCCCCCCCCGAAGTCGCGTGGTTATGGTTTCGGACTTGTAATCACTAGCCCCCTCACTGCTGTGAGTTCGAATCATACCCGGAACCAAATTTCGCATGCGAGGAAGTTGTCCAGCTAGCTTCCGGAAGGTCAGTGGTTCTACCCCGGAGTAAACCTCGGGTCCTCCTCCAGTTAATGCTGAAAAATCGCCAAATGACCCTAGCTGTTGGTGTGACGTTGAACCTAGTGAAAAAATAAGACCGACCTCTTTGTTCCGTGAGATGGTCGCAGAATCTTTCTAGACACCTCCCTTCACCTCACTGGGAATGTTAGTGTAAACGACTGACGTTTCATTTGATGATATTGAACTTTGATTCATTACGTTTATTCCATTACGTGTAATAATGTACCCCACATAATTATGTTAACAGGATAGCCCACCCCCAGACTAAAATTATCTTCTCAAAATGCTAGTACATAGCGACGCCCCTGATTCTACGGACATATTTTTGTAGACATACAAGTATACATTTGTATCTGGGATTATTAACATTTTCTAGAGACATACTGCAGAAAATAAGAGTAAATTCATTTCGATGTATGTCGTGAGTAATTGTTTGTTGTAATGTATGTGCTAATACATGCGGATTTGATCATCAATTTTCCGAGGAGCTAAGTAGAATTATCTTTCAAACAAAAGACTTCGTTTAAAGATCGTAAAAAAGTTTATTTATACACCATACATTGGTGACTTAAGCTTTCAAAAAATCCAATCATTCTAAAACCACACAAAACGAATTCTTACCTTGTAATTAGTCAACTCTCCACAAGAAATCTGAAACAAACGTCGAAAATTTAACTCAAGATGGATGCTTGAAAAAATGCTCCAGTCTGGTTATCGGCGCTTTGTTAATCGGTAAGCCTTGAATGCTATACGAGTGGAACCAGCCGAACTGATAAGCCAAGCCGGCATGATTCATTGAGTAAACACTCCTATACCTGATGATCCAGATGTGTATATAGGTACATACACTGAAAAACTTAGACAAGTTTACCCTTTGACCTATAAGCATATTTTAGACTCTTTAAAATCCAAAGCAAATATACAAAACATTAATTTATTTAAGAAAATATGGTTATTTCTCTCTGACAGAGTGGAAAACATTGTGTCAAAAGAAGCCATTGCTTGTTATGAGCAATGGCATTTTTGTGATAATGTTTTTGAAAGTCGTCTGTTTCAGATGCGGGGAAATTCGGTTTTATGAGGCAAAGGGTTAAATGAAACCCCAGAATTACTCCATGCAAACTGAAGTTGCTAAAGCGTTTAATTTTGCTCGTAATTTACAGTACTGGAAGAAAATCATTGAACGCACTTGGTTGATCACAAGGTGGACTCTTAACATATTCAATTCTACAATAACTTCGAATGTTCAATTTCTTTGTGTAGATAGATTTAAGTACAGTGCAACCCCTCCAAAGCAACACCTTTTGTGAGAAAAAAAATATGTAGTTGTTGAGAGGTTGTTGTTCCAAAGAGGTTAAATAAATAGCTAAATCGTACAGTGGGAAAATACCATGCTGTTGTTGGAGGAAGGTTAACTGTTGGTCAAGAGAGGGTCGCTCTGAAGAGGTTGCAATGTAATGTAAAACTTAATTCACTTATTTGGTTTCTTCCAAGATTCGAATTTTATAAAGTGGACGTTTAGAATGCCGACTCGCGGTATAATTAAAACGTCTTATTTTCGGTAACAATCTGAGAGCTTTGTTGTATGTATTCATTAAGTCAGACAAAATGTCTACCATTCCTTAATTTCAATATGAAAATTTGGCAGATAAAGATGTACTTTTTCTTGATATCGAAAGTATTTAAACTTTAATTTTTAAATTTAGATTGAGTAACAATGCTTACTGTTGTCGATTCTCTATGGGTTGTTACGGTTTATTGCGTTAAGAATAATTTACGATCTGGTTGTACCTGATTGGTTGGTTTGTTCAGTAAAACCTGTGAACAAAGACAACCCTTTGGAAAGACAAAATGTGGCCTTTGTTGACAGATGGCCTTTATTAGGAGGTCAGTAGTCAGTGACGGTGTTTCATAGAATGGCCTTTATTCACAGGTAAGTCTTTATTCGGAGGTGGCCACAAACACAGGTTTGACTGTAAATTTGTTGTTACCATGTCAGTCTGGTGAAACCTTAGTCTTGTTAGTCAGAGCAGGAATATTGATGCTTCTGGTGACTTTTCTGGTGAATAACGTAGACTAATTCACCTCGACTTGATCAACGCATTACGTAACGGGTACCAGTTTAGCAGAATCGTTGAATCATTAAAGGGAGGTAATCGTAATATAAATAAAAACGTCGCTCTAATACAGTTACCTCCCTTGTTCGTAAGCTCAATATGTTATTTTGGTAATTCAAAACGTGCGAAGGTCCACAGTCGAATACTCCATTATCAAGTATCGGTCACTTGTCTGTTATTTTTTTCTCAACCATCCTAATAGCTCATGAAATTGAGAGGGGGGGGGTTACCGTGACCAAGTGGTTATGACCTTTGCTAGGTAATTACTAGCCCCTCACTGCAGTGAGTTTGAAACCCACTCGAGGCCAAAGTTCACATGCAAGGAATCTGTCAAGCTAATTAACGGTTGGATGGTGGTCCTGCTCATGTGTATGCCTGGGGTCTTCTTCCACCGTTAAATCTGAAAAAGTTGCCAGATGATCCTGGCTGTAGGTGCAACATTAAACCTCAGTGTTTTCAAGGACTCTACATTACATGAAATGTAGAGTTCCTGGTGTTTTGAAGATAAAAATAAATAGTACCATGAGAGAGTCTAATTGACGCACATTTTTCATTTTACAGGAAAAGGAAAATATAATTTGAGAAATTTCGTAAACACTTCAGCTATGACCTTGACCTTGCGAATACAGTAATAAATACAGGAAGACATCAGAAAACCACGTGATTAATACATGGATCATAATTAGTAACAAACAACACATAAAACAGTGCTTTATATTTACTAAAAATAGAATTTTTTGTGCATTGTATAACATAGCAGATTTATCGCATGTAAAATCTGGGACCAATAACCCCAATAGTGTCAAACAAGAATCTTTACATATTTCCATACGAAAAATCCAATAACAAAATAAATACCCTCCAACTACCTAATCCCCCACAACCCCTCCATAAGAAGAAAGATGAATAGCTGAGACTCTACATACATTATATAACAATACTTCAATTTAAATCTTATGTATCAGAACAAATTGCTCAGACAATAAAATCTTTTTAATGTCACACCTCATGCCTAGGTGCCTTTATTAGGGAATAGTGGGTCAGATCTGGTCTTTAAATATGAAAGAACTTACAGAGCAAATATAAAAATTATACAGAGAACATTATACATGTACATGTGAACAGTGATCATAACAATTGTGAAGGATATCTTAGCTGTCAGTTTTCCTCATTGAAAGAAGAAGAAATAAAAACTGAAACATTTTGAGCGAAAGACCAAAAATGACACATGATATACCCCAAAGGACCCAAACCAATACATAATGTACACTAACAACCAAAAAGGACACACAATGCACCCTAAGGGACACAAATGAACACTCAATGTACCCTACAACCAAAAAGGACACATAATGTACCCCCAAACGACCCAAAAGTGCACACAATATACCCCCAAAAGCAGATAATATCGCTGCAATAATGCAAAATAGGTAAATATATATTCATAGATAATACGTAACAATAATACAGTGGTATAAATGTTCTAGTCCACAATGTCATTTATTAGATTCACCATGCAAACTTAAGATAAACAATAAGCCAGCTAACGAATTTCAATATATAGTAATATACATTGTAAGTAAAAACTAATCTTAAAAAAATCAATCAACACATTCAAAAATGTGAAGACATGACATAAGTCCTTAAATCCAGTCAACAGATTTATGTAGAAAAATAACCAGCCAGATGGGCAGATCATGTGGCAATGATGTACAATTTTATTTACGCTTACTGAAAATTTCAATAATTTTCTAATTAACAAGAATTTGCGTGCATTTAGTGCCTTTTTTTCTATAGACATAAAATAATGCATGTGCACTATTAGTTAAATGATTTATATTACAAAAACAAATAAAGAACACAATAAACTCTTAGAGTATTATTTACAATGGATATTTTTTATGATTTAAATGCATGATATAAAACATAATCTCTTTTATGATATGATATGATCTCTATATAGGGGTCGCTGCAGCTGAGTGGTAGTGGAACAGACATAAAATCACTAGCCTCTCACTGCCTTGAGTTCGCATCCCACTTTGGACCAAATTTCACACTTGGAGAAGGTATTCAGCTGGCTTACAGAAGGTCGATGGTTCAACCCAGGTGTATGTCAGGTGTCTTCCTCCACTGTTTAAAGCTGGAAAAGTCATAAAATAACCCCGACTGTAGAATTCACTGTATAATAACATACACAAACATTATCCAGTATGGCATAATTTTATGAAGTATAAACAAAATTTGTACATATATCTGATGAAGAACACATACAAACTAAAAATAAACGAAAATATCTGGTTTAAAAATAAAACTTTAAGCTCAAATCAAAATATTTAATACAAGTACAACCATTTACATCAAATATAATAATCTAAGGAGAATACAGTCAAACTTGCGTTTGCGGCCTTCTCGGAATAAAGACCACACTGTGAATAAAGCAAATTCTTTGAAAAGCCATCTCTGATTATTTAGAACAAACTGACCTCCAAATACAGGCCATCTGACCATAAAGGCCACAAGTTCTCTTTTTCCACGGTAGCCTTTGTTCACAGGTTTGACTGTATTTCATTTCGTGTAAAATAAAAAATGTACACCAAACAAATACATTAATAGTGATACTATTCTCCCTAAACTGAATATTCATCATTTTTAAGCCCCTCCCCCTCCCCCCCCCCAAAAAAAATATTATGTGGTGTCTGCTGACATCCCAAAAAAATTATTCAAAAGATTTTGGAAAAAAAATTGAGTGTGTTTCCACTGACATTCTCCAAAGATATTAGGTTGGTAGGTCAGCAAGACCTACTTCTGCAGATATTAATTAGTTTGGAGATATAGTTCATATGAAAAGGAAAAGATGGAAGCAAAGGTTTAGAATTGGAAGGACAAGATAGAGACTTTATTCTGAGGCTTATCTAACTTAACTTCAAATATCAATCAGTAACATAAGTATATATACTAGAGGTCAAAATTTAAGGGTCATAAATATCTAATATCAGATGTTAGAAAAATTTTAGATTCTCGTATCTGCCCTTTGACAAACAGACTGCCAAGATAAATGTTATTTTGAAAAAAAAAATAAGTCAAGTACCAAAGACCAAGTACACAAATTACTTGGCTTAAAAGCTGAGCATTTATAAAATACACCCACCAGTACTATTTTTTCCCAAAATTAGGATAAAAATTTAATAATTGATTTTCCTTTGCCTTACCAAAGATAACACTTAAAAACAAGAGGGCCATGATAGCCTTATTACACAGTGTCATAATTTGCACAATCTCTGTACAGAACCACAAGAGAATGCCATGCACCAAATATCCAAGCTCTAGGCCATGCAGGTTGGCCAAAAAGGTATATCGAGGTTTTCCCAATGTAATTAAGGTAAAACAAGTGACCCCAGCTTCAAGCCGTATAGTTTTGGCCAAAAAGATATATAAATGTGTTCCTTATGTTCAGGTGAGATAGCCAATTAATCCTGAGAAAATATAGTACATCATTCAGTTGTCCTTGAAACATCAACTTGTGTAGGACTTTGGTAAAACAATTAAATCATCAGCATCTGAAATCAGAAAGAAAAATATATGGAAAAAACGTTATCATATTGAAACCCAGGCCTGTAGCAAGACTTAGTTTCCGAAAGGTTGGATAATCATTATCTAAACTTGAAAATCGAGTCACATTTCTTTCTCCACCAGCCCCGACTGTGGTCCAGTGGTTCGTTCGCTGGACTTGTATCCCAGGGATCAAGGTTCAAATCCTGACTGTGGCAGGTCATGCCCTTCTATGAAAATTTGACAAAAATGTCGATTTTCCTCCATATGTGGAGAAGTTGCCAGTTCCTTGTGGAAGGGTGAGTTAGTACTGATTAGTATACAGTCCAGGAACACTGGCTAGGTGAACCAGTCGATGCATATATAACTGAAAAATTGTTGAAGAATGGCATTAAACCCCAGTGACAATATGTCACATAAAAACAAACAAACAAATACTTTAAAATGTTTTATGTCTACTCTCAACTTTGTTTTCAACAGAATTATATAACTGAAATTTTACCATTTTCATAAAGTAAGTTACCAAATACGAGACCAAAGAATGACTTCTTTTCTATGTCTTTTTTATCAGTAGGAATGTATTGCCTGAAAATACACCAGAAAGAAAAATACATTCAGTTTTTTAAATAATTTTTGTACACCAAATAAAGTCTAACCTGTGTTTGCAGCCACCTCTGAATAAAGGCCACCCTGTGAATCAAGGTCATTCTTTGAAAAATCGTCTTGATAATTTAGAACAAAGTGATCTTCGAATAAAGGCCTCCTGTCAATAAAGGCCACATTTTGTCTTTCCCGAGGGAGACCTTTGTTAACAGGTTTGACTGTACACCCTAGTAAGTAATCCTCATCTTATTAGGGTCCTATTTTCGGTGGGCAAAAAATAACAACTCATAACACAATATATATACTTGAATAATCCTTTAGTTATATCCACTGAGTCCAAAAACATCCTAAAACAATAATCTCACATCACTGAACATGAAATCATAGCACGAGTTTTGTCTGTCATCAAAATTTTATTTTTTTAATCTTTTTCAACAGTATTCAGTTATACATCCCAGAGAATTTAACCCAGCCAGTCTTCATGGATTCTGCACCAGTACTTCACCACATGAATGATCAGCCATGGAGGACAAATCGCTTTGGACGCCATGGCTTCAACCAAATCTTTACAAAGAACATGTGCCACACCTAGGGATCACCATAGTAAGCTAAGAGGGGTGACCTTGATGTCATAATGTCACTCGCACAAAATTGACTGATCGTGATGGTGAGACTTTTTTCTTAATTGGCCTGTCCCACACAGGCTTAAGGTCTGCCCACCTGAATGCAGTTTGAATTCAACCAAATAAGTAAGTTACTAAGTATTGAATTGAGAACTTACCAGCCAATATGTTGCCTACATTGAGGACAAACTAAAATAATCCAGTTAAATCCTGACCACCAGGTGTCGCTTTGTGTTTCCTATAAAAAATACAGTATCAACAGGAACACAAGTGTTGGGTAAACTAAAAACATATTCAGACAATAGACATAAAACAGGTCTTGACACAGGGAGATTCTGTGGTCAAGAGGTTATGGTCTCTGACTAGCTATCACCTGGTCGTCACTGCTGTGAATTCAAATCCCACCTTACACCAGATTTCACATGTGAAGAAACTGCCCAGCTAGCTTACACAAGTGAATGCCTGGGACCTTCATCCATTGTTAAAGCCAGAAAAGTAGCCAAAGCTACCAGTGCAATGTTAAACCACAGAGAAAAAAGGTATTTACAAATAAGATGCCAGGTATCAGCCAGTTTAATATAAAGTCCAATTTTTGAAGCTGATCTGAACATTTCTCAGATGAATTTGAAGCTTCAATTCTGATGGTAGATGCCATATATGCCAGGGCAGTGTGTGGTAATATATTTGACTAAAATAACTCACAATTGAGGAAGGAGATTGACAACAAGTTTGCTTACCTCAGATCTAGTTAAGGTTTAAAAACAGCCTAACTTAGTGAGAAAAACACATGAAAAAATTAAAAGTAGAAATGAGAAGCAGAGTCTCAGGGATAGAAACTTTGTTACCTGGCTGACTTTAAGTACATCAGCTTTAGTTGCTGTTACTACCTCAAATGTTTGACCTGAAACATACCAGAGTTATTGCCCTTTAAAGAGGTGAGTATAATTTCTTTTTTTATACCTGTTTTCAACAATACTTCAGTTAAATTCTGGTAGGCAGTTAATCTGTCCAGAATTCTGTAGCAATATTAACCTGGTTTCTGACAATTAACTGCCAGCTTTTCAACATGAATCACCTAAACCAGTGATGGAGGGCTGGACGTGCCGGTTATGTCTTCAACAAAATTGTCATAGAGAACATGTGCAGACCAGGTATTCGAACTCACAAACCTGTGATATATGTAGATTTAATGTTCCTAAGGACTCAGCAATTTTTTGTCAGGCTACTCTTCGAGCAGGACAACCAGCTAATTTTAACTATTTCCACTGCAATTTCAACTCATCCTGAGCCAATATCTACTCGTAATTATGAGCAGTCAAGTGGATTTGTCGAGCCCTGCTCCTGTAAGTCTGCTTCCCCACAAGATTAAAGGAAAATAAATCAATTACCATGAGGATTTCTGAATGTCTGAATGAGTATTTCTGGGGTATGCCCAATTGTTTGGTTCCTTGTTTTCAAAGCTTGAGGGCTTCGCACATTTACTACATCAGCTAACTCAACAATTTCTCTCCCACACTTTTTACATAAAAAGAAATCTGAAAAACAGAAAAAAATGGTAACTACCCAGTTACATTGTTTCTATCAAGATTTTACTCAGTTATTAAGATAAACTGAATAATACTAAGGTAAAACTTAACCAGTCATACATACAGAGCTTATATGTTTGAAGTAGAGTTATGACCAAAAAATAGGCATTTTTACGGTTATTGGCCAAAAATAGGGTAGGAAGTTGCAAAACTTACTCCTCTTTTTTTCTAGACATACTTTTCATAATGTGGAGGTACAATATGTCACCTAATACTTTCATACTTGGAATTTTGTGATTAGAAATTAATGGGTTGGCCCTAAAAATAGGGTTGATCAGGTTAACATGGCAATTTTGGCTATCTTTCCAAGCCTTAGCCTGCTTTTTCTGAAGGCATGTAATGATGTACTTTGCAGTCTAGTTTACTTCTTATTCTAGTGACAATTATTCAACAAAGCATGAATTTTACATTATATGTACACTGCAAAACCTTGATATTAATGAGACCACCCTAGGGACCTGAATAATCAGTCATATTGATGAGGATGTCTCATTATCAAGCTGAATTAAAGGGGAGTTATTGAAAGCCATTAGTTGTTACGAGAGATTGATCACTATTTGAGGTTTTCTATAATTTCTGTACAATATAAATGCTATATGAACATGTGGCAGTTTGACAAAAAATTCTATTCAGTTCTTTTTTTGTCAAATCTAGGGAGAGGCACAAAAACTTATTCTGTAAGAAGTCTGTGACAAGATAAATGTAACACTGTAAGCTAAAACAATGACAAAAAGGTCAGAAACCAAAATTTACTTTCAGATATTTATATCATTCTATTTTTACACACCATAAATTGTGCTATTATGCATAATCCATAAATTATGTGCCTAACAATGCATTTAAAACTTGCCAGGCCATTCAGTACTTTGATCTGTTAAAGGGAAGCAACTCATTAACAAATTATAAGTGAATGTAGAAAGCAAACAAGTTTGTTACAATGATATATCGATCTTTTACAAAGAGAAGGTTGTAACAACTTCTTTTCTGAATATTACAAATCCAGTTAAGCAATGATAACATTTGTAAATTGAGTTAATTATAACATCGATGTTACGTCCGAAATCTATCCTAGTTTGCAAAAACAGTTACGTAGGCAAAATAGAAAAAATAATATTTAAAGAATACAACAAATCGTAGCATATTAGCAAGTTGAAAGTAACATGCCATGGAACTCGTGAGAAGACGCGTCGATCGCAAAGTTAATGACAAATAAAAACATCAACACGCATAAAAATCGAAAAATTGCTGCCAGATTCACCATGGAGGCTGACATCTTGTTTGATGCACTGTGGGATATATTTACATTCCAAAATTGCATGACAGTTATCACGTGAACCACCTAGTTCCGAACCAATCAGGCCACTGGAAGGAAATCGGCAACAGCTGTTCTGATAATCAATTTTACATGCCGACAATTTCTATTTACACAAATAATGCAATAATTTAGGGATCGCAAGCATAATATATTTATCAGTTCCACAATCACAAAGCCTATTTCTCAAAACCTTATATGAAATTTATCGTGTACGTACGCCTTTCACGTGCAATTTGGATAAAAAACAAACTTCTAAAAATAACTGCGTAGTTAAATTATGCGACCTAGATAAACAGCTCCGGTACCTTTTGATTGACGTTCTGTCAAAACCAGTGTTACTAGGTCAACGCATGTAAAACAGGTAAATTTGGTCTTAGAACCACTTTCTATGAGTTATGAAATCTTCTATACCTTTTCGACTAACAGCTTACGAAGAAAAAAAAATAAAAGATGAGCTCATCTTTGAGTATTTAATGAAATTTAAAAATAAACAGCTGATCTAAGCAACCTTGACTTTCGAAACCGGTCCTTCGACCAATCAAATACTGGAGGTGTGTACTTCTAATCCAATCAAATACACAATTCAGCTCACGTGGTTTTGTTGATATCGTCAAGTAATCCCGCCCATAAATAGACATCAAAACAAACCGGCTGAAATACCGGCATATGTTTGTTGACGAAAAGTTAAATTGTAATGTGAATATTTCGATAATCTGCGTCCGTTAATGTGTGAATTGAGTTGTAAGGTGTCGTTTGGCGGAAATCTGGAAGAATTTGATCAAAATGTTTGGGACTAGGAGGCTCGCTAAACGATCAATTATTGGGACTCGGGTTGCGGCGAAATGGCAAGATGGCCGATATTACCCCGGTGTTATAGAAGGAGAATATTGCGAGGAATCTCCGTTTAACGATGCTGTGTATACAGTTAAATTCGAAGATGGATATGATAAAACTATTCCAGCGAAAAGTATTATCGGGCCCGGGTTTCAGTCGAACTCGTCAGCTTTGTTGAAAAATGGACAAAAAGTATTTCTGACTTTGAATGGCCGGGAGGTCACCGGTATTGTTATAAACCATGATACGGACACGGACGAGGTGCTTATCAGTGCTCAGCTGTCAAATGGCAACGATTTGGAGGTGTCTAAAAGAATTGATGAAGTGAGACTTATGAAAAGTAGAAAATCCGCGAGACTCGCTGATCAGGACACCGATTATTCCAAACTTGCAGATCTTCAATTAACAGAGTCGAAGAAACGTACTGTGTCGTCTGGAATCGATGTTCCTAACAAACACAGGTAATAACACTGCATTAATTAACAAAGTGTTTCTGAATGTTTATTGTTTTGGCTATTAAAAACAAAACTATTATCAAATTTTAATCTTGCTATTTCAAAACATGTTGTAATCCATTTTTTTCTTAAAATACCAACACAGAATAAGGTAAGTGCTTATAAACTTATGATTACTTGGCTCCATCATCAGAATAGTTTGACTTTCTAAGTCTGTCTGTGGGTTGGCTACTTTGCTCAACTTATTGCTAACACATTCCATGCTACTCTGTTGACTGAGCCATCATTTTGGCTATATTCAAAATATTGATTGAAGTTCAGCATCATGCTTTAGAATGGCTTATAAGTTATTCAGACCCAGAGTTAGTGAGTACACTGTGCAATATTAAGAAATAAAATATTAAGTATATGAATGTTTAACTTTGGAAAGCACTTGACAGAAACCCAATTTATTTTGTTTACTACTGTGGTAAAATGTGTGTGTGTGTGAAGATTCTGTACTGTGTTAACATTTGAACTTTGTACTTCGGTATTTAGACATACAAATTACCATATAATTATAAGTCACATATATTCCTTTTTGTGTAGCCTTTAGTTTTCATCTTATAAAATTTTGTAGACATTGTTAAGCTTTTAAGAAAATTCACAAATTCTGGGTCATTAAAGCTATAAATTGTGTGAAATAAATTTTGTAACTTCTGTTGAGTATAAATTACAAATTTGGTCATGAACAAAAGTTTTAGTAAAGTGTGACCATATAGAATGATACACAATGGTTATTAAACGGCTGGAACTACACTGTTTAAAGTATAAAAATGTACCCAGGACAGGGCTTTCATTTGACCCTTAAAACATCATTTGACTCTTGAAATTAGTAAAATAAAGCTTATGGCTCTTGACAATTTGTACCAAAGGATCAATTTTACAATAACATTAGAAGGAAATTTTGTTGACTCTTCAAATTATTGTCAGCCAAGGATCATTTTTTATCCTCAAGTTTTGATGTCTAATGAAAACCTTGCCAGTGGTCAAATAGTGCATTTTAAAATTTGCTGAGCGTAGGAAAGATTGTTTGAAATATCACAGATGCATGGAGAGCATATTTTTGAAGGCCATATAATAATAGTGATGATCAACAAAACCACCCAATGTTGACAGAAAGCCATCTACTCTCCACAGAAACTTTAGTGTTACCTTAAAGTTATTTATAAATATTTGTTACAATAGATGCCTTACATAATGTCATCATATGATAAATTGACATTTGGTCTCCTTTGTTTCATTTTTATTAGAATATGTTGTGTTAAATCAGGAGTTAACAATACACAAACATTTACTATAAATACTACCTACGTATTTATAAATGACATATTGGCTGTTTCTTTGCTTACATTTACTCATGTTTTATAGGATCTTTACATTTCATGCTTCAGTAAGCAGACAATTAATAGAATTAATTAGATTCTTGTGGAAATATGAGAAGATTTTGATTGTTTTGTTCGATCATTTATAATTGGTAGTCGCGGCTGTGGTCCAGTGGTTAGTGCACTGGACTTGTAACCCGGAGGTCCAGGTTTGAATCCGGTCATGGCAGGTCATACCCTTCTATGAAAATTTTACAAAAATGTTGATTTTCCTCCGTATGTGGAGAAGGTGCCAGCTCCTTGTGGAAGAGTAAGTAAGTAAGTACTAGTTAGTATATAACTACAGTCCAGGAAAACTGCATGTTTAGGTGAACCGGTCGCCGTATATAAATGAAAAATTGTTGAAAAATGACGTTAAACCCCAGTGACAATAAGTCACATAAAAAACAAAAAACAAATTTATAATTGATACTGTTAAAAAATATTTCAGTTTCTATTATCCAAAATTAGTAATGCTGAGTTCATAGAAAGTTACTGAAGAGAACAATCAACTTGAAGTTAGTTTCTGTATCACATGTTGGTATTGCTTACATACCATGAGGCCTAAACAAAAAAAGGTTTGTTTCTGGTTACATGCCCCCAAAAATATGAGTTGGTTACCAACTCGGTAGGAGGAGATTTTTTTTATTTTATAGTTTTTTTTTACGTAATTTTTTATATCGGCACCACTGTATGGGAATATGTGTGCTGTAATATTACAATATAGTACAAATTTTTGGATGCCATAAAAACTTATGAGTCGGTAGGTTGAATATTGGGTCAGTCAGGTAACCGGGAACAAAGCTTTTTTGTTTTAGGCCTGATTAGATATCACTACTGAAGCTGACCATTATCACTTGTAGTACCTTTATTGTTAATAGATAATAGGTAACAGATGTAAAGTAAAATGATAATAGGTAACAGTGTAGGGAGGGCCTGTAGTTAGCAGTAATCAGGTCCCTTAATTAAGGATGGTATGAGAATAATACTATTATAAAGGCATGGCCCCTTAAAGGGTCAGTAAAAATTGTGGGGCTGTTTTTACTAAACCTGTAGGTCTTGTTTGTGAATGTAATGTTTGGGTATTGTTTTAAGCATTTTTTTAGCTTAGTCATCAATTTTAAGTTAAAATTCTTGCTAATGGTATATTTTCAAATTATCTGCCTTTAACTGTAAACTGTTGGCTATGGAACTTGAGAGTAATTAGGTTATATGTAAAAAAAATGTTAGTTTGCTTTGACGCAACTCAAAAACTCTTAACATTGGGTAGGTAGGTAGGTAGGTAGGTAGGTATAGGTAGGCATTTATTTGCTTATTTTGCTAAAAAGTATAATTTATACTTAACTGTGCAGAAGTATGAAAAGCTGGAATAAATATGAATTTTTTTTTGTCAAAATAGCTAAACAATTCTGGGCTGGGGATTTTTAAATGAGTCAGTTATGTTAATACAACCCAGTGATTTTTTAAGTATGGCCTTGATAGTTCATTAACTTTTTTCCTTTACAAAAAGGCAGCATGTTATTATATCAAAAAGGGGCTAGCTTAGCAAAGGTGTATCTATAAAACCACACCTTGGCCCCTCAAAGTTTGAAATAGATGGGGGGGGCAAATTCATGCAAAAATACTCAGGGAAATCAGATTTAGTGATGTCTCGCCTTGATGAATCTGTCTAGATATTTTAAACACTGGTTGCCGTCAGTCTAACAGTTCATGTTTGCATCAGTATGTCGTACAAAAATAACTCAAGATTGTTTAAAAGGGAAATCTATTTTATATTTTTTTTGTTTTTGGTTGTGTAAAATGTCATTCATATTCATTATAGGATCTCAGATAACCCCTGTTCCCATTACTTCTTTACAAGATGTAATCTTTTTTTTTTCAATCAAGGCATAGAATAACCTATGAGCCTATGAGGTGTCTTACAGTTGTCCATACAAACTTGCCACTTTCACCCTTCATTATTAAATCATCTGACAGGAAACTTGAGAAAAATGAACTATATCAAACCCTCTCCCCTGCACACCCCCATCCCCCCAAAAATTTTATGATAACCCCTCATATGTAAACAAACCCAGCCAATTTCCTGATTATTTATAAGTAATCCTTTTACGACTGTGTTCCTGACCTTTAATCTGTCAATGTCCAGTCAGTCACGGCTGAGGTATGGTCAGTTTATTCCTCTTCACACCGAAATACACAGCGGTCACTTTTGACCTAGTTATGCAACAGATAAATGACCTGTGGGCTATTTGGTTGTAGTGTATTGAAAAAAACAGTATAATATCTGACAGGTATATGATTAATGGTCCAGACACTGACCTGACAAATGTACACTAATTAAATGGTATTATTAAGATCAATAAAGACCTATTTAAAAATATTTTAAATGAACAGTAGACCTCGTGCCAGAATTTTTTTTCATGTTTGTATCAATGTATCAATTAATGTCAGAATTTTCTATTGAGTTTCTGGTATGTTTGTTCAGACATTATTTGAATGCATGAATTAATTAATTATTTGATAATTTAAGTGTCATTATATACCCTAAAAAATAAATAAAAAAGCCACAAAATAAATAAACAAATAAATAATAAATAAAAATTTGCAAACAGTCATGCTATTTATTCATGTAGATGTAATCTTGTATGAAAATGTTATCTTTTATCATACAAAACAGTTATCTATCAATTATATAACTATTTGATTTATAATTAATTGTTATCTTCATGATTGAAATCAATCATGATAAGATTGTTTAAAGTTTCTTTAGAATTGTATAAAGTTGTAAAAATTAAAAGTTTTGTCATTTATATTATATACTGTACTTCTTCGAAATGAAGACCATCCTTTGCATCAAAGAGATTAAGTCTTAATAATGAGGTGGTCTCATTAACATTTGGAACAAAAGATTTATAGAAAACCTGTCAGAAAATAGTTTGTCATTATAATTAAGTGGACTTTAGCAAGGTCTCACCGTACTTGTCTGATCAAATATTCAAATAATCAGTCCAAGAATTTATTGTTCAATTCTTTTTGGTGTTAAGCACAAATCAGCTTTCTCTTGTATTAACTACTGGTCACTTACCTGGCAACTGACCGGTCATTTAAATACAAATTATGTAGGACTCTGGCCAATTGTAAATAATTTCTTGACCAAGGATAAATATTGTTTATTATGTGCGCATTGAAAGTATATGAACTTGAACTTGTCACCATTTTAATAATTTCAAATATTTAGTGTCATTGACCCTTTAAAAAACATTTTATCTCACTGCATGATATAAATGGTCATATATATATGAGATAATGTTTGCATAACCATAGGTTGGGTTTGTGACTTGGGCTGAAATGACCCCTTATCTCATTTTCAGAGGGAATATGGGTAAATCTGTACATGATCAAAACATTTCCTTGTTGATTCTTATGCAAGATTTTGTTTTATAATCTCTTAATATTATTCACCATCAATGATTTGATTGGCAACAACTTTTTTCCATTATGCTTGCCCAATTTTAAAAATGGTGTAAGCTGGCTCCACCCCTCCTTCTTAACCCTGCCCTCATTACCTAACCCAACCCTCATTACTATAATTTATTTGATTGATTGGCAAAGACTTTTTTCCATTATGCTTTCCCAATTTAAGAAATGGTGTAACCTGGCTCCACCCTCCTCTCTCTCAACCCTGCCCTTATTTCTTAACCCCACCCTCATTACATAATCCTGCTCTCACCAATGGGTATTTTCAATCAATAGTAGCCTGTTCTGCCGCGGTAAACATCAGTTTTATTCAATTTAGACCAAATGGTTACGTACAAGACCTGGCTGTCCTGTACTGGATTCAATTTTTTTCATACAGAATATGTCATGTGGCAACTTTTCCAGCTTTAACAGTGAAGGATGACCCCAGGTGTACATCCGGGTAGAACCACCGACCTTCCAATGATTTTTCAAAAAATCTAATTACTCATATCAAAATTGAGCTTCAAGATTTTTGTAAACTTGTGAGATTTTTTTCTTATCTCAAACCTAATGATATTTTCAGACACTCACATGAGCAAGATGTGCGTATGGATGACAGTAAACAGAACATAATGATCGGTGAAGATGATGATCATGATGTAGAAATGATGGACGATAACATTGCTGCAATGGTTTTGACAAGCCTTAGTTGCAGTCCACAGTCACCGAATTATACCACACAGGATTTTAAAGGTAAGAACTTTTTATTTTCATACATTTTCAAGGGACTCAACTCTTAATTAATACCATAGAGTCAAAATAGTAAAAACTCAAAAATATGCTTTTTTCACTGCACTTTAATGTCACATCAACATTTAGTGTTATATGGTGACTTCCAGCTTGAGCGATCGATGGGGGAAAACCCTAGGCATACACATGTCCTCAGCTTCCTCACATGTCATTTGTCTGAGCCTGGGTGAGATTTGAATGAACAACAGGGAGGGGCTAGTAATTGTTTGACCATGACAGCTCAACTGCAGAGGCTTCTACAAATAAATAGTGTTTCAAGTTTAAAACCAAATCGACAATGTAAAATCTGGTCCTGGACATTTTCAGTATTTTAGTATAAATACAACAGCACCATTGCATTCTTCATGTTTGTGCAGATATTACAAAAACCGGTCTGCTATCATCCAGTACTTCTAGTAGTGGCTTCTATAGCAACCAGTCAGAGCGGAGTGACCCTTCACCTCCATCGTCCAGTCACCTCAGCGAGAGTGCCCCGGCCAATACAGGAATGATATTTTCATCTTTTCCACACGACGATGGACTGGAGCTGGAAGAAGGAAAATCCGAAGGGGACATCAGCCCGAATGCTAAAGTAAATAATTTTTGATTCTGCATTTTTTCTTTCTGTGTGACACCAATTATTACTTTGATGTTGCTTAGCCAAACAACATTTCAAATGAATTCAAAGGAGTTAAATCAGTTTGTACTGATTTTGGGAAGGCAGGTAATTGAAATGATATATTTCTCAAATATTGCCCTATACTGTGATGAACAGTTTCAAATAAAGGGAGGGAATTCTTTTATCATTTCGATAATTTTTGTTAATCTAAGAAAGGTTACACTTAAGCTTAATACTTCAATCTTCTTTTGTAGATTGTTGTTAAAAGAACAATGTTCAAATGTACTTGGCCTGGGTGTAATAAAGTTAGTTCTACTTGCGCTGCTATTGAGAAACATGTCAGAGATCACCTTGGGTAAGTATGTTTAGTGTTTTAAAATCTGTAGCAGTCTACAAATACAGCCCTGTCATTGGTCAATATCATGACTGTGTGCAGAATTAACCAATCAGGAGCTTAAAAATTTTGACTGGTCTATAACCCAAAATCATTGACCAATGATTCAGAGGACTGATTTTAGACTTTTAGATTATTTATGAATTACTTTCATGTGTATATTGGAGCGAATTGCCGCAATATTTAATGAAGATGTCATATATTGTAAAGTGGTAGACCTTTATTCCAGATATTTGTATCAGTAAATGTGTGGCCTTTTTCACAGGTTTGCTTTCCTATTTTTTTTCTTATTTATTTCTAAACATGATTTCATACTTTGGAGACACAATTTGTCCGCAATACTTTCATACTTAGGATTTTTCTGTTTGAAACTTTAATGTTGGCACGAAAAAAGATGGTCAGTTAGTTGGCTGGAAACACTACTATCACAACTGTTTTTTTTGCTGGCCTAATGAAAAAGTTTGCATCTGATATCAAATGATTGTTATTGTGATGTATATAACGTTTGTGTTAGATCGTGTTTTTTGTTTTCATTACAGTCAGTCCTGTGTTTGTGGCTGCCTCTGAATAAAGACCTCCCTGTGAATAAAGACTATTCTTTGAAAAACCATCATTGATTATTAAGAACAAACTCTGAATAAAGGCCATCTGTCAATAAAAGCCACAATTTGTCTTTCCTATGGGTGGCTTTTGGTTGCTGGTTTGATTGAACTTTAGTTTTACATTTTATGTTACTATTTTTAGAACATGCAGTTACTTGTTTATGTTACTATTTTTAGAACACCAATGAAGGAGAAAGATGACAGCGAGACTGACTCCTGCGGGGAAGAGGAATTTTATTACACTGAAATCGAAGTCAATGTTGAAAACGTAACTCAGGGCTTTTCTGACATGTGTTCATCGAACAACAACTCACCCCCATTTGTGAATAATAACGAACCAATCAATTTCTCAATTCCAGATCATGATTATCAGAAAAAGGTAAGTATTTATGGCAGTTGCCTTGGTAACAGAAAATTTAATATATACTGTAATGCAAACAACCGTGGTGCTTATTTTGTACCCATTGGTAGTTTTGGGCCATATGAACAACACATCGTTAATCATCTTCTGATCCTAGTTTTAAAGGTTACCGTATTTAAGGTGTATAACACACACATTTTTTCACTTAGAAATCTATAAGAAGTTGGGGGTGTGTCTTACAACAGAACAAACCAACGACATGTTTTCCCCAGTCGATATTGACGGTAGACGAAAACGTATCATCTCGGACCTGGATTTCATCAAATTAGATGCGTCTTATACACAAGAATACATATTTTCCCTCTGATTTTGATCAAAAACGGGGGTGTGTCTTACACACGACTGTGTCTTATACACCATTAAATATGGAAGTTCTTTTAATGATACTCACATGACTGCTTTTAAGAAGGTCCTGAAATCTTTTAGACAGCAGCTTCAGTTTATTTTTTATTTTTATATATTTGATTTATTGATGTAATTACTATTTTAATCCCTATCTTTAGTTTATTTTTTATTTTTATATATTTAGTTTATTGATGTAGTTACTATTTTAATCCCTATCTTTAGTTTATTTTTTATTTTTATATATTTGATTCATTGATGTAGTTACTATTTTAATCCCTATCTTTAGTTTATTTTTTATTTTTATATATTTGATTTATTGATGTAGTTACTATTTTAATCCCTATCTTTAGTTTATTTTTTATTTTTATATATTTGATTTATTGATGTAGTTACTATTTTAATCCCTATCTTTAGTTTATTTTTTATTTTTATATATTTGATTTATTGATGTAGTTACTATTTTAATCCCTATCTTTAGTTTATTATTTATTTTTATATATTTGATTTATTGATGTAGTTACTATTTTAATCCCTATCTTTAGTTTATTATTTATTTTTATATATTTGATTTATTGATGTAGTTACTATTTTAATCCCTATCATCGAAACTTTCAGGAATTCAAGCAAACTTTTGCGTCTAGTGTGCCTTCTAACAGTACGATGTTTGGTCAAGCCCAGGCCATGCCTATTCCGATCAAAGTTAACGAAATTCAAAGATCTCTTTCTTGGCAAAACTCTCATAGTTATGCAACCAGTGTAAGTGAATAAAATCTTTTCAGGAGACCAGTCTAAAAGTTAAGCATCTGATTGGTAGGTTATGATGATTGTAAAAATTGACCAATGAAATTGCTTTATTCTTGGACTGGTTTTCAAATTCTGATTTTGCTAGTATCAGCTAACAGACATTATTTAAATTATGATCTTAAGAATATTTGATACCAATTGTGATGCAAGTTATTTCAAGTTACAGTGACATTATTGATGGAATTTTTCATCAACATTGATACCTTATTTTGAGGGTTGTATAGAACTCAGGAATCTTATCTATAATTTATAAAACAATTGAAATTCCATAAAAAATACAAAGCTATTCCTCTTCATGCTTTAACCAGAGTCTAAACATTTATATGCATGATATGTATTATGTATTTTGTAGCCGTCACCTCCAATCAGGATTTCAAACAAACCGTCACCTCAAGAACGTCTGCAACAACATCAGGCCCAGTCGCCAAAGATTCACATGTTCTCATCGCCGAAATCTCTGAGCATTCATAAAAAACCGAGAAGTGAGGTGCGTAAATGTAGGAAAGTATACGGTATGGAAAACCGAGACATGTGGTGTACGCAGTGTAAGTGGAAGAAAGCTTGTACAAGATTTCTGGAGTAGAATCTGAGAATGAAATGTTCCAGTTGTATTAAGACTCAAGGGAGCAGCAATTATTTGTGAAATGAAATTATTGAAGCTGTCAAGGGAGCAGCAATTATTTGATTATTGATTTTACCGTGCTTGGAGTATTCATTGCACCAGAATTGATTGAAAGACCATGAGTGCTGTTTAAAGTTACACATATTTTTACAAATATTTATGTTTACAGTATAAGGGGATTAGGGGACAGTCTTTATGTATAATATTATGTTATTGTACCTTGACTAATGTTTGTGTTACCACTTATATTGTGGTAGATTGTTTCAGCTTTGGTCATTTTGATTGCTCAAGTAAACTAATTGAAGTAGGAAAAAATATGTAACAGTTACAATCTAACAGCCAGAGTATTGGCTGTTCAGCAAGTAGGGAAGGGGGCGGAGCTAAGATTGGTCATATGATCACATGATACTTAATGCATAGTTTGTTAATCTGGCCAGCTTAAACCAAATTGTAGTGTCAGTGTATGTTTTCCTCTTCAGTGTTGAAGATTCGTATTTTAATCTCAGGTCACTGTAATATAACAAAATTGGTAGTCTTAGTAAATAAGTATATATATATTATATGTAAGTGGTAACCATGGTAACCATATTGATGGTTTCATACAAAACTTGTGTACTAAGGTTTTTTGTGGGGTTACCATACAGCACATTTTTTTTGCTAATCTTCATGAATTTTTTCGTTTGGGAATTAATAATCTCCACAGAAATCTGTCATAGGACAATGCCTTTCAGACTGCGTTAAGATCATCCTATATTACATGTATGGAATCATGTTCTTGTTATCATGTTTGGAGTACTGCAAATAAAAAAAGAATTAATAAAATTGAACTGTTTGGAACAAAATCATAAAAACTAGCACAACTTTAAAATACTCAATTGTTAATCAGTTTTGTACTAAATCATTAGTTATTTGTGAGATCTGAGTTTTAGTCTATTGTCATATAGTTACTATAGTAACCTAAAAGCAGAGTTATTTTTGGTATGGTTGTACTTAAAATGCTGACATTTTCTCATTTTGTTTTAATAATAATGCCATTACATCTTGTGGATATCAATGTTCACTGATTTTCTTAATTTTAATTATTTAAAGGATTTCATGATTTCACACAGAATTTCATGATTTTATGGGGATTTTAATGATTTCATGGGAATTTTCATGAATTTATGGGAATTTTCATGTTTCATATGGATTTTCATGATTTTATGGGGATTTTCATGAATTATGGGGATTTTCATGATTTCATGGGAATTTTCCTGATTATATCAAATGGAATATCATGTTATCATGCGTGATTTTATGACCTGATGCTGAATTTTCTATGGAGTGTCATTACTTTGTGTGCAACTTCATAGATTTTGTTTGAAATTTGATAGCTTCATAAAACGTTTCAGAATTTCATTGTATTCATTATGATCTCAAGACACTTACAAAAATAAGTTTTTTTTAGTGTCACTATGCATGTTGTCAATATTACTTGCAAATTACTGGTATGTATAAATGCTCTCTTGATCTAAGTTTTTCTTCTAATTTGGAAAATTCTTCTCTGCCATTACTGGTCTGTTTACAAGATACTGTCTGATATTACTTTGAGCATTGGTAAAAAAATAATATGAAGATTGATTGTCAAATTTAGCCATAGATTTTTATGATAGATTCATGTATCTTTGAATTTGAATTTGTGCATTTTTTCCCTGTGATTAATTATGTCATGACAAAACAATTAATATTTCAAGGCATTTTCTTTCTATCTGTTACATTATGTGGTGTTTTGTAGATTCCTAAATATTTTTAATCGAGGTTTCTAATGTTGCTGTCTAGAAAGAAATTAAACCTTTTTTGTCGCCGTAATCTGTTTGAACATTTTTTTTGCATGTTTGTCGGAGGAGAGAATGGTCAACCATTCAATGCAACAAGATTGTAATTATATGTACATAAAAAGTTACCACTTTTTGACATTGAAGGGGATGGCCATTCATATTTTGTTCTGAAAAAAAAATGAAAATTAAACTATATCTGTATTGCCATATTATAATTTTGTCAAGATGCAATTAACAATTTTCATTTATCCATGTTAATTTGTCACCGGTGTTTTGTAAATAGTCATATATACATGTATATACATATGATATGTTACGATAGCAATGCTGTTATTTTTTTCGCATGTCTATATTTTTATTCATTTTTACCACTTAAATGTTTCTTTGATTTTAAGATATTCTATCATTGTACATGTTTTACCATTGCTTCCAGAAATCGTTACCAAAATGAAAAATGTTTGTTTTTGAGATAACCCAAGATTATTTTTCATGCTAATAAAATGATGACTAAAATCGGTCCTTTAAACTGATTTAATAATTGTCGGTATGGGTGCATTATAAACAAATAATTTTGTAATGAATGGCCTTACTTATATGTTACTTGTGTACTACTGTGCTGTTCCTTTTTTTTAAATTATTTTATGAATTTCGGGGTTCATATGTCCATATTTGTGATCTTGTATGATTATTTGATATATCTCAGTCAATTAGGTATCAAAAAATGTACGAAAAATTTGTTTGAATTTGAAAATATGCAAAATTTTTGCTTATTGTGAGAAGTGTGCTATTTGTGTATAAAACTGAGCTATGTGCTGCTGGTAACTGATTTTAACACAATATAGCACAGTCAAACTTGAGAACATAGGCTGCTGATCAGGAGAGAAGAAATACGACCTTTGTGGATAGTTGGCCTTTATTCAGAAGTTTATTTGGTACGTTATATCAACAAGTGTTTGCTAATGAGAGGCTGTTGTATGCATGGTGGCTTTTATTAACAGGTGGCCATTATCTTAGGTTTGATTTTTATGTCCAATAATTAACAAATTTTGTAGACCAGTCAAAATTGGTCTTACTTTCACTTTGGGTTTATTATGCAAGATGGCTACTTGTGTTTCAGCTGCATGTCAGTATGACGAAATACATAATCTTTTTGCCTTGAGTCATGACATCAGTATTTTTTAAATTTGGCTCTAACTTATTATAGCTACATAAACTTCTTCACTTAACGTAGATACAATAGTTTTGCATCAAAAGTACAAAATATACATTTTTAATAGGGAAGATTTCTCTTTTTTCCTGATGCAAAAAAAAATCTTACGTGATTAATGTTATTAATTATCAGTTTATTAATTTTCATAATCAACTATATCCAGCTAATCAGGAAATTTTAAATATTTGTGCTTACTTTTCTTTCATCATTTTTCAGTCATTGAATTCTCCGATATTTCCCGTATAAAGCATATTTTAACCATTTTCTTTCTTATTTTTAAAGAAATGAATGGTAACTAACATTAATTTTTTATATAAGCGTTAGATTCTCATGTTCACTCCAAAGCCAGTATGTACATGTATTTTTCTACGTTAGTGCTTAGTATTTCAATGCCGCCTATAATTTGTATTACCAAATATTCCGTTAAAAGCAACCCTCTTGATAAATACATTTTTCCAACTTTTTTCACTAGGTTTATTGCTAGTGTTTGAAGTTAAGAGTTTTTAAGTGCTTTTGGATATTTTATGGTGAGACATGACTTCGTTTTTTTCTCAAAAAGGGATGGGAGCATAATGTAGGGGCCGGGGCGTTGAAATCTGATGTATTTCTGTATTCACTTAGTCATTATACTTTACCATTTGTTGTTGTCTTCACATAAGAAATATGTTTGTAAGCTATTCTTGAAGGCTGTGACTTATGTCCTGATTATTTTCATGTATAAACCATGTTTCATTTAACTATGGTAACTTAATTTTGGCAGTATTTTGATCAGCTTTGAATGTTGCTATACTTGTTTCTGTCTGTAATTAATTTGCCTTGAAAGTTGTTTTCAAATTCCTGACTAATTTCCAGTGAACGATTTTTTAACCATCCACCTTGTACAACTTAATGTTTCCAGTATGTTAGAATGCTCTTAACTATATTGGTGGTCTGATTGTCAAGTTCAAATATAGAAGAAATATAGAAAAAAAATCTAGAATTGAGTGGTCATTATAATGGTGTGGGTGTATATTGAGGTGGACATAAATTAAGGTTTCACTGTACATGCATATCATTGACAGTACATTAGTGTTATGATTGTGGGTTATTTCTTCAGGGCATTTTTTCAAAGAAATTTCTTTTTCTTTCTGTTTTTTTTTACAATTTGTTTGCTTAAGCTATTTTTAAGTTTTAGAATATATTGTATGTGATAAACTGTAGATGTGCAATAATTTGTTAAAATATCAGATCATGCTGTGCATGCTTCTTAAGATAAGAAAGATAATTTGATCCTTGATTTAAATTTTCGATTGAATTACCTCCCCTGAGTATTATTAGCAGATGCTTAACTGGTCCCCATTCCATGTCGCAGTACAACCAAAGTCAATGGGAACCAGTTTAAGTAGATGCCTGATTGAGTTATCTCCCTTTACATTGTTTGTTATGTAGGTAGGTTATAATATTGTCATACTAAGATTGCAATCAATTTTGTTTATAAATATTGTGTTATAAAGGGGGATAACTCTTGAAAATTCAAAAATATAAATATATTTGTATATTAGGTGTGTCTCTGTTATGATAAATGTTAATTTAGTGTTGTCTGACCGAGAAACAAACTATAAGCTTACAGACAATTGGTGATAATTATCAAGTTAAAAAACTTGTTGGTATGTATTATGCAATAAGACGAGAATTGATTACTTATATGAATTTTGACAATCTTGCTTGACACAAAAAATTTTTTGCTATTTCATTTCATATTCAGTCCACCATTCTATGTAACACCATTTATGTTTCTCTCAAATACTTTAAACATTGGATATTTTCTTAACAAAAAATGTTAATGTTTTTTTACATTGATAGGTTAGTTGTAAGAATACATATAGGCCTATAACTAATCGCATTCGGCACACTTTGACCGATTCTGTCAAATCTCGGCTGTACCCTGTAAGCCAGCTTGGAACTACTTAGAATTTCCATGTTGCAAAACTGACAACTAAGGCAGCCTCCATGATAGGAATGCCTTTCAAGTTTGTTTTTTGTCTCATGCAATGTATTGTAGAAAGCAAAATGTTACAGGGCCTGAAGGACAAGTCGGAAATGAAAACGCTGGACTGTCTTCAACAGGGGCCTTTTTGAGAACTTCATTGTTTGGCGATAATATTTCCTTAGCAGTAAACTGCTGTCAGGTAGCCCCTATACAAATGTAATAGTAGATGCATATTAAGCTACTACGTACATCAAAGGTTAGATGGAGGTACAGAATTGGCCAAAGTGTCTTCAATGCTGTTTATAGAAGCATTACTTGTACATTTTTTAAGGTAACGTAAAAAAATTTCATTCATAATTGAACCATATCCAGCATTTTTTTATCATGGCCTTAGTTTGAAGTTGACGTTTAACCCTTTTGCCTCATAAGAATATTTCGTACTCTTCCAAATTCAAAGCAAATATACAAAACATCAATTTATTTAAGAAAATTTGGTTATTTCTCAATGACAGATTGGAAATCATTGTGGCAAAAAACGCCATTACTTATTACAAGCGATGGTTTCTTTTGCCACAATGTTTTCAAAAGTCGTCTGCTTCTTCAGATGTGGGGAAATACAGTATTATGAGGCAAAGGGTTAATGTGAGTTTTTCATTCATAATGGAACTGAATTCAGCATTTTTTTTTATCATGGTATTAGCTTGAAGTATAATACACTTGTTATGTACAGTTAAACCTGTGAATAGTGATCCTAAAAGGGAGAGAAAAAGTATGGTTTCGTGCACTGTCTGTCTCTAATCATGTGGTTTATTTAATCATAACATCAATAGTTGCATTCTAACGAGTGGCTGTGGTTGACATGACGAGTGTTATTCACAGGTGACCCTTAACTCCAGTTAGACTGTAACCGTAGACTGGCTTTCAAATCAGTTAATATCATTTAAGAAGTGATTTTCCTTCACTCATCAACTGAATCAGTGTGAGAAAAATGAGTTTTATAACTATGAAGTGATTTCCATTCACTCATTCATCGTCTTGTTCTAATTCTGCATAAATATAGAACATTTTGTTCTGTCTATTCTTTTTATGAAGTTGAGAAGTTTTCGTCCTCTTGAAATTTCACGTGATTGAGGAAGCGTTAATGTTTTTCATCATTATGTAGTGACTTGTGTTATTTTGTATGGATGTGCTTTAATGTTTTCTGCTGTAAATAATGTATGATATCGTATTGAGGAGCACTTGTTAATTCTGACTGTTAGCCTGTGTTTTAGGTTTTTCTTGTTTGTAATTATCTGGACTATTTACTCAAATTAAACTGTTAAAAATTAAGTGGGTTTTAGTGTATGCTTGTTTTTCTTTGTACAGTCGAACCCTTACACTAAGACCACTATGGGAGTGAATTGTGACCTCTGTGCACTGTATTTGTTTATTTCAATGGGGTATAATGTCACGCCAAGAGCCACGGTCATTTGGTGAATTTTCCAGCTTGATGGAGGAATGCCCCAGGCCTACCTCTAGGTAAAACCACCAACCTGTAGCCAGCTTCCTCAAAAGGAAATATGTCTGGTCCATTGTGGGATTTAAACTTGCATCAGTGAGGGGCTAGTGATCACTAATTAGAAACAATAACCACTTTAACGACACACGCCTATTTGTGTGCACTGTCAAGAGGTATATATTTTTTGTTACATCAATAAAAGTGGCCTTTGAGAACAAGAGGTCATAAACCAAGGAGTGACTGTATAACGTATAGCGTAACTTTTCAAAAAACAAATCTTCAAAATTCTAAAAATTCTAAAAATTGGTGCTAAACAAACTTATGATGAATGGAGGGATGAGAATCTTCACGATAATTACACAACTATATCAAAAAGGAATGGACACAATAATGCAGTGAATGGCTGCAAAGACAACTACCATTTAAAATAAAAAATTGAACAAAAGCAATTATTTTCCAATTATTCACCACCTGTTAAGCCATCCTTAAATAACTGTTTGTTTGCTGTAATGCGACCCAATATTTTTTCAGAAAGAAGGTAGGTAAGGATTTTTTTCTTTTGATAATTCCTGAAGGCAATTACTAAATAATAAAAGAGTAAAAAAAAATATTTACAGGGAGGGTTAAAAAAAAGATGAGTTGCAGCAAGTTTTATGAGTCTGTCGCATTACAGCTAATGTAAATTTTTTTTTAACGATGGCCTAATACCATTCTTGAGAATGTTCAATATGGCTTCAACACCTCTCTGTAGGGTAATTAAAATTGTAACAATTTTTTTCTCCAATATGAGATTGAAGTAATCATTGACTCATTCAACGGCGAAAGTCTACAAACGACACAATACCAGTCAAGACAATTAGACTAATCAAATAATCACAACGTTGAGTATGAATAATTTAAACAAAAATTATATTTAATTGCACTACAGGGTGTGAGCAAAAAGTTACACTAAAAAATATTTAAAATAAACCCATTGTTTCACCAAATATCAGCAAGGCTAGAGCAGAACAGTCATTTTCAGTGTTACATTACCACAACGATTAGGGTATGCAAACTGGAAAATTTCTAATTTTTTTTCTTAACAGACCTTTGTGAGAATGCGAGGTACAATTCATCCATAATTTTTCTCTTCAGATTTTGCTGTTTGAAGAATCGCAAATGGAAAATTAGGTCAGCTGTGTAACCGTAAACACAATGATTTTTTTGGGTCTGATGTTGATTGCATTTTGTTTTGTTTTTATGTGACATTGTTACTGGGTTTTAACACTGTTTTTCAACAATTTTTCAGTTATAGACGGTGATCGGTTCACCTACCAGTTTTCCTGAACTGTATACTAACCAGTACTAACTTACCCTTCCACATGGAACCAGCAACTTCTCCACATATGGAGGAAAATTGATATTTTTGTCAAATTTTCATAGAAGGGTATGACCTGCCGCAACCTGGATTTGAACCCGGATCACCAGGTTACTGTCTGCATTCTAAAGCTTCAGAATACCACCTGATATTCATGCATCAAAAATGTTTTTCTGTAATTTGACAGTGAAGCCATTTTTTCAACATATTTTGAAGAATTACAGATCTTTAATCGAAAGTCTTCAAAGAATTCCAAAATCCTTCAAATCATCTAAATACAGTAAAACCTTGTTACCTCGAGAAGTCATCGGAACTGATTAACTGCTTGTGATAAATGTGGTGCTCATAATAACAAGGCGTTTGTTTGTTGGTTGAAAATTATACTCAAAACTGATGGGACTTCCAAAACTTCTCAAGATATGTCAGGTGCCCGTGATACTGATGCTTGTAATAATGAAGTATTACTATTTTTCTAAATATTAAGTAGTATAAATTTTGAAACCAAAAAATATGGAACACCCTGTACATGTGTAAATTATAAGAACAAAGTTTTTCACAAAGTAGGTGCCATGTTTGTGAGAAACGCAACAGATAACTTACACTACCTTGGCAAAGTTCTGGATTATACAACTTTTGGGCCACAAAAAAGACAGGTACCTCGGACATAAGGTAAAATTCATAAATTATACTTGCTGGACTAGCTGTAATGTATTTCTCCGTGTCATCTAACTTCATTTCAAGCTTCATTGAAATATCTTAAACAAATCTGGAGTTATGCTTTCAACAAAATTTATCAGAAATTAAACAGTGGGCAATAACTATGGTAGAGGTATGAATCCAGTGCTCGGAACTTCTACTCATTGTCCTAAATCTTTGTTTTAAATTTCATAAAAATGTTTTTTAGTTACACTACAGACAAAATTTATCATTACAGTTTAAAATAATAGAAATACAATATTGTAAAAAATTTTGAACAGTTTGTAGAATTTCTTTCAAGCAGAAATTGTGATTTGCAATAATTTATGGATCAAATCTTTAAAGATGAAATTTTGTATATTGTAAAATGAAACATGTTTAAACTTGCAGGAGTGTGCCATCTAAATAAAAGCATTAATATTTAAATAAATATTTCATCAGATGGAAAATATCACTCACGTGTAACTAGGAGAAATATTCTCACAGGATGTTTGCATGAACTTGTCAGCAGAAGTCATATTTAGCTCTGCATGCTATTATTAATGCACTGTGTGCTGTAAAACATGGATATAATGACCTACTCGGGAATAAATGAAAAAAAAGCATATTTCTGGACTGGTTTACTTAAAGACAAAATGAACAAATATTTTTTAGACTGGTTTACTTCAGGACAAATAAAACAACCACATATGGCTGGACTGGTTCACTTCAAGACAAATAAAATGACCTCATAGTTTTAGCCTGGTTTACTTCAAGCCAAATAAAATGAACTCATATTTTAGACAAACAAACATATATTTTTGGATTGCTTTAGGACAAATAAGATGATATCATAATATTGGACTGGTTTTCAACATTTCATCTGAATAAGAATTTGATAAGAAGACCACCTCAGTATTAAGACCAACTGTTTAAGCCCGAAAGTCGAAAGCCCGGTGGTCGAAATGTTGAGGTTTTCATCCAAATCATATTTGAGACAATCAATAAGTAACAAATACATTTTTTTAAGATTAAAACATTGCTTTATTTTCTCATTAAGATCTGACCAGATAAACAAAATAAATGACAGCGTTTAGCCTGTAAACAACGAAGGTCAACAAAAATTATAACAATTTTGGGTACATAAAGAGGCAAGATCAATTCAATTTGAACAATGGGCATCATATTCTTGTGTCATACAATTTCTGGCAAAAAAACTAACCGATTATTGTCAAGACCTTTCAATTTTCATTTTAAGTCAAACAGAGAATAACACAAAAAGAAAAGTCAAAATGACAATAGAAAAATGCTTCATAACTGGTTAATTTTAACTCTGCCTCTTAATACCGCATTTCCCAGCATATGAAGCAGACGACTTTTGAAAACATTGTGGCAGAAGAAGCCATTGCTTGCAATGGGCAATGGCTTCGTTTGCCACAATGTTTTCCACTCTGTCACAGATAAATTACCCGATTTTCTTATATAAATTGATGCTTTGTATATATAGCTTCGAATTTGGAAGAGTCCAAAATATTCCGATGAGGCAAAAAGGTTAAGCATAAAAACAGCCAGAGCAATATTCAAGCTTAAAGTCTGAAAATCCAAGAATCTGATTGGTTGATCATATATGCATAATTATATTTCTGACCAATAGCAAACTCAAGATTCAACAATGAAGGTTACTAAAAGATTGGAATATTCCGATGCTTCGATCAAGTTTTCTGCCACACTATATTACAGATTAAAAAACAAAACATGGTTTCATTTCGGAAGCTTTGACAATATATTGAAATGCGTAAGCAACCCCCAATGGTCGCTACAAAACCGCTGACAAGATTTCAACCTTTCAAGTCCAACCAGTTCGAAATATTCTGGTCTCACAACTTTCGGCTCACTATTTCTTAAGTAAAGACGATCAAATCTACACCTTGGTTTGTACTTCCCGCCAAACTCTAAATTATCATTTCTCATGGTATCCCACGTAAATTTAGCTTCTTTGCGTTGACCAGTTATTTCCCATATATCATAAAGGCCTTCCGGAATGCCGCCAACCTCTTTGATCTGAAACATAGCAACAATAATAAATGGGTTCAACCCTTCGCCCCATAAGCATATCTTGGACTCTTCCAAATTCAAATCTTATATACAAACATCAATTTATTTAAGAAAATTGGGTTTACTTCTCTCCGACAGAGTAGAAAACATTGTGGCAAAAGAAGATTTAACTCATTGCAAGAAATGGCTTCTTTTGCCACAATGTATTTATAAGTCGTCTGCTTCAGATGCGTAGAAATGCGGTATTATGAGGCAAAGGTTTAAAACAAAAAAACTAATATCCCCCCAAGAAATGATTTATCTCATAAAAAAAAATGCAAAAAATGGGATTCCAAGCTCGTATATAACTTTTCAAAAGATCAAAATGGACATATCAATATTTAATGAATACGCGTTATTCATAGCATGTTTTCTAATTCTTGCGTTCAATGTAAATTCATATGCAGAATAAATGCTGTTAACTAAACTGAGTCAAATATGATCTAAGAAGATAAATCATGCTTGGATGATCAGTATTAAAAAGAATGACCATCTCGATATTAAGACTGGCTAAATGGTTCAAAAGATGGGGGCAGGCAAAAAATGTTGTGTCAATAGTTACTTGACCGATCTTATGTCTTGATACCGACCCTGAACTCTCTAATAATAAATTATGAAGAGCAAAAATATTTGGTGGTGAATTGCACCTCCGAAGTACAAAAAATATGTGCGGAAAAAATAGTTCTGTGACCTATTTACCCCATTTTTGGGGTCAAGTAACCAAACCCAAAAACATAACTATTTTCTTTCTGGCCTGGTTTTCATGTCAAGGTTTTAACATATTTACGTCCACAAAACCTTGACAGTGATTTTTTTTCAATTTTGGGAAAGGGTCCGGGCGCGGACCAATTTGGAAAAAATGCCATGTTGTAATGCCAAAATTGGAAATTTTTAGGTTGCGAATTGGGAAAAATGTCTTCATTTTTGATAGGGAAGGGTCTGTGTAGTAACTGTGCTAATATAATGAAACAGACTATAGGTTGTTATATAGTATCAAGTATTCAAGAGTTAGAACAGAGTTGTACTTGTAGGCTTTCTGACAATAAAGTAAATGTAAAACTTATAGAATCTTAAGTTAGTACAGTCTGTTTACTGGACCCAAACAAAGAAAGAAAAAGATCATTGCTGGACTTACCTCATTATCCCTCAAGTTTAGATCACCACCAAATACCACAGTCCTCTCTTTCTCAACCTTCATCATATGAGAGAAGCATTTCTTCAGTTGTTCCTTTCTCGCTTTACTGTAATCTTTGGTACTCTCTAGGTGAGAGGTCATCATACAAAATTTCTCACCTTTTATGGTGCACTGTAAAACAAGAATTCAAACTGAAGTCTATAGCTAATGGACTCAATAAAAACTCAGGTGAAAAAGTCAAGGGAAAAAGTCTCTTATCAGGGTTTTTTCTTCTATAGAAGGGGCCATTTATAGGTGTCTTCCCCTCATGCAGGTTTCCCCTAAAATTCAGCCTACATCTATTTTTTTCCACCCCTTTTACTGTGCTATTTTTCCCCAAATTTAAGAAACAGACCCCTTCCCTTACCTGTGAAAAAAAGCCCTGTTAATTGTATGATTTAGTCACAACTTATTTATGATTTTGTACAATGAGTCTGATTTTTTTCTTTTCTCTGGGGTTTAACAACACACCAACAGCCAGGGTCATTTGGAGACTTTTCCAGCTTTAACAGTGGAGGAAAACCCCAGGCTCATACCTGGGTAGAACCACTGACCTTTGATAAGCTAGCTGGACATCTTCCTCAAATTTCAATATGATTTATAATTCTAAAAATAAGTTAATTGTTGAGCATTACACAGTAAAATAATCTGAATGAAAGAAATGCAAAAAACAGCAATAAATCAAAATATTTCCACATTTTTTAAAAGGATTTTAATAAAATTGACTATGAGCTTAAGGACGATTTCGGTAGTTCGTAACGCGCAACATTTCTGCACATAAGGGAGACAATACAGCTCTTCACGGAAGAAACACTTGCATAGTTTTCGGACAACTAACGTATCCGCGAGCGCGCTAAATACGCAACCTATAATGTGTGCTCTATTTTTTAATAGTGACTAATTTATGTGAAACACTACATGTACTGTTCAAAATTGAATTACTTCATATGACTGTAATGGAGGTTCATCATTTATTGCAAATATTTGTTGATGATGTAGCTGATATTAGGACTCTGAGCTAACATTACCTCAAAGACTCAAGTGTTCTTTTAAAGTGAAATATGTGGTACGAAATTGTTCTAAGATATATATCAAAACTAAAACGTTTTATTGGATGATAAACAGAAAACTACACTTTATTAACTTCATATACACATTACAAAATTTAACTGAAATTGGCAAATATTTGTTGACGATGCAACAGAATTTAGAAGTTGGAGGTAAAATTAGCTCAGTAACCCCATGTTTTTATCTCTGAAATGTGTTTATTAGATATTGTTCTACGATATATATATAAATTAGAAAGGAAAGTTTTATTGGAAAATAGGCAAAATCTTTATTAACTTGATATGCATATTTTTTATATTAATCATATTTGTCGACTATTTTTGACAATATAACTGAATTTCAGAGTTGAGACTGAAATTAGCTCGGTAACCTCATGTTTTTATTACTGAAATATGTTTATTAGACATTGTTCTAAGATATATATCAAAATTAGAATGTTTTGTTGGAAGAATATTGGAAAAGGGGGAATAAAAGATGAAAAATAATATTTTTTTGTCGAAATTGCAACCAATTTTTTCATGCATACAGTTGAAAATAAAGACATAGTATGACAGAATTAAATCATTTTTGGTATACATTGTGTTAAATTAACACAATATATGCCAAATGAATACTTACATGTAAAAACAGTGTGTTTGAGCATGATTTTATCATGATATAACAGTAATAGTATGTGTTTAGCGATAAGCTCTTTGTACACAGCAAATCTTAAAAAACAGCTGCACACCTACACAAAGTATGAGCTGTTATCTCGAAAACGAGTTCGGTGACCCCTGTTTTTCTTTCCATTTTTGGATTTGTTATACTTTTTTCTATAAAATATGAAAAAATGATCACTTTTCCTTGAATAAAACAAAATGCAGAAATCGTCCTTAAAGCATGAAAAACTTCTCTTTGCTTACAGTGAGCACTTAAACCTTAGAAATGTCTGGTTATAGTCACAGCTCACCTACCTTAACAGCCAACAAATTCCGTGTCATCATGGTGTTAGTGAAGGGTAGAATTTTTGTTTCCTCAACTCTTGCAAAAGCACCTGACTTCAACATCATGGCTACATAGTACCCTTCACTTCCACCGGGAATAATATTGTATAGTGGACATCTCTGCTCTATGATTCGTTCTGCATCTGGAATTAATTCTTGAAGGAATACTACATGGGGCTCTTCTCTGTGGAGGTAAAAAAAAACACATCAGTGAGGAGTATTATAAAACTTCTTAAAAAAACAAGGTACAGAAGTAACAATTTTGAAATGTCTTTGTACGCATTGGTCTCTGTAGTTTTTGTTTGTGTGATAACTGATTAAGATGTTTAGCACCTCTATGAGAAAAGAGTGAAGTAAAAAACAACACTTGTTGCCCATTTACTGAAACGATTGGCCTCACATTAGACTTAATATAATGCTAAGAACAATCAAAATTTATGAAAGCAGTTCCTTAAAATTTCTCATGACCTGAGGTCAAATTTAGATTATATGCAAAAACTGCAATATTTCATTAAACATACTTACTTGTTTATAGTGTCACAAACACCTTCTGTTCGAGACTGGAGATTTTTCAGGTCAAGGCCATCAATATTCCAAGACATCAATCTTATCCTATATGGCTCATTGTCCTCAGTCAATTGTCTATCTTCGCCACTTCCAAATTAAAGATATATACATTTATAAATAGTGCTAATGGTTATGAAAACAAAAACATACAAAATTTGTAATTCAGAGCTTGTCTTTACAGGGCTGAAGAAATATTTCCTTCTTCAAAAATTTTCACGATATATTTGTAGGCTTAGTACTAAAATGAATGAAATAAAATTAAGGGATGTAATGAATAACTTCAATTAGACCCAAGTCAACATGCAAGTTTGAAACTAACACATGTTCAGTATTTTTATAATTAAAATACCTTAAATCGACTCCTTCATTTGAATTTGAAGTGCTCTGCTGACTAGCCCCACTTTCTTCAAAATATGCATTCAAAGCTCGCTGTAAGCATAAATGTTATTAAAAACTGGGAACAATATACACATATATATGTGAATATTGGTCCCAGTTAAAAATAAAACAAATTCAAACACACAGTTCTGGCAAAATTACACAACTTAGCCTTTCAAGTGCAAAGGGACAAATGATATAAATTAATAAGCTAATAAATATAAACAAAAATGTTAATAAAGACAAACAATTCAAAACCAGAAATCAAGATATGGACAGATAAGTCATGGGATGAAATCAAAGGGGATGAAATATATTAAGTACGAAACAGTAGTATGCCACCTCTACGTTCCAGTCCCTATCCTGCAAATAGAACATCGCTAACGCAGTGTCAGTTCCGGTAACGGATGCGAATGTGTGACATCTTTCATCACATTCCTTTGCAGACGGCAGATTCGGTGGATCTTCATCAGAATCACTCATAATTTGGCTATTTGTCTTCCGCCAATTCAGCTTCGTTTGATTTAAGTTGCACATTCTCAGTTAACCGAATTAATTTTGCGTCATGTTGCAACTGATGAATTGTGTTCCATAAATGTCTTGCGTATGTAATAGCACACTAAATGGGAACTTGTCTCTAACAAGTTAATTGTTGTATGGTTAAGTCTAATTAAAATCATACTGACCAGTAATCTTTACCGGTAAGGTACTTATTAGACCGATGAGAGTTGCAATCAAAACCAACCATCTACATGTCAGGCGTGAGGTTATGTTCAAGCGCGTAGATCATGGTTATTTGGAACTAGTTTGACTTTAAACATAGATAAAATGTTGTTGATTCACTTTATACGGAAATGACATCGGGACTTTGATTCGAAATATCGGCAATCAGTCACATTAAGTACGTTACATCGCAATGAAATATGTTTTCGCGATCATTACTTTCTAACGGATTATCGGACTTGGGCAATGTCTGTACGGTTGTCAGTGCTGTGCTTTGTATTTGTGCTGATAGCAGAATATCCAGAAACGTCTACAATTAATTCTTATCTTTATTTTGTTTTGTCTCTGTATTGTGATTAACTTTGTTAAGCACATTTCTCCCAGTGTTTGGTTACACCTATAGTGATTGAAGGAATATAGGCCACTTTTTACAGCCTTGCTGTCAGGATAACGCTTTAATAGTGATGTGGTTGAGTTAATAAAATCAGCTAAATTTACTGTAACATGATTTCACTCTTGAATACACTTTATTGAGAGTGCTAATCATATCATCTTAACAAAATCAATGTAAAAATCACTTAAACAACATCATTTTTCTATGACTAAGTCCTGGTGAGATACCACCGTAACACTTGTTTTCATTTCTGTGTTCTGTGAATTGCATCAGGGTCAAACTTTCATTTTAAAGACTGATTGCATTAATCTGCAAATTTCTAGCATACCTTATTTTTCATTTTCAGATTATGGCTTGTTCAGAGAAATCAACAATGAATTACAGTGCTGTTAATGAAGAATACTTTAAAAGTTATGCTAACCTGGAAGTTCATGCCTTAATGATAAAAGATAAACCTAGGACTGACGCATACAGGGTCTTTCTTGAGAAAAACTCCCATACAATCAAGGGGAAAGTTATTTTGGATGTTGGAGCAGGCTCAGGGATTCTGTCACTATTTGCGGCTAGATCTGGTGCTAGGAAAGTTTACGCTGTGGAAGCAAGTGACATGGCTGATGTTTGTGAAGATATCATTAAGGTTAATAAGTATGATAATGTAATAACTGTAATTAAAGGAATGATGGAAGAAGTGGAATTGCCAGAAAAAGTGGATGTGATAATATCTGAATGGATGGGATTTTATTTACTGCACGAGTCAATGCTGGAATCAGTGTTATTTGCACGTGACAAGTGGCTTAATGAAAATGGAGTCATTCTACCTTCACATGCTGGAATATATGCCTGCCCTGTTAATATGGCTGAGTATTGCAAGGAAAAATTCAATTTCTGGGAGAATGTGTATGATTTTGATTTCTCACCATTTCTGATGCGTAGCTTATCCATGCAGATGCAGCAGCCTGCAGTCGTTCACTTAAGTGAAAATCAGTTACTTTCTAAAAGTGAGCTTATTGCCAAGTTTGATTTAAAGACTATGACTTTGTCAGAAGTAGAAGATTTTGAGGAGCAGGTGAAGTTTGTGATTGATAAGGAATCAGACTTACATGGCATTGCAGTCTGGTTTGATGTTCGGTTTACACCGGATCTGAGCGAAGATCAATATGGTCTTACCTGCCGAGAGCAATTCAAGCTATCAGAAAATGAAATCACAGACAAAAAATCTACTGAATTGCCTTCATCTAACTTTCATCATGTTATACTCGGCACATCGCCAAATGATCCAGAAACTCACTGGAAACAGACTGTATGCTTTTTACCAGCAGCTCTTCAGGTGAATAAATTGGACAGCGTCTTTTTTAGGTTACGCTTTTCGCAGGATGAAGGCAACCTTAGGCATTATAATATTTCTATGGAGATGTTGGAAGATTTTTCATTTTCATCATCTGATTCTGACTTTGACGATGAAGAAGAGGATGTGGAGAACCATCCAGTTCCGTGTGACTGTGGTGCTGGTCGATGCTCTTTAATTCGAGCCATTATGGAAAAGTATGATGCTGAACAGAGCGAGCTTGAAATGGAAGCAGAATTTACTGATGTTTCAGCTGAAGTGCAAGCAGCACAAGCTATGAATGACTCTTGTTTAGATATGGATAATTCTTTAAAAGATGACTCTTGCTCGAATTGTAGCCATAAAGACGAAAATTGATCACTAACATGATATTAAATTCTCTGTGTGAATTAATGAATTGACTAGTCAATAAAAATGAATCCTATATTTTTACCAAGGTTGTGTTATAATATATGCAACTTTGAATTTGTGTTGTGTATAGGTTTGACATAAAAAAGAACCAATCAGATCTATTGAACACATTATGTCCTAATAAGGCTTGAAAAAAGTTCCTGGTTTCCACTAACCTGACCATTTATTTCTGTCGACCTTCTCAGTAATTTCGTCTATATTTTCATTTCCATATGAACTATATCTCAGATTTAAAATTACTGTACTTAAAAAAAGTTTTGCCAACCTAGCAACCATTTACAATGTATTTGTAGGACATGTTAGTGGAAGCCAGATTTTTTTTCCTAACAATTGTATCTAATTAATAATTTGAGATGTTTTATGTTACCCTGTGTCCAGGTCTGTAGAATGCCAGGCATATGGTTAAAAGTTTTCTGGAATTTTCCTAAACCTCTGGTTTTCCCAGGTTCGGGCTCGACTACTTTTTATTGTTTCTATGGCCTATGATTAAGTTTTCCATTTTTTTTTTAAATTTTCAACTTTCAACCATGGCCAGGCACAGACAATCCTATCTGATCCAAGAGTCTGGGCCAACTAGGCTCAGATCAAACCACAAATCTTACATCAAAGAGAAAGTATAGCGTATACTTCTTATTATGTTGCTGTCACTTTAGAATGCTGATAAAACTGAGTATTTTAACATAATATGCAAGTCTGGTTACTTATCACTATGCTTTATTTTTATAAACAATGAGCAAGACTATGGAACACAAGAAACCACAAAAGATTTTGACTGTGAAAAGCTCAAAATATTGAATTGAGGTACATTTTACACTGACTAGTGGTACATGGCAATATTATGTATCACATTTCCTGAATGAAAATTTTATGTTACGCTAACAGTTTGTTAAAATCATATTCCTATGATCTCATGCACATTTTAAACACAAAAAAGTTTGATTTTTGAAAAAAAAATAATGTTAGTGGAACCAAGAATGAGATATTGAAGAATAAGATAAGAAATCTTTAACATTTCATGCTATGTGTTTAAACTGATATTAAAATTAAGTTAACTTGGACCTGCCCAGTATGCAAGAATTACTTGTTGGTTTAGTAGTGTGTCAATATAATCTAGGTCAAGTCCGAAACTGGGTCAGTTGGGATCAGAATCTAGGTCACTGGGTCAAATGGTGAGAAAAAATATTACATATAATGAAATGTAGGTAATTACTTACACAACATTTTGCCATATTTTGAGTTAACAGTACATTTTGCAGAAAACACACATGTATGACCTTACAAATGAACTTGTGCCATACAAAAGAACTTAAAAATCAAAGTATTTCTTTCTATAATCATCACCTGGACCCAAATGCGCGTATATATTGATCCCAGACATCATTATGTTCTACAGAAATCGTCTGGCGCTACTTGGGGAGATTATTGTCAATTTCGAGGAAGGGAGGGAACTCTTCTCCTATTAATTGTTTTTGTGTATACGAGTTATCTTTAGCTAAGCGATTTTATTCAGTTAAACGTCATAAAAATCCCGACATAATTTTGACAAATATATAAAATTTTCAACTGTCCTGCATAGTTCCGCAAGCTTTGACTATTTAGTTGTCTCTCTGATCCAAATTACGATCATGGATGAAATTAAGAAAGGAAAGAACTTTAATTTGCTTTCGCATTAACAGAAATTCAAAATGTTGCAGAAATGGATGAATTGTAAGTATATTTCAAGAATATGTGTGTCTCCACTTTAAATTTAACAACCAGTTCCATTAAAAGGGAGGTAATTCTGGTTGGCGCGAAAAATTCGCTGTTATCGTCTGCATGTACGTAGTTAGCTGCCCGTTGACAATTGTTAAGCATGAATTGAGAGTTTCTGCTTAGCAATATTGATTGGCGGCGTTTTCTGTGAAAATATTAAACGTTATGTCTGTTTGAGAGGATGGTATTGATTTCCTATAAATACGACTGTAGTAGAAATTTTCTCCAGTGTGTGTAACATGGCGGGCGTTCGTATGTGTATATAATGGGAAAACAATGGACGCGTTTGTTTTCGTAATTTCTGTTCCACTTTTGAGGTTGGTAATAAAATAGTTTTTTTTGGAAGGAGACTTGAAACCTCATGGTGAGTAAGACGCTTGTTTTTCATCATTTTATACATTTAGCATGCTTCACATGAAACAGATTTTTATTGTCTTATATTTAGCATTGTGTACATATGATGCCGTAATGGCGATAATACATACAATAAAGACGTTTTTCTATTTACCAATTGTATAAGTCGCTATGATTTCTCAGCAAATGTTCATATAGCTAATGATTTGAGGGAAGTTGGTGAGAAATGCTTGCTTCTGAAAATAACCTAATGACGATCTAATTCGCAGGAAAAGAATTGAACGTAATGGGCATCCAATCGTCTAAACGTGGTCTTTATTTTCTACGGACTATCAATAAAATCATGATGTTTTTATCTGAAAAACAACTCCTGGCCCTTGTAGTCAGGTGGCCTCTGTTCACGAGTGACTTTTAACATGCTGGTTGATTGTAGACTTATATTACTTAACTCTGTTATTAGATAAATGCTCGGCGTTTTTAGCATACTAAACCAGTTAGCATACAATCTAACCTGCGAACTTAGGCCACTCTCGGGAAAGATTAAATATGGCTTTTATGTGACAGGTGGCCTTATTTTGGTGGTCAGTTTGTTCTAATTAATCATTGGTAGTTTTTCAAAGAATGGCCTTTATTCACCATGTGGCCTTTATTGGGAGGTGGCCGCAAAAACAGGTTATATTGTACTTGCTCTTTCTTGAAATATTTTATGTACATTCATTTGAAGTATCAAAAACATTCGCCTACGAAGGATAATTAAAAGACGGATGGAGAATGCGGAAACATGAAATCTTCACGCTATTTAATAATGATTTCAAGACTTCCAACAATTTGTGAACATCCCCTTAATACTACGTTCTATGTTCAGTTGTGAGGTATTGAGTGATTATACAGAGCTTATGCTATTATCTAAATAAAACATACACAAGAGATTATACTCGATGTCGGCCTTCATATCTGTGATACAAACCGACTGTCGGTGAATTTTCTAAAAAAAAGTTATTATTGAGTACGGTACAGTCAACGAGACTGTATTCGTGATGAACCAGGAATTTTGCATGATTACACCCAAGTATATATACATTTAATCAAAGTACTGGTGGTTCTAGAAAGCACAGGATTTTGTCTACTTATTCTATTTCAATGCAACATCTAAGGCCGTTGAATTTTATCTTTCCCATAGTGCTCAGCAAACAACGGTTCAGAATTTCGTTTTCTTTAAAAACAATCAAATTTACACTTTAAGTTTAGGTGTGATTGTACAGCCACATAAATTCATACATGAAATGCCATTATAAATTTTAAATGATGAACTAGGTAAGTGCTATTCTCGGCTCTCGACTGTATTTTTATCTCTAACGTTGAATTATGTCCCGTTGACTTGTCCTAAGATTACAGAGTAGCTTTGTGGAATAATATAAAACTTTCCATCAATAATAGTTTTTCTTTGCACAGATTGTGTGACGTCACCAATTATTGATGAAATCAGCAATCATGAAGCGACAGAATGTGCGGACTTTGTCATTGATTGTGTGCACATTTACCTACCTTCTGGTAGGAGCGGCTGTCTTCGACGCATTTGAATCCAGTGTGGAGGTGTGTATATTTCAAAACGCCTTTGTCGTATGCTTAGTTTAATTTCGGAATACTTTGACATTTCCGTGGGACATCATTCGGAACACCTCTGCTTTTTCCTTTATGCATTTTCGGGAGACGTGAATCATTTTAAACACCTCGGTCATTTCTTTAGAGCCGAAAAAATTCTGCCACAATGCCTAGTCTAGTCCTTGATGGAGACTGTTTCAATGACCATAAAATGCTTTGTCTTTCAATAAATTGTGTGATGTCATTAGATTTCAATATTTATGCCTGTATAAACTGACTTTATGTTCGCCCTGTTCAGTTGTATATGTAGAATAAAAGACTGTTGCATTTGAATAAACTTGAATTTAGAAACACAGTGTATACGTCAGTGATTATAATGCAGTTTTGTTGATGCCTTATCAGTAAATGCTATCAATTATACACAATTTACCGTAAATAGAAGCTGCAATGGGAAAACGCCCCTCGGTGCTTTGTTCTGTATTGATACATGAGTGTGTAGTAGGCATATTGCAAATTTTTATTGAATTAATAATGGGAAAAAATTAAAATAAAAATTGTTTTAGTGTACGATTTTCATAAAACAGACCGGGTTTTGAAAGGGTTTGCCGCCTGCATTAACTTACTTGACTACTGTAGAACACAGTACAGTGAAATCCCGAAATGTTTGATAAAATGAAGGTACAGTAGAACATGCTTATAGTGACTTCTTGGGGGACCAGAAAAATGTCTTCATTGTATATATATTCCATTTTATCCTAGTTCACTATAACCATGTTCTACTGTATAATGATCCATTTTCAGGTTGACAAGAGGGACAAGTTACTAGAAGAAGAAATGTTTTATAGAGTAAAATATAACATGACTGATGAAGACTTTGAAACATTGCGAAGAAACGTTGAAAAAACTGTACCATATTACGCTGGTGTACAATGGAAGTTTAGTGGATCGTTTTACTTCGCTCTTACTGTTGTAACTGTCATAGGTATGCATTCGTTCGTTCATTCGTCTGTCCGTCCGTACAAACGAGAGATACATCAGGGTGTTAGGGTAAGCGTACAAATTGACATTGTGAGGTTCGTTTCGTACAAGCTGCCATTGTGGGGTAATGTTTAATTGTGTGGTTTGGAAAATTTCTCTCGTGGTGTTAAAAACATCAAATGGGAAATCAACGGAAATTACCCCATACTGTAGCTCTCGTAAGTACGCCCGCACTTCTGGTTTGTTCAATTGGGTTTGAAAACTAGACAGAAAATGGCTAATAACGTATACACTTGCACATCGTGTTTGACTGTAATTCCATGAACAGTAATGTTAAATATTCAAAGGACAAGAATTGTCAATTGCAACTTAAAATGATTGAAACACTAGGGCAATCCTTAAAAATATTAGCAGTTAGCGGTTACGATGGGGATTTTTTAATGAGTCGGTTACGTAACTACAAATTAACATTTTTTAACGATGGCCTAACTATTTGTATGTATTTTCCGATTGTAATTCTTGTTTTTAACCCATTTTACTCATTTATTAACTTAATCGTATAGTTTTGTTGATTCTTCTTGTCCAAGTCTTTAATGTTTAATTGCGTGATTTAATTGTTTGTTAACGTCTTTATTTTACTGTCTTCCTCTTTTTAGGGTATGGTCATAGCACTCCACAGACGGTGAAAGGAAAGATATTTTGTATGTTTTATGCAGTGGCGGGTATTCCTCTGTGTATTATAATGTTCCAGAGTGTGGGGGAGCGTCTCAACGTGTTTATAACATACGCTTTAAAACAAATACGAAAATGTTTGAAACTGACAAACCAAGACGTCTCGGAGACTCACGTGATCTTGGTAACAATGAACTTATCAATGATAGTGCTTTCAACTGGGGCATTGATGTTCGATCATTATGAGAAGTGGGGAATTCTTGATTCTTTTTATTACTGTTTCATCACCCTGACAACTATAGGGTTTGGTGACTATGTTGCCCTGCAAAAGGGAGACGCTTTACAAAAACAGCCAGAATACGTCGTCTTTAGTTTAATTTTTATACTTTTTGGTTTAACTGTCATATCTGCTGCCATGAATTTACTAGTTTTGCGATTTTTAACGATGAATACCGAAGATGAACGAAGAGACGAGCTCGAAGCTGCTGTAGCCGCGCGGAATGCGATCTATCTGGATGGTGACGTCATCACTTCAAATGGAAATGTTCACGTGGTCTCAAACGCCCAAGAACGACCGGCAGCGGAGTTTAGTGAGGTCATATCCGTGTGTTCATGTTCCTGCTACAAATGGAGGTCAAACAGAGGTCATGAAACTCCTGAAAATAATAGACGCCGAGGGGATATTTTTTCGTCGTCGGGCGGCAAAAGTAATTACGGACGAGAGGACAGTAGTGACGAGGCGGATTCGTTTCTACAATATCATTCAAAGCGAAATTCTTTGTAAAATAGCTCTAGCGTTAGATCTACTAAACTAAAACAACAATGTAAGAGTAGAAATGGTTCTTATTTTAAATGAGTTTAGTCTAAGCTCTTGAGGTAATTGGTTTTTTTTATCATCTTCGATTACTATACATTCGTTCATTATACTTTGTTTTCATGGTCGAACTGTAAAAAGGATAATTGCAGATATTCTTCTACTTTTGTTGTACCGACATTTAGTGCTTTTACTTCATTTTGTATTTTTTATATATTATTATACACGTAATTAATTGTCAATTATCATTGCTATTGATGATGTTATCATAACGGTGGTCAGGGTCGGTTATATGCTACCAGATTAAAATGCTCGTTATTTTCCTGTGTTTGTTTAATTCAATTCTGGTACATGTATATTCATCATATCAGACACACCGATACGTTTGGCGTATTCATCAATATTGTTTGATGTATTTATCAAGCTGCAAATAAAACATTTGTTAATTAGTAGTGTGTTTTATTTTCTCTTTAACTTCATTCGCCGGAGCACCAGATCAGTCTTGTTCTAACTTTGCCATTTCTTTTTCAGCAACATTTTAGAACAATCAAAAAACGCACACACTGAATACACAAAATATACATACACACGTTCGATAAGGCCACACTTAACATTGAACAAATATTAGTTTGCCATTACGCGGCCAAATCTCTAACAGAGCGTAGGCATTTTTTTTGTAAGCATTACATAGTAATAGTTTCTGAAAAAAGAAAAGCTGGAATTTAGAGTGAATTATTTCGTCAAAATCGCTAACTTTTGGGAAATCATGGAATTTTTTCATGAGTTGATCGCGTAACTTCAAACCAATCACAATTCTTCTTCCTGCACATTCAAATCGAAAAAGTGAACGTACTGACGATTCCAAAGCTGCGGGTGAATAAGGTATTAGTGTCAATTAATTATTAACTAGTTCTGTTTGAAGCAACCAAAAGCTTAGTTGGCATTAGATAATAAGTTTTCATCTAATCTCTGGACGTAAACCATGAAATAGATTTCAGTAAGTCTTCGAAGGTGAATGTGGCACTTCTATAACTTAAATCTTACTCTCTTTTTGTTAGAACGTTCAAGATTTCCTTCAGAAATAAAGTCTGCTAGCATACCTACATCTATATGAAGTCTCAAAGGTCGACAGTCCATCTGAGCCTAAAGTTATTCTTTTATTAAATACTAATTGCATTCGGCACATTTACCGGATCTAAAAACTGGTATGACGTAACCCTTGATTTATCCAAATACTTCACTGTTGCACTGACTTTTTTCAATTCCTCTTTGAAACCCTTGATAACTTCGATAGCTCTAGGATCATACACAAAGTTAACGTCAAAATCGCCCAGAGATTTTGAGATTTTCTGACTTAAGATTTTAGTTATAATCATAACATTCATTGAAGTAGTTTTATCAGGCAGAGCTTCAAGGATATCGTCTTCGGTCAGCGGGTCTTTGGAAGTGGGTGGGGTACCTCGGAGGATAGTCGGATAATTTGGCGGGAATGCATACTCATCGTATTGTTTAAGACTGGTTGCATGACCAACGCTACACGTAAAAATAATAAAAACACATACACGTACCACATCCTCTCTGCAAACAAATTTTCCAGACTCCCCTGGAACGCCGCTGATCCCTAAACCATTTTCTTCTTCTGGTTTAACAATTTCTTGCCGCCAGTTTTGAATTTCAACATCTGCCAAAATTTGTTCGGAGATGTCGTAGTATATTTTTAAGTAGCTTCTGACGTAATTTACTATTGCCTCATATACTAACATAGCATCAGTCCGATAGTAGTACGAGGGCAATGTTTCTGGATCTTCAACACCTCGCTCGTACAAATCAGACGGCAGCGTTCCTTCTACATTCATCCGCCATTTTGATTTATATCGTCGAATTAACTCATAAAATCCATCAACACCAATCGCCATTGTTTCTTCAATCCAACCGTTTGGGCCCATTATTTTACTGTCTGCGTGAGCGTTTATTCCAATCAGGTAAAGTAAATGTGGCGCCAATAGTTTGAACACCGGGTGTGACTGTGATAATTGTCTATGCGTGACAATCGCTATCCCTTCCATTGTCATATGAGTAAAACCAAGATGTATTATAGACTGATGTATGCAAGCATCTGCGTTGTTGAACCACATCTTTGCAAGCGTCCACGTGTACTGAGGATCAGATGGTAAAAACACAGGATTGTCGTCTGCCGGTTCTTGGGATAGTTGAATAGCAATTGGGATCAGGCATTCATCTTTTGTTTGAAAGAAAAGAGCCATCGGCGCACAGACATAAGTATTTTCTTTTGTCGGGCAGTCTTGTAGGATCGCGTAATCAATGATAAATATCCTCCTGTCGCTTAATGCTAGCGCCAGTGGAAGACCCTCGAGAAATGGTTCAACCATTTCGTTTGTGACTCTAAATTTGTCGGGTAAGGTATGACACGTACGAATAAAAACGTTGTTTACACCGGAAAGTCTCTGTTGGCCGAATGCCACGTCGCTGTTCCATCTGCATTTAGGAATAAGTTGAATTAATACTAAGTTATTTTGCCAGTGATAACTAGCTAGGAAAAAATGATAGAAATTATACATGTATGCAAAATCTAAGTTAACAACCACCCGTTAATAACGAATTCAATGCAACAAAAGTCCACGTTTTATTATTTTCTTAGTTTTGGTTGTATTGTGCAACCTAAATAATGCATATACTGTAAATAAACACCAAACATACATTGTCAAATTAGCTTCTCTCCTAAAATTTTAGTCTTGTGATGAACAATGAAACCACGATATTACGACATCATTTTGCACCAAAAGTCTTAAGCCTTTGTGACTAAAATTCTGAAAGACTCACCTGTTCATGTCCGTTGGTTTGACGAATGCTCTTTTCGTGTACACATTTTTGATGTCATTCATAGTTGACCAATGGCTTGTGGTCAGCTGTACGATTCTACTTGTGACCGACAGTTTCTTCCTCATCTTGGTAATATCCCATCTGAAGTCTATAGAACACATTTCATCCGGTGGCAGCGTTTTTATCTGTGGTGGAAGACCAGCCACTCTAGGACAGAGTTCGTAAAGAGCACGTTTTTCTTCGAGATCCAGTCGTCTTTGATCTATTTATGTAAACAAACAATGATTGCTTGATCAAACCGGAGTTAAGACCTTTTGCGTATAAAGGTCACCAAGTGACTGAATCCATTACATGATTTTGATCAATGAGTAAACTCATGGCAAAGAACAACTTTTTGGGGCGCACATGTAATGAAGCTGTCCAGCTAGCTTACGGAAGGTCGGTGGTTCTACTCAGGCGCATGCCTGGAGTCTTCCTCCACCGTTAAAGATAGAAAGTCGAAAAATGACCGTGGCTGTTGGGGCGACATTAAACCTCAAGTTTTTAAAAAGGAACTGCTCTTAATTATATTTCAAGCTCCATGTACGTACTAGCATATATACTCGTAGCTCCGTAACTGAAATAGTTCGTGGATTTTAAGGTACGGCTTTGTCTCAACGTTAACCTTACCCAAAACTTAAAATGGTGGCGAGTGGATAAAAATGCACTAAGACAACTGAATACATGTACATGTATACCTGTTTGTTCGTCTTCTTGTGGTAGACTGGTATCGAGTGGGTAAAATTTATATCTATAATTAGGCCGTATCCATCGGAAAATCGGAAACACAGTCTGTGTTCTCGTTTCTTTGTTCACAACCATCACTGTATCGACCTGCCATTCGCTCTTGAACCCGCTTCTGTCCCTCCATAATTCTATACACTCAATGTTGGCAAACTGAAATTAAACATCCAGGGTGTCGTTTGATAGAAAATTTCTTGACCTTTATTCCAGAAACATAAAACTTCACTCTTTTGTTTTAAGAAAATCGCGTTTAAGTATTGTGAGTTCATGTGTTAGACGTTTTTGACACAGCAATTTGGCCTCTTCATGATAGAACTACTAACTTAAATGTTTGTACGTATTGTAGAACGCATCAAGACGAATCCAACAACAGAAAATCTTTATTTTCGTCAAAAATAAAGTTATACGCTTCTGGAATTAAAGTGACGATTTCTGAGATAAAATTACACGTTCTAAAGAAAAAAGGTTTTAAATGATATTCAGGATAAAGATTTACCCCCGGGCGTTAAAAACGTTTTTGTTCCGCTATCCAGACAACTCTATTTTTTCAGTCACAAATATTTTTTTCTATATTTTCATAAAAACCAGGTACATTTTGTATTCATCCCCAAAACAATGGAAACATAATTTTACCTCAAAGACAAATTAACGACAGAATTAATCTGCTTTCCTTATTATCTTCCTGGATTACCTATGAAAGTGCCCCCGTAACTGCATTGTAAGAACCACAGGGATAAATTGTTCCTTTTCTATCTTTGATAATAAAAAGTAGCTCAATATTTTAACAATACATGTAATTTACCCGAAAACACCTTAAGATAATATTTTCACTTCAGATACGCAAACAACTTGTTCAACATAGAGCTACATTTATTTGTCCATTGTCAGCAATTCAATAATTCATAAATATGTATAGAAATTGGAATACTGACATATTATACAGTGTGTAAAAGTTTGTAAAAGCAGATATTGGGAGTATCAAAGTAATGGAACAGTAGAATGCGCTAAATAAGGAGTTACCGCCCTTAACACTTACCGATTGGTGCTTCAGTTTGAATTTATCAAGATTTCCACGTTCAAAATCATCATGAAACAGGACATCCAGTTTCATTTCTTTAGATTTGACGCCATTTTCTCCATGTAGCACGATGTATACATTTGCGTCAGTTCCGGCATTTGGTCTGTCTCCCGTTTTAACGAAAACCGTATAATGATAGGTACCAGCGAATGCAGAACTTCGCCTGCGCATGCTCAGATTAAAGCGACTTAACATGGCTGACTGGAACGAGAAAATTATAGATGACGTAAAATCCTTAATCGAATTTTGATTGAGTAGCTAAGAATTATAGAGAAACCAGAGCATTATGCATTAAAAGCGAAACAAGAGCTTAACTTCGTTTACGGAAAACTGTATGATAGATATTTATGTAACTATTATCATGCTAGAAATGACTTGCTAAAATATTAGAAAGAACTAAGAAAGAGATTTTAATCACCGAGACTAATTGTATATTTCAGAAACTTTAGCGGCTCCAAATGACAGCAAATACGCACATTATATGTATAAACCTGCTTGTTCATTTAAAGCGGATGTAACAATTTTACCAAATCATGAAGTGCCTCTAGATAAGCAGGTACACAATATCCTCCATAAACAGAATATTTTCAAACAAAAAACCCGAAAAAGTTGATATGGCATATCATAGCATAACATGTATTACAGAATATATATTGTATGTTCTTTATCATTATAAATGGGGAAAAGTTACTTACCCGAAATTCAAGTACGATCCGATTGATTGCAACGTCTTTATATTTACAATCCCATATCTATATATTAGCATAATTATGTTAATAAGAAAATAACCAATTAATATTTTGCATCGTTACCTACATATGACATATTTTATACATCATATTGTGTATTGATTAGCTGATCTGTTTTTATTGACTCGTTTATGACGCGTTTGTCGATCAGGCGCACGGCCAATAAAGTCATAATTATCATACCAACATGCATACTAACTGACTATCAACAAATAATACTCATTTAAGGTTTTATACCCATACTGTCCAAAATTATTACCTCAGAATGGAGCGAACAGATTTTTTGGAACTTATATAATTTGTATACATTACTATGAAAGAAAATGTTTTACCGTGAGAATTTTTAAGAAAAAGGACAATGACAATCTATTGAGATATAATAACGGTAAATTTGCATTGAAGTCTAGAGAAGCAGACACTTTTTCAAAAATTAAAGAAAAAGAAGATACATTTCCACGAAAGTCATGGTAAAAAGACGCAAAAACAAAGTGTCACACTGATTTAATAAATTTAAAGTCTACAAAGGTAAATAACCGTGTTTACTGTTACCCAACCGACCCTACTTTTTGGCGACGAAAGTAAGCCCAAATAAGATTATTTGTCTAAGCCTAAGTAGACAGTCCGCCCAAACTAGTCAGTGGTTTATAACAAACAAATTGTCAGTGCGAATTTTATTACATGTAGAGAAATACACACCACAGCTATAAAAATCATGATCATTTAACTTATTGACATAATAATGAGTACACATAATGAACAAAACAATAAATTCATGATGTCAATAAAATCACGTGACCTATGACCTATAGAACATTTTTGCGTGTTGTGTATACATTTTATGTATAATGTACGGAGCCCTAAAAGCGACATCCGACACGATACGACAAATGTATAATGCTTCTATTCATGAGAAGGAACTCACGTTTCTCTGTGTATCTTGAAGTCTCGGGCAACACAATACAAAATTTCAAGAAAGGGATTTTTACATATCTCAGTATAATTAGTAGTAATACTGATTTTATTTTAAATACTTGCAGAATCTTTCTAAAATTCTATGTAACTTGTCAAAGCAGTACAAGGCCAAACTATGTAAACGTTGATCCAACTTGAAATGAGCTACGAATTTTGTAGAGACTAATAATGTAAATGTGTGCATTTTAACATTTAACACTCAATCACTACTACTACTACTACTAGATGTACTTGTATCTGATCCCGTACTTTCATCAATGTCGTCGCCTTCGTTGTCTTCGTCTTCTACACTTTCAGCGTTATCTTCATGAGATTCGAATTTCATGATCCTTCGAACTCTCCGTTGAACAGAACGGTTAAAATGTTTCAGAATTACCAGACCGATAAAAACGGCGAAATCACCTACAAACGAGTACAGTAAATATATTGTATACCTTTTTATTAACGTACGTCGGTCTTCCACAACGGTAATGACAAACTTCCGAGTTAAATCACCCAAAAGCCAGCAAGAGTAGATGCCAGTATCACTCAAAGTAAGCTTTTTGAAATGAATGCTCCCAAACATGTCGATAGAAGTTCCAGGATCATTGTACTTTATCATATCATCCGCAGTTTCTAGTTTAATTCCACGAACCCATAAGACCGTCGTCCGCAGTTTAGCTCCAGGACATTTTAAGATTAAGTATGTATCAACTGTCACCTTCTTTACTTCAGTAATAGCGTCGTCGATAAATTTTGGTTGTTTGCCATTGTCTCTTTCCTTTATGTCATTTATCTTAGCAAAAACAAGTGGAATCCCTCTCTTTATTCTATGAGAATTTGAATGCTTACAAGGCTCGTAGCACTCAGAATTCTGGATCTCATTTGGCCGCGATAACCATATTTTATTTGGAAAATCTCTCAGCAGCTCGGATTGACATGGCACACCTCTTGGGCTTAGATTTAAAATATGTTCTAAATGAGCGTTAGGCACGAGTGCGGTTTCGTTAAGTTTTCGTACATTACAAAGTCCAAACCTTTTTCTAATACCCATCATATCGCAAGTAGCACATGGACTCCAAGGGTACCAATTCGTAAAGACTTCCAGGTTTAGTTTGGTAATATTTTGTGACTTCAGCTTTTTTGTTGAGGAGAACACTGATGTATCAACAACCTGTGTACCCTCCAAGTCAATTACATCCACGTGATAAAAATGTAACACACGGGATTCTTTGGAAAGAAAGTCCGCCAATTCGTCCCACACTAAGCGTAAATTAATAAAACTATCACCATGACCTGTTTGTCTACAGATGTATGTACCTGAGTCAGACTTTCTCGCATTTTTAATGATCAGGGTGTGGTCTAGAGATGTTGTGATTCTGTTCCGACGTTCATCATCGTGTGCGTCAGTTTTAACTTCTTTAATGCGATACAAACCTTCAGATGACGGAAACATTTCGAGTTTAAACCATTGCCTAGATTTGTAAGCGTCGCGCAAGTTTTGATGACAACTATGACATGGTAAATGAATAGCTTCGCCAATATCCGCAGTCACTAACTTGGACACATTTTGTGGATGGATGCATTCAAGAGAAAACTTGTTAAGCGATCGTCTGTAGCGAATATTACCAAACATGCCAGAAACTTTCACACCGGGGTCTGGTGTGAAATCGTCAGCATTTGTCCGAACTGAAATTTCATCCGAATAGTCATCTACTGGCAAAGAAAATGGCGGCACTACTTTGTCGACCACGTTGTAGAACTCAACAATATTTGCACCATTGTCTTCCTGAATCACTACTTTGACATTGTAGCAATTACATCCATGGAAAGAAAGGGAAGTGAATATTACAATGACTATAAGTGCGCGTAATACTCCAACTAACATAACTTCCGCCATATCATTCAAAATGACGCTAATGATGACGTAACATACAATGACGTCATGGACAGCTGTCGATCGTGAGCCGAGATAATTAAAAATGAAACTGAGTTTGCAAATATTGATAGAGTACTTAATAGATAACAAAGGTATAAAAAAAGCCAATGCTGTAAGCAGAGGCCACCAACAGGAGAGAATAATGTGGCCTGTGTTCCGAGGTTGGCTAGGTCTATTAAATTACTGAGCGTGTGTCGATAATTAGCTGCTGTCTTCGGATTACCGCTACATGCTTGTATTCACTTATTTGAATGCAACGCTATTTATCAAAGAATAATTGTACTATAATTAAAAATTCATTTGTAAAAACAATTGCTCGACAGGGAAACACTGACACTAACGCAGCGAAATGGTATTAATAATTAAGTTTGAAATAAATTTTCATCTAAAATCTAAGGGAGAAAACTCAATATTGTAAGTTCTTTGGTGGAGTTACCTCCCTTTAGTGATAACCAAACACGTACCGTCCAGAAAACGAGCCGGCATATTTTGAATTTTCATTCTTGAAGATTAAGAGCGGGTTGTTTGTTAAAAGAAGACACAATGTCATAAATAAGTTATATGCCCAATAAACTGACGAATGGTTTCAAAGCGAGCGTTTGAAATACGTAGCTCTATCGACCACATATACTGTCATACTTTGTGTAAATTTAATCAAGAGTTGATACCGTAGTGACTAACCTTGCTAATTAAAATAAACACTCATTCTCACCATTCTTCATTTTTACATTAATATCTCGATATGATATTGCACTCAATAAAACGAAATACAAACTTAGATGTACGTTTAGTCACGTGCATTTCATATACCATAAATAGATATACATGTAAAGTCAAACTTCATGTAACGACCACTTTAATGATAAGATCACCTCATTAACACGACTGCTAATTTTCGATTTTCGGATCAGCTTTCATTACAACCTCTATTTTTCAACTTGTATTTTCGAACAACGTCTCTCTCTCTCTCTCTCTCTCTCTCTCTCTCTCTCTCTCTCTCTCTCTCTCACACACACACACACACACACACACACACACACACACACACACACACACACACACACACACACAGATTTAATTGGTTGGAGTGGTGGTCTTCAAATCGAGGTTTTACTTTGATAAACTGGTTCCCGATTTCTATTCCTGCAATCAGATCCTGTCGTAATTTGTGTCCATGAAATAGGCGCCAGTTTGTCAGTATCAGTAATGCGTATGTAGACAAGAAGTTTGGTAAACACACCTCCCCGTGGACACTTTTCACCCAGGCCCCTGGTTCTGCCCCTGGACGACTCTAAGACAATTTCGATCACTGGAAATAAATTTAGAAAGAATCATTCTTATCAAAGGCCATATATATTGTCTAAACATTTCAACTCAAATTATGTAAAAGTGTTCGAAGTTAAAATTTTAAAAAAATGCGCTCTGTAGCCTAGTAACCTATATAGCTAGTGGTTATAACAAAGACATTGGTATAGTATATCCATTGATGCAGACGTTGACGCAGTTGAACGATTTCTAAATTGTTCTTAAGAGTAGGTCACAGAAAATTAAAAAAAAAATATTTTTGAAAGCATGGCGTCTGAATCTCTTTATAGTTAGACGTCTTATTAAATTTATCCAGCTACGTCCCGGAAAAAAGTACACTTCTAAGTCTGTATGAGAAAGGATGGGTCCAGTGGAAGTCGCTGGACGCTCCCCAAATCATGACAAATGTAATCTACATGGTTTAAACTAAGCCAATATCCGGTAATACTGTATTATGAATCTTAAATAATAAAAATTGTTTAAACTGCCAGAAACAATTTTCAGGATGAGATCATATAGTTCTCAAAAAATAAAACAAAATGGATGAACTTTTTAACTCCCCTCATCCTACTCTCCAAAAATATCTAAAAGCCGCACCTGTATTAAACCGAGCAATTAATTAAGTGGCGTTGATTTTTTTATGACTCATTGGTAGACAATGAACTAAAAAATTTTATGAAAATATGTTTCTATATGGATAATGCTATTTAGGCTTAATATCGGGTACATTAAGTAATACAGCGGTTTCGTATGTAATAGTTCTAGGCCTACTGCGGATTGTATTATATATTTATTCGCAAACATTGCCGCTGATTTCAAGCGTTCAATGTTGAAACAATCAATAATATCGTATTCATTCTCATTTTCAAAAAATAAATCAACATTTATGTACATTTTCCGTTTAATTTACGGTAATTTATATATTAATTAATTGTCAAAAGAAATAACCGCGAACGCAGCCGTTGCAATCGATGACGTATGCGGTATAATTTGCATAAATCATGCTTCTCCAGCTTCTAAGCCTCGTTCTCGAAACTACAAGATGCTTATTTCCGCAAAGATTCTGAAATCTGCAATGAATATGTGATACTTCGGTTAACTATGGAATGGCTAGGATAAAGATGGACTTGGGGAATATTTTGCGATTTAGACACCTTACATACACATTTTCCTCTTTTTTCGATATAGTCTAGCAGCCACTTTTGGCGCACGAAACTCAACTATCGATGAAATGTCATGGTGATTTTTCCAACTCAGATTCGGTAACAAAAATGGCGGACGGCGAGGAAGCTATGGAAAGATCCGACAGTCCGGCGGTCAGTTATCCGGACTATGACGATCGAGGACACGGGCATTCTTTCGTAAAAAAGACATTTCACAAGCCGACGTACTGCCACCATTGCACGGATATGTTATGGGGCCTGATCGGTCAGGGGCTTGTGTGCGAAGGTAGGTACCGCTAGGAAATGCTACTCTGAAATTTTTCAACCTTACACAATTTTATTTCGCGTGCACCTGGGGAAAGGAATTACAACATTAAGCGCTGTATATGCCTTGTGTTACATTTACACATTATCGTTTTTCGTTTTCTCGTGTCAAATGATTTGCTATAGAATTTATGCAATGTTGGACCATATCTTCAATATTGATTTTCCGTACGAAATGGCCTTGGCGATGTCAGTGAATATCTATAAATAGATTTAGGTTGTAAGGGTTTCTCGACTTGCTTACATTTTAACTAAAATAAATCAACCACAATACAAATCATGGTTCAACTACTTAATACTGAATACATTTATCCTGTAAGCTAGGTTTAAACTGAGACGATTGAAGCTACAACGATTTTCCTCACACTGGCATACTTGTTAATTTATGTGGATATGTTCTAAACAGGTCAAGTCAGTATTTATTGAATAAAATAATGATGATTTGTTTTTTTTGAATCTGCAAAAATGTTACCCTGTGTTCTTGATTTAAACGGTTTACAAAGAATGGCAGACGTACAAAATATATGTAAGACTCTTCAGCTATTTTATCACATTATTGGATTTTTCAATGGGAAATGCTTAACAGGCAAATGTGTATAAAAGATTCTGTTAGATAAATGGGAAGGGCGATCAATATTATAGTTTTATTCCATCATTGATGGAAGTTAATAGAACAGAGCTTGGGTGACAGGTATGGCAGAGTTGACCAAATAGAGTCAGACTTTTGAGATTGAGTGAAATATTTCCCTTGTTGTTGTTTGTGAAATTTCCATTTTCTAAACTAACCACATGGATTTATTAGCAGACTTTGTCTGACAGTTGGATATATTTTGTGAATTTTGCGTTGAGTTGTTTTTTAAATTCATTAAACAGGAGTCTGATTAGCATCAGTATGTTTAAAATATCAATTTTAAGTAAAAATGATTAAACTTGAACTACTCAGTTGTGAGCTAAAACTAGTTGGGTGGTTGGTATCATTTCCAGTTATCTTCATGAAAAAAACTATTTCATTAATTTTTTTTTGTATATCTGAATAGTATATATTCTTTGTTTTATTCAGAAAACAGTGGAATTGAAATATTTTTATTTTATTTGAATGAAAACTTGTGCAGTATGCTCCATATTCTGAAATTTTAAATATCAGCTCTTATGATTTGGCCTGAAAAATAGTCATATTTACAGTTACTTGACCAATAAAATAGCAGATTTTTTTCTAAACGTACCTTGGAGGTGCAATTTGTCCCAAAATATTTTTGTTCTTTTCATTTTGCTATTGGAAACTTGGGGTGGGTACTTAAAAGTGTTGTAGTAGGGTAACCATGATCACTTTTGTCTGGCCTTTCCTCTAACGAATCTGAATGTGGAGATTTTAGGTCAGGTAGTTGTTTTTTATTCTGATTTACATAAATCACGTATTATGATCAATATTGTTTGAATTTTGATTTTTAATCTTTTTTTTTTAAATCCAATACTGAGATCTGAGAGTTTTTTTGAGTTTGAGTATTGTTGCACTCAGCACTCCATTTCAGTAATAATTATCACTACAAATTTTTCGAAATAGATCAGCCCAGTTTTGTTCTGAACTGAAATAAATGAATTTTACAGAATTTAATGGTTCACTGATTTTGATTAAAAATTTATTCTTTAATATGATATTGTCTACTAAAGATTGGAGTCAATGAAGCATATTGTAAGTAAATTTAGGGTATGATTCAGGGAAATAAATTAACTCTGAAGTTCAATTAGCCAGCTGGGCTCGTAACTTTTGTGATCAAGTAGCCCAGCTTAAAATCAATTAGCCCAGGGTCAAATTATGTCTTTTGTAAGTACCACCACGTGATTATTTTTACATGACATTAGTTTTGACAAAACTGATGTTCGGTGTAATGGAAGCAGTCACCATTGAAAATTTAGTTCAATCTGACCTATGAACATGTCAAAGGAGGTAAACAAGTCTACATACTGTACTTGGGAACCACTTTTAGGCGCTGTAATTTTCAGTGAATAACAACGATGTATTTTTTGCAGCAAAACAAAATTGAAAATGCAGCAATTTTTTCCATCTTTGGGTCTGCTAAACGGACCCATCCTATCGAAATTAAAGTCAATTTGCCGAATTCCTGACATAGAAATTTCCAAATTTGTCATCACACCATGCTTTTTTTCCCTGTTGGCCTGGACCCTTTCCCAAAATTGCAAAATAGCTCTGAAATGAAAGTGAGGCATTTTGAACTACTTCCCGCCAGCTGCGCGATCATCAGGTAGAATTCGTTCACCTATTGCTCATTTAAATCATCATGTGCAACTGGGCGATTGTTATATCCTTGTGTTTATGCCTTTTTCTGACTTGGGGAGAGTTGTGGAAATTTAAGAAATGTTTACATTGCTCATTAATATCGGACCTCTCAGTTTGACAGTTTTGCATCACAATGAAGTTATTAACAAATATGGCATGATATTTTTATTCAAAAGGCATTCATAAAAATTATTTATAAGACAGTTCAGTGTCAGACCACAATGTTAATGCTAGAATAGTCATGTTCATGGCTACCTGACCAAAAAAAGGATAGGTAGTTGGCAAAACATTTGTTTTTTGTACTTTGGAGGTATATTTCATCCCCAAATATTTTCATGGATTTCGCTATTAGAAATGTTATGGTTGGTGCTGTAACAAAGAGTTAGTTGGGTAATTGTAAACATTAGAATTTTTTTTCTGATGAAGGGTGAACATGGAAACTGTGATGTAATTGCATTGCATAATGGACACTGTGAACTTGAAATCTAAAATGAAAATACTTTTGGTGATAGATCAGGGCGTCATGTCAAAAAATTGGGAAGGGGCCTTAGCCTTTCATTTTGAGAAATTCAAATGTGATTTTCAGTCAAATGTGGAAAAGGTAGACAGACTTTCAAGATATGGGGAGAATCATATTTCAACATATTTGGAATTTCAGCATTGTATTTTTGGGAAATTCTGTCACCAAATTGGGAAAACAGAGGCTTTTTGCTATTGGGAATTCACTATAGTGGCCTCTATTATAGAAAGAAAAATGGCTCTGTGGATGCTTATATGCAATAATATTTCTCAGCGTTCAACTTCAATGAAATTAAATGATAAGTGATAAGTAAATTTTCTTGCATGTGAGCCCTTGCTAGCATGATTATGCATACATTTATATTTACCTCTGAAGGGAATAGGGTCAAGCAATATCATGCTGATGAATAGTTATGTAATTTAATATGTAGTTTTTAGTAAAACATTTAACATGCATAAATCGCAGTTCGAAGTGTGTTTTCTGTTTCTTGCTAAAGGGTGGTTTACTTTTCTTTTAGAGGTTCCAACTTTCTGACCACGGAATTATTTATGTGATATTAGCAAGTGCCCAATAAGAATGAAATAGATAATGAGGAGTATGTTAGCAAGTCTTCTTTACCTACAGCCAAGAACTTAATTTCACATTGAGAAAAGCTTAAAAAGTCCTTTTTATAAGCATACTCAGTAAACTATTACTATCACTTTCCTTTGGACTTTAAAGGAATATGAGCGGGGCCTCCCTGACCACACAGAATCACATTTTAGGTAATGCTTTATGATTCCTGAAAATCATGAAGTTTTCAGTAGTTTTTGAAGTTTATGGTATCATTTACTCCTATAATACTGTGCAGGCTTTTTCCTTCTTTGGCACCTGCAGAATAATGGCCCTTCCCATCGGGAATATTTTTCTTCTTTATCAAAATTTTCCCCTATGATCCATCTCCCCCAACAAATGTTTTTAGGTATGTTATACATTTTGAAGGGCAATTTTCAAAAATATATCTTAAAAATTAAAAGAGATGAGACAAATTAAAATTTGAATGAACATCGATCGGGGCTGTGATCTTGGAATATTTCCTTATATGAAATACTGATAAAAAATTCACCTAAAGTGTGGTAAAACACAAACTTTAATTCTTCATAACTTTTTTTATTTTTCAACATATTAACATTCAAGCATCAGATCTCAAAGTTGCCAAATGGCCCTGGCTGGTAGTGTGAGGTTAAACACCAGGAAAAGAAAAGAAAAAAAGATCTGTCAATGGCTGTCAGACCTCACTCCTGACAAAAATTTGATGTCTGGTTACTGGCCCTCATGACCTGTAAATTTTTATGATTTTTAGAAAAATTTAAGTTAGTACTTATTATAGGGCAGTAAATATATTGTCTGGTCCAGTTATGTTTTCAAGTTTGTCTGTCCTCTAGTCGTGTAACGGACACAGTCAAATCTTGGCTAAAGACTGCTTGGTAAGGCTAGAAGAAAACAGTTGTGATCATGGTTAATTTGCCTAAAAAAAACAGGGTAGGTTTGTCATAAAACTTCTCTATTTTTTTTCAAAACATACTCCAGGGTTCAATATTAACAGTGTCCTGGGAGCCCGAGGATTCTAAATTTTGGAAGGAATACCTGTTTCATAAGCTGGGTATTCCATCTGGATACTTGATTTTCATAGTCAATAAGAAATGAAAATTAAATCAATACTATTGCTTCAGTGAAAACAAAAGAAGAAAGTAAATTTTTAATTATTAATTATTTGAACGAGCGGTACTGATCAGTCTATAGAGAAAGGTTGTGCCAACATATGCTTAGTGCAACTCCTGCAACTCCAGCATCTCTGCGATACAAGCGTCTATATGATAACACATTTGTCATGAGTTTTTGCAATTTATTTGTGGAGTCAATGTAGAATTTTGAAATGAAAAATCAAGAGGGATCCCACAGTCTGGGGAGGAACCCCAGATTTAAAAAGTAGGTATTCCTTCAGGCCCCCACATGTTGAGCCCTGTACTCTGTACTTATGAGGTGTGGTTTTTCCCAAATATTTTCATGCATTGGATTTTGCTGTTTCAAACTATAGGGTTATTGTCAAATAATAGGTTTCATTTGATAACACTAAACACAGTTTTTTTTCTTGTGTAATCGAGATCTCTTGTCTGTTAAGTTGGATAATTTATATTTTGGATATTTGCAGTTTATATCTACCTTTGAAGACCAAGGTCCAATAAAAACACATTTTTACTTGCTCTAAGGTAATTTTATGCAGGATTTAATTGTATTAAATATTATGGTCCACTGAGGAAGTCTTAGTTAGGAATCCAACCCACACACTGAGGCCACCCTTAAAAAATGTGGTTATGAGACCCAGCTTTTATTAGTGGCAGATAGCATTAAAACATTACATCTGTAAACATTATAATGTTTGTTATTCTATTCTTTATTGGATTATTTTAAGTTATTTTTATGCAGTAGGACTTTTTCCCAAATTTGTTCAAAATGTCGCAAAAATTACCAATTCTGGGGGTCGGGTTATGTTCCCAAAATGCTGAGAAAAAACCCTGGACATTATCTGTAAACATGATTTATGCTTGTACTGAAAACAAAATTCTGGAATTCATAACCAAAAACTTTTTTGTCCAGATAGTTAAAGAATTTTTGGGTCTGGGGATTTTTTAATGAGTCAGTCAGGTAACTACAGAGCAACATATTTTAAGGGTGACCGGAGTTTGTATAATACCTATATATATATGTATATATACCTACCCGAGTAGGATAATGTATAATTAATAATTGCACATTGATATAATTGTATGGCACAATTCTGTATTGAAACTACAGTCTTTTCATGTCTGATTTATGAGTCATATTGGTATTTAATTGTACTTAAGGGGGGAATAGGAATAGTTGCATTGTTATTTGTTGGAAAAACTGAGGTGACTTGCATATGTATTGATTCAACACAATGGATTTGGTGGCATAATTGTATATCTGATGTAGAATCAGTATAGTTAACTAGGTTAGATAGCTAATATTAATTACATGTGTTATCAAAGTGACTAGATTTATGACATGTTGCTGTTACAGTGGAATTTTTATCATGGACAGGCAACATAATAGACATACATGTAGTAACAGTCTGTTCAAAATGGCACAAATTACTGTCAAACATGTTCTAATTGACAACCATGAACAATCATGTGGGTGAAAATTTTCTGGCATAAATCAGAAATTTGGTTTTTGGATCAGACGGTTTTTTATTGTTTCCATGGCCAAGATCTTAACTTTTCTGTTGTTGTTTTTTGTAATTAACTTTCTCCACAGAACCCAGTAGGGACCTCCTGTCAGTAATGACCATGTTGGCTGAGGTGACTTATTTGATTAAACTATGAATGATTTAAAATCAACGGTATACATTTTTAAAATTTTATAGGCTTAACTATGAAGTAAAGAAAATTTTTGTCAAGCCCGCTTGCGGTTAGCTCGACATAGATGTCAAAATGGTGTTTCCGTGTTTATGTGTCTGTCTGTCCCTGTGTTAGCCCGCCTGATTTGACTTTGTCCTAACCATAACTTCCCTATGGATCCATGAATTTTAAAATGTTTTGGCACAACTGTTCACCATGATGAGACGGTGTGTCACGCGCAAGACTCAGGTCCATATCTCAAAGGTCAAGGTCACACTGGGGGCTTGACATATTGCCATTTGGCCACTTCTAGTTTACAATTTCTAGTCACTAGTTTTCAATTATAACTTCATGAACAGGTAGCATGCATCAATAGTGAAATTAACAAAGGGAAATTACTCTAATTAAAGTGAATGACAAATGAAGAGTTGTTTCCCTTGACTATGTAATGCTGCTGAAGTCATCTTTCCAAGCAGATGTCATTACGATACCACTTCTCTTTAAGAGCTTGAGTTAGAGGCCAATAGAAGGTTGTAAGATGCTCAGGTTCTCGTATACACTAGTGAGCTGTGAAGCGTGTAGTTCCAGGCAACATATTTTTATGCCCCAGCATCTGGATGTGGGGGAATATAGTGATTGAGATATCCATCTGTCCATTTGTGTGTACAAGGTTAACTAGATTTTATGGTTTCATTTATCTTTTTGATACTTACACAGATTCAAATGGCTTCAAAATCTATTGACAGGCGTGCAACTGGGGGCATATGCACTTATTTGATGCAGTATCATGTTTAATAAGCAGTTTACACATAGTAACCGGCCTATTAAGTGTTGGAACCTGTCATTTAGGCAGTTTGTTGTCAGTTGTTAATTAATGAGCATCCTGAGTACATGAATTTTCAAATTTCTTAATACTGGTTTTATACTGGTTGTCAGAAAATGAAAACTTCTGTTACTCTGTAGTTACTGTGAAAAATGTAATTTTTTACCTGATCAGAAAAAGCACATGTTATTACAGTTACATTTTCTCCAACACTTAGTCACTAATAGGCTATGGCCTAGATTGTTACAAATACAAAAAGCTATTCTTAAGGTCTATTTCATAATCAAAAAATTTCAGCTGAAGAGGATTTTTTTATGATAGGAGGGGATAAAACTTACTTTTCCAGCAGTGGAAGGGGGCCAAATATTGGCCCCATATCAGCCCTTAAAGAAACTATGTGACATGTTAGAGCCTCTAACATTAAAAGATGAAGAGGTAAAAATTTTGTGTAATCTTTGTTAACATTGTTTTCTCTTGATGTTTCCTTTTACAATTTTTAATCTGTTTTGTGTTCATTTCAGTGTGCAATTTTGTCGTACATGAGAAATGTTTACGGACAGTTGTGTCAGCGTGTTCAAGTATAGCAGCTACTTTGATAAAGAATCCTGTGGCCCACTGCTGGTCTGAGCCGGGCCAGTTTAAGAGAAAGTTCTGCAACGTGTGTCGTAAACGTCTCGAGGACTCTGTAGCTGTTAGGTGTGAAAGTAAGTGGAAGTTTTAGTTCAAAATTATGTATAACCAACTATTGTACATTATTTTCATAGTACATGTGATCTTTTTTGTGTTATGGGATAAAAATGCTGTACAAAAAAAGCATACTTGTGCCTTTCAAAACAGTCTCACACTATTGAATATCATTATTATTACTCTAAGTCTAATTGTTCCAAGCCATGGGCTGACTGCATAATGAAAGGCAGTTACTGAGCTTAAATTTTCTGGCCCTTAGACTAGGGGTCCTGTAATCTATAAAAAACAACAATTTTTTATGCTGATGTGCTATAATTTAAGGTTATGCCCCTAAAACTAAGCATCAAGTACGTTGATTTCCCTAAAAGTTCAGAATTGTGTCTAATGCCAAGTGCAATGAAAGATGGTGATTTTTTATAAACCTTATATTTTCCAGTCTGTGAATATTATGCACATTTGGACTGTCATGATTTTGTTGTCAGTGATTGTAAGGAGTGTGCCATCTACTCTCCAAATATTACCCGGGTAAGTTGTACAGGCTTGGTGAAAATGTAGCATGCAAGAGTGGCCGTGGTCCAGTGGTTAGTGCTCTGGACTTGTAACCCGGAAATCCAGGTTCGAATCCCAGTCGTGGGAGGTCATACCCGTCTATGAAAATTTGACAAAAATGTCGATTTTCATCCAAATGTGGAGAAGTTGCCCACTCCTTGTTGAAGGGTAAGTTAGTACTGGATAGTATACAGTCCAGGAAAACTGGTTAAGTGAACCGGTCGCCATATATAACTGAAAAATTGTTTGTTAAGAAACAGCATTAAACCCCAGTGACAATAAGTCACATAAAAACAAACAAAGCATGCAAGAGTGACCTTTGAAAATGGTATTTGGGTATGAGTACAATCTTTGTTTTTAAATATTATACAGCAGTGATGTGCTATTTCATCCTTTCAAAGGATTTCTTGGTTACAGACTGTGTACATCTTCTTACAAAAATATTTAGATTTCATCGCTTGATTACTCATATTTGTAGTTTTCAAACTTTTATTCTTTAGACTGCAAATGTTGTTCATTTTAAGAAGACCTCTCTTTTCTTAATGTATTGGCGAATAATTTTTGTTGTATCAAGATGCCTCTTGATTAATTGTTACCTTTGTGCCTGTACTCTTTTTTTCAGTCGTCAATTATACATTTTCACCATTGGCGAGAAGGAAATCTGCCTGCGAACTCAAAATGTCTGGCTTGCAAGAAGACCTGTTGGTCCTCAGAATGCCTGGCCGGAATGAGATGCGAATGGTGTGGACTTACTGTAAGTATAATTGTGTTGTATCTGTATAATCTGTATTCAAAGTAATGCTCTATGTCTTATAAATGAGATATGCGAATAAAAATTCTATTGATAGGGCCATCCTAAAAAAAAAATGTTGGTTTGCTGTTATTTGACCCAAATTTTAACAATTGGTAGTTAATTTATCTTTTGTTGAAATTGTATGCTTGTTCTGAAAACGAAAACTTTGTGTTATCGCTAAAACATTTTTTGGTCAAGGTATTTTTGAATAAGTTGGTAGTCTAACTGCAAATCAACAATTTTTTTGGATGGCCTAGTGGCTCTTATTTAAAGTCAGAAAAGATGATCTTAATGACTGTAACTTGTTAGGCCCCTACCAGTGTTCACAGCAAAGAGGAATATAGGTTTGCCGTCTGTCTGTCCATCCGTCTGTCTGCTCGAAACTGGATTCTGCGATAACTCAATAACTAAACAAGCTAGCTTGATGGAAATTGGTGTGTGAATAGGTGGCAATGTGTACATTATGCACATCATTTTGTTTTCTCCGTCGCTATGGAAACAATTAGTAAAAATGTGGCCAGAACATCTAGATCCTGTGGTTCAATAATTAAAAGATCTAGGATGATGAATGTTGGTATGTGAATTGGTGGCAATGTGAAGATTATGCAGATCATTTTGTTTTCTCCCATTGGTAATATTGTAGTTACTATGGTAACAGAAATAGTAAAAATATCTTCAAAAGTATTGATTCTGTCATAACTTTTTCACTGTTCGAGAAAGGTAAATGAAATTTGGTATTTGAGTATGTGAACAAGTGACAATGTTGAGATTATGTACACTATTTTGTTACAGGGTTACAATTATGGTGGCTATGGGTATTTTAATAGTAAAGAACATGTTGCAAAATCTTGATACTGCAATAACAAACTTTATTCAGGCCATGTGAATGAAATTCTGTATTGATCATTTGATGGTGTTATATTTAATACATGTGTGACAGTTATACAGATTAATTACCATATTGAGTCAAGGCGCAACCGGTAGGGGACATAATGTGTTGCGAACAACACCAGTTGCTTGTTTCCTCTCAGTGTACTTGAACACACTCTGGTCTGGTAAAGGTTATGTTAATCCTGCAAATTTATGGCTTGGTACATGAGTCATATGATAATCCAGTGTGTCATGTATAAAATCATCTCGTTAAGTCAAAGATCTAGGTCATTGGGGGTTTGATATATTGGTATATAGGTTCATAGAGGTAGACTTATTGTTTTGATATAGTAGTTGTTTTGTTAACATGTTCTACTTATGAACAAAAATATTTTAACAATCATTTTTTTTTTAATTTCAGGCCCATGCTAGCTGCTACCGTCTACTTCCAGCTGAATGCAACTTTGGTAGTTTACGAGAAATTATGTTACCGTCAAGTTGTTTGTCAATGCCACGTATGGACCTCAGCGTAGAAACAATGATGGGAATGAGTAAAAAAACAAGTGAGCGACTTTATAATTGTCTGTTAGAATGAATGATGTATACATTACATATATTTTTACATTGCATTTAACATTGCACCAACATCCACGGTCATTTAGCGACTTATCCAGCTTTAGTGTTGGAGGAAGACCCTAGGCATATGGATAAGTCACAGCTTCCTTGCTTGTGAAATTTGGTTTGAGGTGGGATTTGAATTCACAGTGGTGAGGGGCTAGTATGCTGATCAAGCAAGCCCACCTACTTTATCTTAATTGGTGTACATAGTTCACCAAAGCAGGAACAGAAATATGACCTTAATACATATTGATGCCTTTATTCAGAAGATAATTTGTGGATTATATAAAAAAATTGTGGGATTAAGAGTGGGTAACCCTTATTCAATGGTGAAAATATTCTCATTGTTTGAAATATCTTACAATATGTTGTGTTGTATCTTGTTGGCAAAAATGTTTACTAGTTCATTTAACATTGACTGTAGTTGACTGTAAATTTGCTTGATCATTTAAGTTTAAAACTAAATTTGCATTGTTTGTTATCTTATCTATAAAAAATTCTGCATTTGTTGTTTGATGGTGAAATTAAATTAAATTTAATTAACAATTGTATCATTAACTTTTGTATTTGTTTAACCATATTTTTTGGAAATACTCATGAAAAAAGTCCTCTTATTTTCCTGCTTCTGATGCAGACATCCCAAGTAAGTGTGTATTAATTGTGTATTGTGTTAACTATGTTGTTGGTTCTGTGGAATATGATAAAACGTCAAGTCTGTTTTTGTTCGGATAAGGGAGTGTCCAAGTTAAAGGGATTCCAGATTAAAAAGCTTTTCATTTTTAAACAGAAATATATGGAGGTGTTTGAAAAAAAGCTTGGATCAACATACTGTTAGAAGAGTCAAGATTTGAATTGATTATCTAGAAATACTTGCTATATACACTTATTACTATACTACAACCATTAAGTTGGTAATAAATTTCATTTTTCTAAGTAAATTTAGCGCTGTTGCAAGTTTATTTATCGTCATTTGATGGCATTTTTTTACCAAATGAAATGTTTTAACTTGCATAATCACTTGTGAATAAGATGCATGTTTTTACAACCAAAATCAGGGCTAAAAATCTGATGTGTATTATTTGTAGATGTAAAACATAATTCCATTTTTCATCCATTTTGTTAGTTTTTTTTGCAAATAAGTAATTTGTGTTTTATTCATAAAAATATTTATTCCCAGGATTTCCTCTGATTTTTTTACCTGCATCTTATACACATGTGCAACACATAAACATGTGATTATGGAATAAAACGGGGGTGTAGAAATCAGCCGCAAGCCAAGATAATCAACCGGCTATTTGAGCATTCTCACTGGCTACTTTTTCTCCAAAGGGGGGGGGGTGTTGCCCACAGACCCCCCCCTTTCTACTTTTAGCAGCTTACTGGCTGCATGAAAACATTTTACACCCCTGAAATAAAACATATCAAAATCACACCTTTCAAATCCAGTGTTCAAGTCTTTCATTATGATCTTCAAATTTTCCAGCACGGACAATATCAGAAGATTGGTCGAGCAGTGGAGATTCTAGAAATGATGAAGAGCAACAAGAGAGAGAGCGACGTTCCCCGCGTGATCGTGAGGGCAAAGATAAAGATAAGGACACAGAGTGTATGCATGCTGTGTTTCTTTTGACCCTTTGGCCTGCATTGTTATTCTGGCTGTGTTTTTTTCCCATTTTTTTATGCATTGTTTGATAGTACTGGTCACCTTTGACTGAAACCCCAGAAAATCTCCCTTTTTGTCTGTTTGTTGATTCATTTTTCACAATTTTTTCATTTTTGTCTCATTTTGCTTATGACTTGATCAAGAAACCACGTTTGTTTGAAGTTGAGTTTGTTAACTAGTTCTCAATAATTTTCTCAATTGTTTATTTAACTAGCTCAGGCAATAACTGCGAATGAGACGAGCCTGCTTAATTGTATTTATCTTTTTTTCAGGGGAGGTAATTCGTGTGTTTGATGGCAATGCTTCCATGAAGAGGCGTTTATACCGAACAATATCTGTTCCAAAAAATGCCCCAGCCCAGGCAATACTGGTAGGTCTTGGTTTTTAATATCGTAGTTAATTTGGACCATGCATTAATTAAGTTTCAATCTATGTTTCATGTTAAATCATTCTTTTTTGAGCAAAATCCAATTTTTACCTGACAAATCTGTTTATAGTGTCTTTTTTGGAGTGAAGGAGGTGCCAATTTTATTGGCAATTGGATTCAGGGAGAATATGCATGCTTAGTCAAAAAATGCTATTTTGTCCATTTCCAAGGGCTGTGCCACCTTTCAAACCTCCCCCCCCGCCCCCCCCCAAAAAAAACAGGAAAAAACACTCATAGAAACTCTTTAGCCAGTTCATTTATATTTTCTTAAAACTCAGTATCATATTTTAATCATGATGAATTACTATGGTATCGTTTGGTGGCATGCTCTTGAAATATGTCATTTTGGTTTATGTACTAATTTATTAATGAATTTTGAGTTTAATAATCTAATATTCTCATTAAAATCTTATTTCAGGAGGCAGCTTTGAAAACATTCCACATATCCGATGACCCTAAAAATTATTACGTTGCTGAAGCTTCTGAATTTGGTTAGTAAATATTTACCCCACCCAGTCTCGTTATACCTTGGTCTGACCAAAGTATTGTTCACCCTGCCTGTATTTTCCTTCTGTAAGAAAATTACTCCATTCATGAAATGTATCTTGAAAGTTAATTTTGTTTTCATCACACCAGAAATGTGGTTAACTTATTTACTGGTACTATATTGAATTATCACCATTTTTAAGTCAGTGATATAATGAAATAATCGGTATACAAAAGTGAATATTTTGTAGTTTATTTTTGTAATGATTCAGCTTAAATGTGTTAATCTATATCTTTTTTGAAGTGTATATGTTAATTCAGTTACCTTTAAATCAATAACATTTTTTGACTCAATAAAATAGTCTATATGACTCTAAGTCCAATTTGTAATTTAAAGCAGTGCATGTTCAAGAAGCAATCATTTGCCTGTCATATTTTCATGTGTCAATTTCCCCAGTGTCTTTTTTGGTCAGTTCCAGACCCATTCTTGAAAGGATAAAAAAAGATTTGACATTTCCAATGTTGTTTGATTGTGTTATTTCTTGTTGTTTCGTCCATTTACACCTAGCGTTGATATTTTCAGCTATGTTTGTAGGTGAGAAGCAACTGGACGAGAACAAACCTATTCGTGCCCAGCTCAAAACACCGGATGGAAAACGTCCATCCATATTTCTGCGTTACAAAGAGCAGGACCCAGATAGAGGTCATATAAAGGTTTATCCCGGAGGACTTAAGTGAGTGATATTCTGTTGGTTGAACATAATTTTTTTTTCCATTTTCAGATGTTTTTGTGACTGTTGTGACTGACTGATATTTGTGTTGAAGCATATTTTGGACTTTGACCCTCTGTTTGTGGGATGGTATAAATCTAGATAAGAATGGGATTCTTGGGGAAAAAAATACTAAAAATCTTTAACCAGATACTACCTTCCAGAAAATGCCCCAATCCAAAACCCACCCAACACATAACACCATACAAAAAGCTTGGTTTGGTGTCCTGGAACTCACAGCTATGACATAATATCTCTGTGATCTTGACCAGTTCTGTTGCAAGCAGGTTTTTGATGA